>BLAL01000020.1:0-600000 GCA_015698045.1 Rhizophagus clarus | reverse complement strand
ACATCTATTGATTCTTCATACTTTTATGGATTTGCAAGTATATGTCAACATATACAAAGACTCATTATTATAAATGAGAATCAAAATTTTAATGGAATTGTAAAATTAATTGAAGTTCAAAAAAATTTAAAGTATTTTGAATGGAAGGATGATTTTGATAATGATTATTTTCCTACAGAAAAACTTTATAAAGATATCTTTTTTGAATTAGAAAAAAAAGCAAACACTCTCAATCATTTTAAATTATTTTTCGATTATGAATATTTTACCGAATATATGTTTCCACAAAATTTACTCCCAAAACTTCATAAATTAAAAACCTTAGTAATTAATGATTTTAGTTACGTTGATGAAAATTTATTGAAAGGTTTGGTCTATAATAATCTTGAAATCCTTAATATAGGTTATACTACAATGGATGAAGCTTCTATTCTAATTGAAAATAGTGGAGGAAAACTTAAGCAAATTTTATTAAAACCTGTTGATTATGATTATCAAAACGAAAGCTCTCTCAATTTTATTCGTAATATTTATAAGAATTGTCCTTCAATTGAATGTTTATCACTTGCATTTCCACCATATTCGAATCATTTCACGGAATTTAAAAGATTATTAAACACTTGTCATAATTTGAAATCATTATTGTTGGTTATCAAAAACGGTTATCATATATATGAAACTGAAGAAAAGATGATTGAAAATGGAAGCAAATTATTAAAAATATTAATTGAATCAACAACTAATCTGAGAGAGATTAGATTTTTTAACGATTTTAAATTTTCTTTGAAAGACTTGAAAGAATTTTTAAGGAATTGGAGCGGCCGTCCTGCACTTTCCTTACTTACATCCGATCATATTTATGAAAGAAATGATTATAAGACATTGATTGATGAATATAAAGATGCTGGGATAATTAAAGATTTTAGATGTGAGTCTGTAGCGAATTTAGAAAACATGGATTTTAAGACATGAATGCAATTAAATATTATTCAAAATTTTATTGTCTTTCAAATCTCTTTAGTTTTTTTATTCTTACCATTCTCCTCTAGCGATAGAGTTTTGTATTAAATCTTTAAAATAATGTGATTCTGTGACGCTGTGACGTCTATAAGATCATTCGTTAGAACATTTGATAATATATGTAATAATTATTATAAAAGTTGTTGTAGAATTATTTATAAAACTTATAATAAAAGAGTACTATTTCATTAATATAAACATTACTTGATAATAATGATATAACTTTTCGGCTTTATTCATTTTAAATATTACATATCCCTTTTGTTTATTGATAAAACTGTTCGGTTAATGATTATTAATTAACAGTATGATAGTGTCACAGTACAGAGTAACTGTTTTATCAGCCTTGTGTAATTTGCGTTTATAAGAAGAGTTTCAACTGGCAAATAATTCAGTCAACTAGTGCTATATCAATACAAGTAGGCTGTATTAATTAACATAAATCATTAAATGGTAATTGCCTGAAGAGATAATTTATTAGGCTTTATTTTTGGCTAGACTTTTTTTTTAAATACTAACTACTAAAATAAAGTTACATAACACCAAAAACTAAATATAAGAGGAACCTAATATAAGAGTATCCGAATACTTCTTTAAATTAAGAATACAAGATAAACTAAAATATTAATTTATTTATTAATGTAAGGACTAGCTGCTACACAATATAATGGGAAGTCATAACATACATAACATATTAAAAATAGTCTACAACTAAATAAAGTGTAAACCCCTTTTAGAAGCTGCCAGCCTTTCTATTTTAAATCTAAGGCTATGGTCAACTAGACATTAATAGGTAAAGATGGTAAAGAAATAGAAGAAAATCAGAAAGGTCCAAACCAAAATCTAATCCTAAAAACCTACAAAATTGAATGGAAATGTAATTATAAGTAAATAAATCAGAAAGTAGATGGCTGATCAAGACCCTGAATAAAGGTAATTAAAAGTGAATAAACAAATCAACGCTCTTGGATCTTCAGGAATAGGAGAATGTTTACTAATATAGTGACTGTTAGAGGATCTGTTATGAAGAATCGATGGATTATTTATTGGAAGTAGTAGAAAGCTTGTCTCGTGAAGAGCGAGACCTAGGAGTTGTAATGCGTCTGTAAAACTGTTTCTTTCGTTTAGTAATGTGGATATTTTTTCCCATATGATGTGTGAAGTTTCCATAACGGATAGAGGAGGAGTAATATGATTAAAAAAATATAAACCATAAAATCTTGTAAGATAGAGGTTCTAATTTTGGCCTGTTTAATAAATGTATGAATAATATTTGACAGTTCAACTGGTGAAGTAAAAGATCAGCCGGATGGTTTGAATTGGTTATATTTGAATAAAGGATATCTATAAATATAAACTGGTATATCAGATATTAGAGGTGCATCCCCATGTTTGAGCAGGAGTTGAATAAGAAAGTGTTTGATGCTAATAATATTAAAATCAAGATAAATGAGCGTGACAATATTCACAGTGAGTTTGAATATTATTAGCATTTAAACAGGATTTGGCTGTGTAGGATATAGCGTAAGATAATTACGTTTTGAACGTCGCCTGTAGGAAACTGATGAGTAAAACTCTTAATCTTGAAACTTGTAATACGGTCATTTAATTCGCTACATTATCATTGTTGAGAGGTGATCAATGTTCTGTATGATGCTAATCAATAGGAAAGTCTATAATAATTTTAAAGAGAGGAGATGATGATTTATTAAGGGTAAAAGAAATAAAGGTAACCCAGGAACTGGTATTTTGATCCAATGGACCAGTATAGTTAAATATCGTATTTCTTAAGAAGAGTAGTGGGCATAAGAAGTATAAAGCTTTTTACTATAGTGGTTTGGTGGGATTCGAACTTGCATGCATAAAGCATTGAAAGTGAAAGTTAAAGGATTCGTAATGTAGTAATAAGTATGAATAAAATTTTGAATCAGTATAAATGATCATAGATGAATTATTTGGAATTATAATTATAGCGGTAAGAACAGCAAAAATTTCTGCTTTTGAAGATGAAAGTTGGAACCCTTAAAGAAAAGATGGTGGGTAAAATAGTCACCTGGATTGCTTATTATCTAGGTGCACGTGATAAGAACGCCAATATGCCAAGCCCACGTGAGAAATCATGACTGTGTGCGTTTCTACATATTCTAACAACTGATAATTTTATACTATTCCTCTTATTATCCTTACTTTTCATCTTTAATAAATAAATATAAACGCCATCTTGTTGTTGGTTTAGAATGGATAATTTTATAAGACCTAGCTGGTAATTTTAATTCTTAGTGATATCTGTATGAAATAAAAAAATGGAATAATAGTGAGTAAAAGTAATTTCATTGACGGATTTAAATAAAAAATATGCTATTAACCTTCTGAATGCTCTTTTCGAAATCCCAATTATTCTGAATGCACAATCATATGTGTTTTATTTTAAAATACTTTATTTTACTTTCAATAATGAAAAGGAAATAGAAGTCGGTAAGTAATAAAATGCAAATTTGAATCAAATTAAATAATAAAGTACTTTATATATACCTTGCATCCTTCTTTTATGTTAATAATAACTTTAAAAACTTCCAGATGATGTTCTATTATTTCAAAATAGATTGGCCCACGTAGTACTATGGAGGTTAGCTTAGAAACACGTGGAATTCCACATATCTCTGTATAGCTTACGTGAATCCACAAGGAAACATGTGGAACTATTCAGATTTCTACGAATTTCCATTATATACGATGCAGATTTCCCTGTAGATCTTATTCGTAAAAAATTCCCTGATGATCGTATAAACTGGAGTTCCATAAAAGAATTTAGGAATTCAATTTTCAAACCAAGAGCTAGTAGGAGTGATAATAAAAATGAAGCAAGCTGAAAGTAGAGATGATGAAATTCCAAACAAACAGAGTGCTTCAGAGTTTGTTCTGAAATCGATTCTAATCGTAGTTTAAAAATCAAACAAAAAATTAGTGTGTTTATAATAAATAAACTGATTGTTGTAACGAAACAAAAATATTATTTTAATTTATAATCATCATATTTTATACCTGTATTGACGCTTACCCTAGTTTTAATTACTTTAGGATAACCGATGGAAGCGTTCTTGATCCTTTGATAAAAGATATGATTACCTAAAAGAAATGTAAGGAAAAGAACAAAGCCAGCATCATATGAGTTAAGAAAATCGAGATAGATTAATAAATATCAATAGCGATAGAATATAAAATAATATTATGTGCTAGTTAATATATCAGGATGATCTTTTAAAGCCTAAATACCTTTCTTATAGTAGTCTTTACATTCATATTTTCAGAAAAGGCTATGAAATCTTTTTAAAAAATAAATAGATATCTTTCTAAAGAATATCGTTTACGAATTTTTTCCATCATTTTCTGATAGGTTATATGGCCGGAGGTTTTTTTTCCTGGTCCTTTGCTTGGTACAAGTTCTCTTCCTTCTGCCTTAAAATTCCACTGCAGAAGAAGAACCAGAAATGGAAAATATGGACGAAATCACTAAAGATTTCAGAATTCCAAGTACAAAGAATCCCATTAATTAGACATTATCAAGTCCATCTAAATTGAATTAAGTTGATTTAATATAGACTTAACTATTTTAAAAATGGGTTTACATATGTTTCGTTACTTACTGATTAAACAAGAACGAATATATACTTGTCATATATTCCCTGGTATTACTGTTCTACCTATGTGACAAAAGACATCTTTAACAGGAACGAGATCTATTTAAGGTTCTTTTAATAAAATAATAATAATGTACTTAGAAAAACTTTCTTGCATAGTAAATTCTTATGAATGGTACGTTACCTTTTCTTATATTTATAAACGTCAAATGAAGAAGAACTTTTTTACGTAGTCTAGTCTGATAACATTCTCGTTTCTGCTCGCTTATGAGTTATTCAGAAAAATTTGTTACATGACTACGGAAAAAAAATTTGTTGGAAATTTTTAAATTAGCAGACTACTATTTTTCTCATATCTTTTTTGCAAAGAAATAAGAAAAGGCAAGTTACATGATAAAAAATAATTATGACAATTTTATCAAAAAAAATATAAGAAGGCATAAAATAATAGAAAAAGTTTTATAAAAGGATTATAATTAAACAATTTAAAACATTAAAAAGCACATTAATTAATAATAAATTGGTTAAATAGGTTAAATAATAATTGCTATATTCGTTAATAGGTATTATTTTTAGGAAAATTGTTATAGTAAATCAAAAATTCACTTTTCGTGTTTCCTAAATATGTAGTGTAGGGTGTGGTGCAGGGATTTGTGCATGGGTGTGTCATACGTAGGAATAAAAATTTACATATATGTTTATTTAGTAAATACTTAATTGTAACGTATCCATGTATGGTCACACCCCACTGGTTACTATATATTCCTAAATATAGAAACAATAATGAAAATTAACTTAACAAAATAGGAATTGTTAAGTTTTTAGTTACAGGATAATTTTGTCAGATTTTAACTTAATCAATAAAATCTAAAAAGATTGCACATATGAGTAGATCGCATAAATGTTTGGATCACAAGTAACATTAGTGCATACTTTTTGATAAGAAAAAAAAATTACGGGTTATTTATTGGTCGAACCATAAGTCAAAGAAAATGTTACACAACATATAGAATTCATATGGATTGACAGATTCTTCCAAAAATAGTTTTATATCTTTTAAAACAAATATTTGTAAACAAACAACCCTTTTTTTATGGGGTAATAAATAACATACGAGTCCATTGTTCTCTTTTAATGTCTTAAAACAAAGTTTTACGCAACATAAAATTAGAAAACAGACAATATTTTTTATTATTATATCCATTTATTTATTTTCTCTGCTCCGGTTATAATAGATTAATTTTATTATTGTTGCGGTTTAGCCGCGTTTCTCCAATGAGAATTTTCTTTCATTTCATTTCATCCATTTTTATAATTAATCGATTGTTAGCACTTTTCATTTTTAAAGAGAATAATATTTTAATTGATAACATTTATATATAATCGTCAAATTACTCAAAAAATTTCAAATCAAAAAAAAAAAAAAAAAATATATATATATATATATTTTTGATTTTGACAGATTCATAATAATTAGTTAAATGGTTAAAATTTTGCCGAATAATTCCTTCTCTTCCACGTGAGATTACAAAATATGAGATCTCTTTGAGAAAGGTAATTTCACGTTTGGGGATGGTCCAAAATTTGGCGATGAGCCAGCCATGCATCTTGATCAGTAATTACAATCAATAATGGCAATGATCGATGTCATCCATTTCGCGTCAATAAAGTAAAATGAATCGTCTGAAATAAAAAGGAAAGAGTACACAAAAAAAAAAAGTCAAAAAAAAAAAATAATGAAACTTCCAAGTTTTCATATAACTAATAATGACCAAGATTAACTTAAGAGTGTTAATTTTCCAAGTTTCATGCTTGTAAACCAAATAAATACGTAATATAATAAACAAAGCTTACGCACCACTTATATGTATTATGGTACAAAAAAAATAAAATAATAATTTATTTGGTAATGATTTTATCGCGTTATTATATCTTTGATAAAGAATTGCGTAACATCATGAATCGAGAGTTCAGCCTTTGTGTAAAAATAATTTCTAAATTCTGTAAAATAGGGACCTTTTGAAACTCTAAAAAAAAACTTGTAAATAGTATATATATATATGTATGTATTTTAAAGATGGATTTCGTTCCGATAAATATTTATTAATATTTTGCGTAATTTAAAATAAATGAATTCCATAAGATTTTATTTGACCTTAATTTGGTTAAATGATATATTAATTTGGATAAAAGAAATCACAATTTCCATCTGTCAATGATTCTTTTTTAGACTTAAAACACCCTCAACTTAAAATTTTAACTAATCAAATTAAGTTAAGCAAATTTCTGCTAATCATTATATAATAAGATCGCACGATAATAAATGAGATAATAACGAATTTTAAATTTTATTAACTAAATACTGTAATTAATGGCAAAAAAAGGACAGCGGATTAGTCTTCCTATAACTAATGATCAATGGATTTAGACTTATTAACGGATAATATTTAATTTAAGATACAACAATTAATTTCGCGTGGATTTAATGCCAATTAATGATAATATCGTTAGGAATTGATATTTTCAAATATCTTGTTTCCAAGCTAGAAATGTTAATCATATGATGAGGTGACACAACTTAACCGGCTCCTTTTATATACAACAGTACATTATAAATATATAAAGTGGGCCTACGTCCGTGGTACCATGAACTCTTATCAAAGAACAAGTATTTGTATCACAGATGCGGGTCAAATGACTGGAATCAAGATTTATTTATTTCAATTACAATAAAGGAGCATGAAATTAAATTCATAACATTATCGGCCGATCGTCGATTTTTTATATATTTTTATGTCATAAAAAAAATTGTATAAATTATATATATATATACACATATAGTTACAATTGAATGCTTTCTGATATGATCGATCATCAAGTAATGAGGGGGTAATTTATCGTTAAAGTTTTGTACATAATCATCGAGATTGAAAATTATTTTTAGGAGAGTAATAAACTTTAATTTCAATACTTTAAATTATTATATTCTTACTTAATATTCATATAATTATTTATTCTGAAATAATAAATAAAAAATAATTATGATGGAATTGTAATATATTAGATATTCAGTTGCCATAAAACCATGATTTTTAAAATGATGTATGAGATATTAAAAGGACACTCTTTATTTTAAACTTAAAGATGTCACATATATAAAAATTGACAAGGTTTATGAATTGTATTTATAAATCGATAATATATGTTAATATATGTTTATCAAATTCAACGCGATTATAACTTGTACTGTGAGAACTTTTTTTTTTCAAAAAAAAGAGCTATCAATAAGCAAATTGATATAAATCATTTATTCATTATCAATCGTACAGCATTATGGTGTGTCATAAATAGTACAACTTAAGGATTTGTACAACGAATATACTTCATAATTTATATATATTTTTTAGTATAATGTAGAATGACATATATATTTATTATAATTTCGATTTTGTCACACAACAAAGAACGGGAAGTCGATTATATATCGATTAATAAACAAAACACAGAGAATTTTCTTTTTTTAAACGGTTATTTATCTCAGTAATTCGATCCATATATGGTATGACAATTTCGGATTTAGGGGGAAAATTGCGTATCGGATCTAGATTTCCGCATCTACAAAACACGACCTGAAGAAAATATATATAATGATATTAAGAACATTAAGATAAATTTATTTTTATAACGGAGACTTAACTTTCTAGCTATGCGTTCTGGACAAATATATTATGATAATTGATCAACTGACTCGTGTGCTTCGAAACAAAATTCTTCAAACAGGAATAATAACATGAAATTTTGGAATTAATTTTCGATTCAAAGATAAAGAAGAAGTTATAAACAAGTTGTAAAAGCACTTTTCTGTTAAATTATTCCGATCAACGGATCATTTCGGATAATTGTATCAAAAAAGGGGAATTCTTATCACTGAGCTGTTACGCTATCGAAATTCCGAATATTATGAATGGTGACACTTTTTTTTTTAATTGAATTTAATATATATTTTCTTGTAGTTATAATACACGTATTATAAAATCTATATTTTAAATTCAATTGACTTTATTTTGTTTTTACCCACCCACAAAAAAATTTTCACTTACACAAGTACAGAATTAGAAAAAACCTTTGTAAAATGACATATTTGTATATTATATTAAAATCAACTTTTATAGCCGATTCAAGTTTTATCATACACAATCTTCTATGCATTTTATCATATGGTGTTACAAATGTCAATTACACAAAACAATTCCGATGATGATATTTGCGAAATGATTAGCTTTATTATACTGTAGCGGTATCAGACATTATAAAAATAAAGTAAAATGGATGATGATATTTTACATATAAATAAGGCGAGATTAAACTGTCAATGAATTTTAAAACCCCTAAATTTTAAAAAACAATTCCTTAAACATGCCAAGATTTAGTAAAGAAGTATGTTAAAACAATAATTTTCGTAAACAAATTCAGACATTAATTTCTTTTTTAATTATTTTTGTTAGAGTAACGACATTATTTTAAGATATATGAATGAGTGGAAGAAGTCAGGAAAAGAGCGAAGAAAAGACCCATTTGTGTATTTAAGCACCAAAATTCCTCACAATCACAAACAAATCTGTTACTAGTAAGTTTAATAACCAAATTTTTTTTTTTAAAAAAAAAAAGTATGTAAACAAAAAAGAATAATAATTTAATTTATTATAAATTTAGCTGGTATAATAAATTGGACCCGAAACGTAAGTAAATTCAGTTATAATTCTTTTTTTTTTTTCATAAAAGAAATTCTTTAAATTAACCTTTCTTTGTTTAGTTTGTAAAATGCCCTTAACAAACAATGAGCAGGATCATATAATTGACTGGGTCGAAAGATACTTGATGTATAACGTTAACCAACAAAACATCCCGTGGAAGAAGTTACAGAAAGAGATGAAAAGTGTATTTAATAAGCTGCATTCCACTAATGTTATAAAAAATTTTTGGAACTCCAGAAAGAGGCGATTAATGAGAGAAGCAGAAAACATACTTAACCCCCTCATTTTCGATAATTATCTTGTCATGGGAGGCCAATTATTTATCGTTACAAGGCAATAACTGAACAGGAAAAAAATTTCAATTTAATATAAATATCGATTTTTTTTATTATTATTTCTTTTAACATTCTTATTATATCACAGTTATATATTAAAATTTGTGGTTTTTTTTTCTTATTTTGTATCTTTATTATCTTAAGTTCAGTTTTTGAATTTTTTGAATTGCATATATATTTTTTAAATAAAGTATAATAACGTAGCCTTTTTAAACTTATGTGTTGCATATATGTATTTAAAACGTTGTAACTGAATACATCAGTAAGTTAAATGCACATGAACAGTGCATTGTTTTTATGCCAGCACAGATCGGCTCAAGTTCTGTGGAAAAACGTCGATCAACGCACATCACACAAAACAATATACAGAACATTGCGCATACAATGCATATGATACAATTTTTTTGTTAAATTTTAATTTCACAATTTATAAATTATAATCTTTATCTGGTCATTGTAACATTTTGATTAAAAATATCTTTACTTTTAAAGAACACATTCCGGTCGTCTTTTATCATCTATTATTCATGGCGTGGTACGTACTAGCAAAAAATTAGCGTCGGAATAATAATAAGCACGTGAATTTGATAATAACACATGATGAAATAATTTTTTGATTTGGTATCACGTGTTTATCATTGCTTGCTAACAATTATTTGGTTATATTTCTGTCATTTGTCTCGTAATTTATGAAAACGATTGTAAATCCGTAAAGCTACTTCTGCAAAAAAAAAAGAATAAAATAAAAAGAAAAGAAATGTTAGTAACATTTCTTTAATATGAGTCTAATAGGGAGAAAACTTAAAAGAATATTAAATTTCATCAATACTGAAATTTATACTTCCAAAAAATTTTTTCGTTAACAAATCTTTAATTCTGGTATAAAGGTTTAACGACTCCTATCGTTTATTTTATTTCGTAAAGTACCGGTATCAATATCTTTTATTTTAAAATCCCATATATGTGATAAAATGAAAAGGATAATACCGACCAAGATCATAAATATAATGATGCAGGTCAAAAATCTTAATGTAGGTCAGAATTTTTTAAATTATGGCTTACCATAAGTTTATTTTAGGCATCTAAAAAGAATTACTCAAGTTATAAAAAGAGAAGACAGTAAAATTTGTTTGTATGATAAACCGGATCTACTATTAATAGTAATTAATAGCGTAACGCCGTAACGTCTTGGAATTCCGGGAATTTTCTACTAATTAATAACATGACCGCCTTGGAATTCCGGCGATTTTCTATTAATTAGCAACGTAGCGTCTTGGAATTCCAACGTTTTTCTATTAAAAAAAGACCGGATTTTCAGCTTTTAATAATAAGTAGCTATGATTCAGACTTGTTTAATTCTGTTGAAATTATGCTATAATAATTTCAATTAGTTTTGCCATGTCAAACCTATTTTGACAGTTTCAGGGGACAAAAGAATATTGCACTCGTCCCACAAAAAATGAGTACTGAAGGATGCATGCTTTTACCATTAAACGAAGAGGTACTAAGCCTGTATTATTTGCGGCAATTTAATTATGGTTAACATTAGGCTATAGCGTGAGAAACAATGAATGGTTAATTAATATATAGTACGGTTAATAGACGATAAAAAATGAACAGTTTATTAGGTTCTATCTTGGCAAATTCGGCAATCTCTTTGGCAACTTCATTCCTTCTTGAGGCAATGATACATCCTTGGATGAGACAACTCCGCCCCCAGAGTCCCATGATGACAACCAAGATAATGATGGCATTGGGGACAGTGACTCTTCCAGCTGCTCATTCTTCTTCTACTAGATGGTATTCAGCAGGGAAAAGGTTTCTTTGGTATAGAGAGCGATCTAAAAATTCAAGGAAGAATATATGGATAGGAACAAAAATTGAGTTTTCAGAATTATCTCGTGATTGGTTCTTCATTCAAGTTGATAAAAATGGGAAATTAAAAGGGGTTCATAAAAGGTATATACTAGATGAACCTATCGCAATTTCACATAAAAGTCATGGACCTATTGATATGCGAAAAACTGGCACTTACGCAGCACGATTTAGCAGTAAAAGATTATCTGAAGAAGAACTTTTGGACCAGTGTTGGAAATTCAAAATTAAAAAAAGGTGAATTTTGTGCGGAAATTTCACTTGCTATGTGCGGCATTATATAAAATTATAAAAAAAATGCACTTTTTAATGTGCGAAAGTTTAAAGTGAATGTGCGCGCGCACATTCCGCATATTGAATTTCCAACATCGCTTTGGACTCATGTTCTACATTTGGGGACGTCTAAAGCGGAGCATAATCACGTGATTATAGTAAAATATTTGTCACCATGTGTCACACCTTTACTTTCTCATTTTTATTAAGTATTCTGGGGACTTAGAATTTTTCGGTTAGTAAAACCTTGCTTGACACGCATATTATTTGTCACATTCGTAATTTCTTGTCAATCTGCTCCGCTTTAGACGTCCCCTACATTTGGTAAGTGAGAATGAAATTATATGTTTAAGTTTGGTAAACTCTATATTATTGAAGTAGTGTTTTTATTCGGAAGTCGGAACAGGCAAATTTGCCTATTTTATTACTTATTATAATTCATGTGGCGAAACATGGGACATTTATTGCTGCTTGGCATTTAGCATTTCTTAAGATAGATATTCTCTGTATTGATATCCGTTAACATAAATGGATATCCGGGTAAACTACTGTATATCCGGAGGATCCATTTAGACTAAAATCGTATCCGGATAACGTATACTTAAAAAAATCTTTATCCGGATATCCGCTACTTACCGGATATTCGTTAGTATATCCAGATTTGTTATATCCGAATACGAACATTAATGGCGTGTAAGAGGCACTAAGAGCCTTTGATACAACATTGATTAGCCAAGGATCGCTCTTCGGAATTACTATTATAATTTTGGGGATTAATATTATTTCCTGGATCATCACACAAATCATAGTTTGTCTTCATATGCCGATCTTTTAATTTACCCTGATCGATTTACTAACCGAAAAAAAAAATGCAATGAATATATCAGAGTTACCATAGGATCCTGAGTAATATATATAAAGGTAACAAGAAATTTTGCGTAGCCACATGCTATTTTTGCCACAGTTAGAGGTTAGATATGCGTAAAATTAATGATATTTATTGGAAATGTCATATTTTTCATTTGCTTAATTTTGATAGAATTTCTGGAAGGTCATATGTTACAATTGCTTATTTTTTGGATAAATTTGATATATTTAATATCAAAATAAACGAGATCGTTATACTATTTGAGAATTTATTACGCAACTACTAAAAATAATAGAAAAAGATTCATTTATGTTATGAACGTCAAGCGTGCAAACAGATTTGCATGTGATATTATTAATATATAGTAATAAAACAACCAACATGACATCATGGAAATATAGTAAAAAACGACTTTTATTGTAAAGCATAAATTTTATATTATGATGAATATTTTGGTTGGGATAATATTATTGGAACATTAATTGTGCGGTACAGTCGGTACATCATTTAATCAGCAGACGAAGTTACCGAAAATGATTTACAAGAAAATTATAAATGATTTACAAATATAAAATATAAAAAATTATTATAAGGCCATATGATTAAGTTGCTTATTTTCAGGCAATTTGTGAAGTAACATATTAAGTTTGCTTATTCATCTTAATAAAAAGCCTTGCGTAGAGTCATTATAAAATTTTTGGTTTTTCTTGTTACCTCTATATATATTACTCGGGGTCCTGTTACCATTCCAATGAACACATTAAGGGAGCTGCGTTTCGTTTCATATACCAAACTTACTTAAAAAAGTATTAATTTTCGAATTTATTAACTTTAAATTTTTTTAACGTTTAACGTGTGGTTGGGTAGTAATATATAAATTTTTATACATGACAGACTATCTTAATTTAGCGTAGATATGATCTATACGGTTTATGTTTTACTTTTTTTTTTATTATTCTAAATTTCGTTGTCGTGATAATCATTTTTCTCTTATATAAAGGGTTACGACTTACCTCTTTCTTCGTAAGAAAATTCTATCGTTTGCAATATGAATTTATCAAAAGTTCTCTTCCTGATCGCTCTTATAACGTTAAATGTATTATTAGTATCGGTATCTTCAGCACCAATGAGATTGGAAAAAAGACCGAAAGGTAGTGTAGTTAGTTATTCACGCGTTTAAAATTAATTAAAAATGTTAAATTCTTTGTTTATGTTACTTTTATTATTATTATTAAAATTTTTTCGCAATGTAATAAATTTTATATATTATAGGCCCAATTCCTACAAGTGGGCAAAGCAAAGGGAATGATCCTTTTGATCCTCATGAATAGTGTGTTTGTATAAACCCAACTAAGACAAATCGTTCTTTTGTTACGAGGTTCTTATCACGCGATTTCGTTTTCTTGTTTGTTTTTTTTATATCTTATCTAATACATTATAAATTAATTTTATAGAATATATATATATATTTTAATACCAATTGTAGTAAATACGGAAAACTTCGGTGAAAGGAAAATAAAAAATAATTGCATCTATGAAAAATAAATAATTTTAAAATTAATTATTGTTATTAATTAATAAATTGAATTTGTTTCAGTTTCGAAATAATTTTATTATACAGAAATGACATTTTTTTTCCGTGCACAAATCGATTAAGAACATTTTCCTATTAACTCTAGTTTCTAGAGAGCCAATAATTAAAACAGTTCATAGTAAATATGTGATAAATGAAGCACAAAATGCACAAGAAGCAAGCTGTAAACTAATGATGGCACGTGATTATTTGAAAATAGTTAGTGTTCCAAGTAAAAGTTTATTAAATAGTTAGTTTTCAAACCAGTTTTCAAATCGATTTTTAACTTACTGTTGAAACTAGTTAGACCATTTAACATCCCTAGTAAACAATATGAATTCTCTTGCCAAAATCCGTTTACGTAGCTAGCATATTCCCTTATAAACTTGCTGTCCTTCTTGTGTCGTGCACGAAATCCTTCTTCCATTATTTTGACTGCGCTTTTTCTACATCCTTTCACGTGATACTGCTTTCTGAAACTGAACTGTTATCTTCCATAACAATTAAAATTGTTTTCGTATATGAAGTTACGTGAAATTTTAATTTCAGAAAAAAATTAATTTCCTTTGCCCACTACATATTATAACGTGATCATATGTTGAAATAACTTTACTCATTCGCTTATATACCCAAACTTGCTAGTTTTCGTTAGGTATATTTTCCCCATATTTCTCCAAGGCTTCTACCTTCGACAAACTCCAATTGCCCATGTTGAAGCCCGGTCATTTAGTACCCAACGCTTAAAGTCAAATGAGCGAATATTTCTTTTTGCTTTCAGGATTATGTATGGTACAAATCGTTCGCATCATAAGAAATTAGCAGTTCGAGGTTTATCTTCAACGTCATCTAAAATGCAACGCTCATAAATATCCATCGTTCACAAGAGATTTCTTAAGGCCCTTAGATTTTTGTATATTCTAACTCGCATTTTCTTTTTCAACTGCATATTATTTTGAACGGCATACCTAATTATTCGAAATCCGGCATTCTCCACTTACCAATTACCTTCATATTTTAGCTCTCGTGTACCATCTGGTCAGTCATGGTAATTTCTTAAATAAAAGATGTTCTTCTGGATAATCACAAAATCATATAAATCCGCATCTTCAACCATATTATCATATATACCCTATGAAAAAAAATTTCTCTAAAATATACTAAAAATATACTTAAATCTTAAAATACGTTTAAAATATACTTTAAATACACTTAAAATTTTTAAAATGTACTTAAAATTGCAATTTTAGGTATAATTTAAGTACTGTACATTTTAAAAAATTTAAGTACATTTTAAGTACATTAAGTATATTTTAAGTATATTTTAAAAGTGCATACGTATATTTTAAGTATATTTTTTTTTCATAGGGATATTTTCGGCCTCAATTTCAATGGTAACGATAAACGAATCTGTATCAGTATAACATAATCTTGCTCGGTCTACATACTTTCGCTTGATGTGGTTGTACCATAAGAAATCGTACATGTAATACTTACTAAGATCAAGAATGAAAATCTTTTGTCCACCAAGGTCAGATCTGTCAATATTTTTACGTTATCGATATTAGAGGCCTGCATTTGGCCATATTTTGAAACCCGGCCCGGCCCGGAATATACAGTAAAATTGAAAACCCAGCCCGGCCCAGACCCGGCCCGGAATATGTGAAAACTCAGCCGGAGCGGAATTTTTATATTATTGTGTTTTACATTTTTGTTGTTTAAGGTTAAATTATTTTAATATATTAATGCTTCGAAGTTCAGTTTTTAATTTTTTTTTAAACACGTGTTAAAAAAAAAATTAGTAATATATATCTCAGATTTTGTGTCAGTGATTTTTGGTAATGTAAAATTTAATATTTATTCAGTGTTTAAAACATTATTAGGCCAGTCCAACTTAATTTTTTGTTTAACATAAAATGGAGGGTCACAATCTGGGGGGGGGGATATAAATCATGGCCAGAATTATAAAAATTTCGGCCAGAATTATAATTAGAAATGTGCATGTCATGTGATTTGAAAAATTATTTGTAATTCTGGCCAATAATCATAATTCTGGCCTAAATTACATGCACAATTTTTCTCCATTTTTTTTTTTAAAAAACTGGGGGGGGGGTATGTTAAACGAAAAATTAAGTTGGACTGGCCTTATTTATAAATAAAATTATAAATATATAATAGTTATATTAGAAAAATAGTAATGTCCAGATAAATCTAAATTTTGGCCGGAATTAAATAGGTAGTTTGGCCAGAATTAAGAAAATCCGGGTTTATATTCTGAACCCGGACCGGCCTGGAAATTTGTTAAGAACAGGCTATCCTGGCCCGTTGCAGGCCTCTAGGATGAATGAGATCAATTCTTTTATTTATTCATTAATTTCCAGAGTCTTTTTCGAATGGAACATGTATATCATGTACAGTACTACAATCAGGAAATCACCATGGCTCGAACTCTACATCACGGCCAATACTATACTTCACGAAGACGTAATGCCAATTTAAGATATTATTGGAGATTACTGTAATAGAGGATATTTCTGTCCTTCGTTTCCAATGTAGAAATTAATTTTTCCGTCTTCGCAAATTTTCCATTGCTAAATTTTTCGATTAATATATTCTGATACAAATCAAATTTTTCATGTTTCACTATTTGTCTTCCTGGGCAGAAAGGAAAGTCCGAATGTAATGGATGCAAATTTTCTGGACATTTTTAGCTTTATTACTTTCCATGCACTTCCACGTTTGACTGTAGGTGATATGGAATGTATTGTATGTTAGGCAAATTCTTTAGGTCAAGCTAATGAAAGCCTCCTGTAGGTAAATATTGTATCATTGCCCATCCATAGAAGTAATTCACATCAGGTAAAGAAGCCATTTAATAGTCTTTTTATTGTCGAATCTTTTCATTCCAGGGAAATTCGTCTTCGCTATTTAACGTGAGGCCACAGAATTTAACTCGAGTTTTACTTTTGTACATTTTTGCAATGTCAAATACGTAAGAAGGAAGTGTTATGTAATTTGCTGGATCAGGACCAAATATATCTTTCATCACTGTTCTAGAATTCCAAAATGCATCTGCTGAAATTAGCATCTGTATTTAGATATAAGAAGTGATCCTTACACAGGTATAAGTAGCAGTATATGTAGATGGGTATATGTAGACAGTAGGTATATGTGATAACATAGTTATTGAGTATGATATAACCTCCGATGTTGTATAGTATTATACTAATTATGCTTTGGACTTTTTAATTGTGGATCATTTGAGATCGATAAATTTTATCGATCAATTTTTTCTTTTCATTAATCAATTTTTTTATTTTTAAATCTTTATTTTAATACTTTTTATCAATTATTTAAACCGGCGGAAATTTTTTTTTTTTTTTTTTTTATATATATTAAAAAATGGCTTTCTTTTTTTAATAAAGAAAAGTTTTAATTACTACATGATTAGATAAGAACACATTATATGAAACCATGTTCTCATGAATTTGGCATGGATAGCAAGATTTAAGGAACATTAGTGAAATTTTACTACTGGACGTCTCGGATATTGGACTTCAAAACTCAAAATCAATGGAAGATGGGAATTAAGGAATGGGATTTGGAGAATGTTATTAAACTTTATTAGCATTTCATTTATTTTTTTTCATTTGTAGGTACCTATCTGAACGTCTGGATGCAGATTTTGGCCTTGCATTTTGGAATGGAAGGTAAGTGTTGTGAATTGGGAGTTAGAGACGTTAATAGGACCATTATTGATATTTCATCATTTTTTAACTGTAGATACTAGATATCTCCTACCTGGATACCTTGGACCTCAAAATCGGGATAGAAGTCCAAGATCAAGGATAACATTACTTGGAAATTTTTGCTTTTTAGAGAACATGGACGTGACCAATATGTCCTCCATAATTATTAGATGGTAAATTTATGAAGTTGATCGAAAATTTTTAACATTAGTGTTTATTTTATAGATAGTAAAATCAATAAAGTATATTGACTATTTTTGATATTTTAAATTTTGACAATTTATCACTTTTTCTCTTTAATATTGAATTTTTTTTTTCTTACTTAAAAATGCATAAATAAATAATAATAAATGTGGTTAGAAAATTTTTTAAACTGAATCTATTAACCAGAAATAATCATGTGATATGTTATCATATGAGCGGAACAAATCTTGGCTCCGAAATGCCCACTTTTCAACTACTGTCTTAAATTAACTTTGCGTATTGACCTGAAGTTAAAGGGATAATGATCTTCCAGGATTATTATCATCTTTATCTTTGATTTTCGTGATTTTATATACTTGTACAGTATATTGACTATTTTTCTTTCTGATAGTTTTGTGTTTAATTTGCAATAGTCGTGAAATTACAGGCCAAATTTACCATTTTCATTAAACAAAAAAAAATATTTATTGATTTATTAAATTTTTAAGTTATGAATGAATACATAAATATTAAATTACTTATAAGTTAAATATAGATTAATGATGTGATACTCTAGTTGAAGAAATAAGAACTTACTTTGCATATACCATTAATTCAATTTGTGATAAGATCTATTTATAATAATGTCAAAATTACATGTCATTACAAAGGAATAGTATAATAAATTATCAATCTCAAAATATATTGTTTATAAATAGGATATTATCTAACTTAGTTTCTAATAAAGTGATGGATCAGAGAGTATTTATTTCCATAGGTAATAAATTGCCAAATATAGTCTGAATTATAAAACATCAGTGAAGGATGGATCTACCTTAAATTCTAGCTAATTAAATGAAACAAACTGCAGTAGCTGCAATGAAATATTTAATTGATTATATGATAGTTCTAGTAGATTGAAAATAATAATTGAAATTATCAGACGTGAGAAGTAGAGAAAAAGAGTTTGAATGAAGGAAAACTGGTAAGACGGTTATTTCGTAGAGAGACTCTCGTGATGAATTTCCCTTATTTTTTCCGCTAGTCTTTCATTTGATGAGGCGACTAGTTCTTAGGGAAACGACCTTTCGTGATGAATCTCACGTATTTTTTCCGCTAGTCTTTCATTTGATGAGATGACTAGTTCGACCTCTCGTGATGAATCTCACGTATTTTTTCCGCTAGTCTCTCATTTGATGAAGCGACTAATTTATAGAGAGACGATCTCTCATGGATCTCCCTTACGTTTGTCTAATTTCTCTAGTTTGCTTTTTAGTTTACATAATGACTATTGTATAATATCTTAAAAAAGTTTAATTATAAATAAAAATAATAATTAAAAAATATTAAAACTAATTGTTATTATTATATTAAAAACACTAATTGTGCTATAGATAATAATTGATCAAATGGTAGATCAATGAGATTAAAGGAGGGTGAGGAAGGGGTTATCTCTACATTTCATTTTATAATGTAACCTTTCTCTCATTTATAATATTAATTTATAATATATTTAAAACATTTCTGAAGTTGGAGTCTCGTACTGTATTTTCCAACTTCCGTTGTGTTGTTTATAATAAATAATTAAGTAATAAATTGGATAGATTTTCATATTATTTATAAATGAATTTTTGTATTAAATACATGAATTATATTTTTCGATTTTTATTGAATAAGTTTTGAAGATTTGATTAAGGTCAAGTGAGACGTAATAGGAATTTATTTGTGTAATATTTTTTCTTTGTAAAAAAGATTGGAGAATTTTATGCCATTTCTCTAGAAATTTCAGAACCTTTTTATAATAAAAGAATTTGGCGTAAAATAAGAGAAATTTTATTAATGGATTGAATGACATTTTTCTTTGTGTTAGGAGTTAGTTCTATTGAATATTCTTCGTTAATCGTAAAACACGAAATTGTTAAATCAAAATGGCAAGAAAAAATGCAAGTTACGTAATGTTACATAACATTAGTAGTTGTTTTTAGAAATTAAATAATTGCATTCGTTGTCCACTTATATTGTCATATTTTTTCATTGGCTTGCATGATTACCGCCTCATCTATTCCCTTTTTTATAAAGTTATTGAGTTATTTATGATATTTATATTTATGCAACAATAAGGTATGCATTAATTTGCCGCTTTTATTGCTAATTTTATGAACAAAAAAACTTCGGATTGAAATTCCGAATACGCATCACATTAATTTTCCAAAAATGTAAAAGTTTTTATGAAAAATAAAATGGGAAATACTTTTTTATTACAATAAAAATCTAAATATATTAAACTTCATATATTGTGTGTAATTTATACTGTACATGATATCTACTCTAAAAATTTTCTTGTAATAGAGATTTTCATAATTTATGTATCGAATAATATAAATAATTGTAAAAATCTGGTATTTTAATTGTAACAAAGTTTTGTTCAAAAAAGTTATTATATTGTAAATAATAATGTGACTATACAGAAAGTATATGATCTACGTGGTGCTGTTTGTTATTACCAAAACTTCGGCCGACTCCGTAATTATACTGTACAATTATTGATATACTATCGCTATGAAAAAAAAAGAAAAGTTTCAAAATCGCATGACGCAATATTTTCAATATTTTTTTTTTTTTTATTAAAAAAAAGAAATAATTTGCCTAATTTGATTCATATTGGCTATTTTCCTTTGATAAGATACTTCATTTTGGTTCTTTATTTTATTTATTTATTTATTTCCTTTTTTTTTTTTTAAAAAAAAAAAAAAAAAAAAAAAAATTTAATGGCTGAAACGCCAACATACAGTACATCGGAGTTCCAAATTTTTTTTTAGAATTATTAATGATTATTATTTAAAACCTGTAGAATCAAGTAAAAGTGATTAACCTATTAAAGATTCTTTTTTGTGTGTACATATATAATAAATTCATTGTAAAAAAATTTTTTTTATTTTCATGCAATAAATTTATTCGTTTATTTTATGTTTCACATGCTTGCACCAATTATTTTATTATATTATTAAACTAAGCAAATATATTTTTATACTAACAAAAAATTGTATTTTTAATTGTTCCTTTTACAGAATTTCATATCTTAAAAAGTCTCATGATATACGCCCTGGATGATCATATTGTTTTACAACATTATTTTGCGTAATTCATTTAGGCGCCTAGAACAAACATATTGCACTTCTTTTCCATCGGATGTTAAAACGCGAAAAAGGAAATTTTTCACGTGACTCTTGGCCAAGATTATGTCACGCGTTCGGCCAAGGATCTGCAATTTTTTAAGGCATTATAAAATTACTCTGAATTTGTGAATAATTCTATGCAAACGTCAATTTTTATAAAATTTGTATAATGATTTCTTTATAAATATTTGTTGTAGTAGTAAGTATTATTATATAAATTAAAAATTCAAGTCCATTTTTTTATGAGACGATACTGAATGGCGATATCAACTTACACCCTGATGCGTTTTATTATATATAACATTGTTCTCCTATTAATATACTGTGCTCTATAACATCTCTTTCCTACGTTTTTAAGACTTGATTATCATCAAAATATAGTTAACCTACAAATTTTTTTATTAAGAATGTCTTAGTAAGGTCTTGTAAAGTATTGTGACGTTATCTCACTCACGGCTGTGGTGGCTGAGTAAATCCGACAATCATGTAACCCATTCGTGTACTGTAATTTATTCGAAGTATTTTCAAATATTTTAATACGACTTCGCCACGCTAAGTTATACGATTGGATGTACCTGATGGATCAATTTGATGCAAAAAAACGAAATATGTAATAGATGTTCAATTACTCCAATATAATTTATTGCTAATATCCAATATGGCTAAATACAAAAATGTGATTACTTTTCAAACGCTAAATAGCAATAATTATCAAAGTAATTAAAAACTGTTGCGAACCGGTTTTTTCTTTCGTTAAATTAAAAAATAAAAACCGTTTCGAGACGTTTTTATCAAAGTAATTAAAAATTGTTGCGAAATGGGTTTTTTTTTCGTTAAATAAATTAAAAATTCTCACTACACTTTTTTGTAAAATTATTGAAAGCTATTATTACAAAAAAAATATATATATAAATATATTTAAATAAAAAATATTTATATTCATCATTCGAAAAGAGAGTTTTCAAAGAATGTTTGTAAATATATATTTATACTGTCTAAAATTATTTCAAAAAATTGAATCGAAACCTTCTATTTGATCCGATTCTATAAATGTAGCCGATTGAGTTATTTAATGCAATTATTTAAATGTAGGGATTCGTATAAAAAAAAATTTTTTTTTTATATACTGTATATTTACATTCGTGATTATTGGTGCATTTAGCATTGTCGAATATTTACAATTAATAAGCATAAAAACGTATGCATGAAAATAATAAATTTATTTTATGGATTGTATGAAAAATTTCATCAAATGACTTTTTAACGTGAAAACATTTTTAAATCCAATATTTTGATATGGAATCTCCCGAAATGAGCAATTTACCAAAAATCTTTTACTGTACTAAAAAATAAAAAAAAAAAAAAAATAAAATTTCAAAGGTATATAATTTAGTTCTTACATTTTTATTAATGAAAAGATTTCATATGTAATAGTTTTTTTTTCACGTTTTCTAATTTGTTAAATTTGGCCGAAAATTTTTTAATTTGGCCTAAATTAAGAAAAAATTTAATTAGGACTATATTGGAGATCTGCTAAGACGATTATAGACAACTAAGCCAAATAACTGCATCATTACGTAATTGTTGTAACCGCATGACCTATATATTTGTAACATCATTAACACAAGCGTGATTTTAAAAAATTTTATACTCTTCTCCTTTGTCGTATTAAAAACAATGCCTCAACTTCCTGCTGATTGCTTGAGCGAGATTTTAGAGTATTTAGCAGATGATAAACCTACTTTACAGTCGTGTATATTAGTAAACCGACTTTGGTGTGAGATTTCTGTAAGAATTTTATGGAGGAATGTTTGGAATTATAGTACTAAAAATTTTAGAACTCTGGTTGCTCACCTTCCAAACGAGTCGAAAGAAGTGTTACATAAAAATGGAATTTACATTTCAACTCCAACTTTTAAATTTCCGATTTTCAATTACGCATCATTCTGTAAAGTTCTATTAATTGAACAAGTTTATTACAAGCTTTGGTTTCTTCTTAAAACTCAACAATCCGTTTTATCTCAAAATTTAAAAGTCAGTACAAATATAACAGCACAGGAAATTATTAAGTTGTTTTTAAAACAAGTACCTTCTTTAAAAAGATTAAAAATTTCTAAAATTTGGCAATTCTCATCTTGGCAAACTCCGGACACAAATTTCATCTTTCACCCTAAAGCAAAAGATTGTTTAAAAAATCTTTCGGAATTACATTGCACTTCAAGTATTTCCCCTGCATTTTTTTATCAACTATCTCAAATAAGTTACAATATAATCAAATTAAACATAACGATTAAAAATGATGTTCCGAACGAGTTAGTAAATTTAATTTCTTCGCAGAAAAGGTTAAAATGTGCCAATGTAGGAATGTATAATGTTTCAACAGATTTTACTAATTTGCTATTGAGAAAACTTCCTAATACGTTAACCAAGTTAAATCTTTATGGAAGAATCGATATTGTTTCATTGTCATCTATTAATAATCTTACCAATTTACGAATACTTCAGTTAAAATTTGTATATTGTAAATGGTTTAAAAATTTTGAAATTTTGGAGAATATTATTTTCTCACAATTACAAATTTTAAAAATTTTTAGTGCTTGTCCAAAATGTGAATCATTAATAAAATTTTTAAAAAATAATGGGAAAAATTTAAGAGAATTTTATTTTTGTGAAGATTCAGGTTATAGCAATAATTCATTAAACTTAGCTATCGCTAGTTTTTGTCCGGCACTTAAAAGACTTTCTACTGGAATTAAGAATGATGAATTAAGAACATTTGAAATAATTTTGGGTGGTTGTCAATATTTAGAAGGCATTAAAATTTGGTGCGGGGATTCATATTTAAATGATAAGGAGGCGTTAGAGGCTGTTATGAAATATTCAAAGAATATTTCTGAAATAGTATTAGATTATCAAGATGACGTACAAACTAGAATGCTTCCGGAAGATTTAGAATCTATCTTTACGAGAAATATATTACAAAGGAGGTCATTTTTATTGGTCGTTAATAATTATTTTGATATTACGAATGGTTTAGATAAAGACGAAGAAAACATGAGAATAATTAGAAAATATGTTAAATTGGGGGTTATTAAGAGATTTAGGGTTACAAGTCATGATAATTTTACATTTAATTTTTTTTATAAGGTAATTTGAAGAACCACATACAGCAGTAAGTATGAATTATTCAGCGAATTTTTTTTTCAAAAATTTTGTTTTAATTCTATAGTTTCCATCCGAATGTACTGATAATTTTATAAATTTAATAAATATTTGTGAAAATTATCCTAAATATGCATAAAGGATATTATTTGTTTTTGTTTTCTTATTAAATTTAGTATATAAATTATGTGTAGTAAAACGCATTAAGAATGATTTACTTTTTGTCCAGAAAATTCTAAGTTTTGTTTATGTTATTAATTCCGAGTATTATATAAAAGACCGTTAGGAATTGTGTTGAAATAAAGAATTTATTATTAAAAATTATAAAGTTAACTTTATCCAAGTTTTTTCTTAAAGAAAATAAATGGAGAAATTTTAAAAATTAATTTATATGTACGTAAGCAAATTTTACGAAAATTTATTTAATAGTTTATAAGAAAAATATTAAATACGTTAACGGACTTAATTTTCTCTTTTTTTTTTTTTTTTTTTTTTAAAAAAAAAAAAAAAAAAAAAAAAAAAAAAAAAATAAAATAATAATACAAATCAAATTGTTGCAGAAAATTCTTCAGTTAATTATCCCTGTAAAAATTTTATCCGTGATTTTCGTAAAAATTCCGTGAAAATGAGACCTTTGTGGAAAAGTTCGGAAAAACAGATAATTTCCATGATTTATACTTGTAAATTCCGTGAAAATGAGCCTTTCATGGAAAAATCACGGAATATGGAACACGGATAAATTTTTTTTACAGGTAAACTAGATACACAAATTAATTTTTTTCGTATATTTATTAAAATATTTTTAATAATTAATTCGTGATCCGCGTAAAAAGTTGAAAATTTAATTATTAAAAACCGGGGTTAAGTAATATATAATAGCGAATCAAAAATTAAAAGCATTAGCATAAAGTTATACTATTTGGCTAACATTTTACCAAAAGTCCGATCATTAGAAATAACTTTCCTATGAGCCCAAAAGTAAAAACCCATTATTCGCAACGTTAAAAATAAAGCAATTTTTTCCTTTAAGCTCATAAGTAAGTAATTTATAGTACGAAAAAATTTACCGGACTTTCAATAAAAGTAAGCCAGATAGCTGTTGTTTGCTGTGACGTCAGATTCCGCATTATTATATAATTAATCTCGATTTTCAATATCGGACTCTCTACTTTATATACGTAAATGTTTAATTTTAAAAAAAAAACAAATTACTATATTAAAACTTTAGGATTAAGTGAAAAAAATTGTTACAACCGTCATCCATAATAAACTATGATTTAAAAAGCTGATATTGTAGATAGACAACTTTTAATACTAGTAGCCGCCCGTTGCTTTACACTATACATGTTGCCGAAATTGGCCGAAATTATTTCCGAAATTGAAAGTCCAAAGGCCGAAATTGGCTGGAAATATTTTAGTAATTTGGTCAAATTTGTAATGCCGACTAGAATTATAAAATATTTTCAGATATTTTCGAACATTAGACTTCCAATTTCGGAATATAATTTCGGCCAATTTCGGCAACATGTACACTTTACACCGGGACTAATAAATTAGTTTAAATCAATGTAGTGACTTACAGTATATCGAAAAGAAAATTCTATGAATAAATTATTCATCGCTATAATTTATTATTTAACATTTGATTGACTATCTTACTATTTTTTTTTTTTTCTCTTTTATTTCATTTCTTTACACCTTTTTCATTCCTTTATATTGTTCCATTACATTTTATTTTTTTCACATTTTATTTTTTTGTTTCATTATACTTATTTTTTTCGTTCTATTACACATTTTTTTTTGTTCTTTCACACCCACTTTTCTCATCATGCTTTTTCGTCCCTTTGCATCCACCCCTTTGCATTTTATTTCTTTGCATCCACTTTATTTTGTTTCTTTACACCTCTTTTTCAATTTTTTACACTCATTTTGTTTTTCTATACTTATTTTTCGTTTCTTTATGTTTAATTTTTTGTTAAGAACATATTATTATTAATTAAATAAATAATTTTTTTGCAAAAATAAAACGCATAAATTTTAAATAATAATTGCATGATAAGAGTACTAGACATCGCACGCGTGATGAGTAAATTCACTTAATAAATATTTCGGGTCAACTTGGTACTTCTGAGACCTCTGTTCTAACTATTAAATATTAGTAATCACAAAGTTGGAAAACCGTTCTTAAAAAAAAAAAAATGTAACTACAAATGATTAATTTACTAAACATGAATTACCGATCAAATTTATAGTAAGCCTGCTATGATCACGGTTCACGATTAAAAAATAATTGTGTAATTATTATTAGATTGAAGGTCTGGTTAAATAATTTTACTGATATTAATAAATCTCATTGTAAAAAAAAGTCATATATATTGAATCTTTTTGATGAATAGATGTTAAAAAATTTTTTTTTTTTGGTAGACAATATTTTGGCAATTACATCCTTTTCGTCCATTAAAAATTTTAGTTATAAAGGGAAATGAACCACAACTCAAAATATGAATTAAATGATTTTTGAAGGATTTAGGTATTTGTGGTTGATGATTTGTTTAATCTTTGATTTAAGATGAAGGAAGTAATAAAGCAACACATTAATAATCACAAGTTATATTTACATAAATTCTATAACTGATTTTTAAAATCATCTTAGAATTTTTATAAGTGCGATCTAAAAAATTCATATGATCCATTAGGAAAAAAACTTTTTTGTGATTTGTTTATTAAAATTTAGTGTTAGTAGAATTACCTAATCGTAATTTCAATCGAACCAAAAAAAAAAAAAAACAATAAATTTACCAAATTGTTCTTAACTACAGATTTTATCTTAATTTATTTTAGTTACAGATTTAGTTGGTAGGAGATACATATGGGCACCGAAGAGATTTAATAACCCTATTATGATGATAACGCACATTGGCACTATCAAAATCCCTATCTCTCTTTTAAAAAAGAATCTATACTACAGTAAAGACTCTGGGGAAATAATAAAAAAGGAACACTGAAGTTACAATCAAGAAAACGAAAAAATAAAAAATATAACTTATGTGGGAAGACTGCTAAATCCTAAAAAATTTATATGAGTAAAAAGAAGTTATGCCCTTGTGTTAGACCCCCTTCCAACTCACTCATCAACTCCTTTATTCTCCCAAAAACGTTTGGTTGTGATCTTAACGAATTACTCTTTCAAGTATTCTTCTTTGTTTAACCTTTAAGGTTGAAACATGAATCAAAGTTATTTTTCAGATCTTCATATATTTCAAAATACGCTATCAACTTGTTTCTACCACCTTGTCTAATGATTTTGTTAAACTTAAATTCAAAGTCTGGGAAGAATGGATCCCAGTTATCAAAATTTTGAATAAGCAGGACTTTTTGCGAAGTGAATCAGGTACACCATCTACTGCTGCAATGAACATTTCACATTACTGTCTTTGCTTTAATGTCCATCTACCAGGAACCAGTGAATTGTTTCTTGACCAAAAGTATAACGTCAATGGTTATGGTCAAAACAGGCCTTGATAAACACATTAAATATTATGCAAATTTGTACTATTTGGTACTTATGCCGTGTTTTAATTGACAAATTTAAAACTTTACCCATGCTGAAAGGTTGTTGAGTATTTTCCCTTTACTCCAAGTTGTTGGTATGTCATATACCATGATATCTCCAATGGAGTTTAATTTTTCATCTTGGATGAGGGTTGATCTTTGCTCGATGATTCTGATTTCTTTGTAGTAGTAGAGGGCTGTGCTTTTGTGCTGATTTGAAAGGACAATAACGATCGTTTCTATAATAGGTGAAATTTTTGGTATTGCTTCCATTTTTATATGAGAAGGTTCTGGTTAGATATTTGGGACCCTGGTATCACATTTGGCATTGGCAGTTTGGCACAGATGTTGTCGATCGGTATTGTATTATCATCATTATGATAGGTAAACATATGTGTTTGGAAGGCAAATGTAACTGCTTCTGGCCAATTTGAAGCATGTTGTCGCCGATGTCCTTAGGTTTTCCGCCGTTTTGAGATACTTGTCCTGTTTTGGATTGGCTTGTTCTCCATAAGTCAATATTATAAAGTCCTTTTGGTCACTACTACTATGCAAAAAGTGAAACATAAACTCTTCTTTAATATAAAATTTCACTCTGAGCCATTTTCTAATTCAATTATAGTATTTCTAATATTTCTTGGGTTAAAAACATATGACATATTTATTTGTATCATATTTATTTATTAAAATAAAAAATTTTTATTGCTGCGGATTTATAATAAAATGTCAACAGGAAGGAAGAGTTTTTAGAAAGTCTGTTGTTAACTAAAGAAAATATGTAATAAATAGTTTAGGCATTGAGCTACAGATGAATCACGCGTCACACAATTCAAAATTATTTGTACTATATAGATTTTCAGCTAGTATACTATTATTTGAAATTCTTTTTTTTCCACCAGATACTACTTTAGCAGCTATCTTTTTTCATTTTCAGAGTTTTTATTTTCAGATACTGTATTTTTATTTATTAAACCAATATTTGAGTATCCATAGAAATTTGTTGATACATCTTGCAATATTTTAATAACTGTCCATTCCCTTTTTTGTTTTAGCCAGTTGTGGGAAACTAAGTTATTTGAAAATCTTGTAACACTTTAATCTCCAATATGTCATAATAATATAAAATTATGAATGTATTATTTCCTTCATCATCCATTTATTTCATTAATGAATTAAAATTATAAATAAAAGTGGATTAATCAAAATATAATTAATAAATTTTTTTCAAAAGGTGAAAATTAAAGGGCAATAGATTAATAGAATTTTATGATTGAGATGTTAAAAATTAAAAAATAGAATATTCAATATAATTATAATAGATTTCCGGAGTGTAAAAATTGTGCAACATTTTATGATTCTCCAATAAAATATTCATCATTTATTTCCAGAAATATTCACATTTCTGTCAACTATAAGATGAAGCTCAGAAACATAAAATGGCCATACCAAAATAATTATCAATTCAGTACTAGGATATGAAGGGAAATTGCCTCTTTTCACTATATTTATACTTTGGATAATAAGTTATAAATCCGCTATAAGTATACCATGCATCAAAAACAATTCACTGCTGTAGCTCTATATTTCCCATTCTATTGACCGCTATTAATTTTCTCACCCATGAATCTTTAATACTATATATGATATATTTGGGAGGCTTCAAGAGTGCTTCAAGCCATCTCTTCAAAATACATGTCCTGAAAGTTTTCAATTTCCATTTTAATAAGTTACAAATTTCACTGTGGCAGACGAATTACAGATTGTGTGTCCTGAATTCCATGGACCAAAACCTTCGTGCTATTACATGTTTTCTTAATAAATCATTTTCATTCATATTGAATACGTGAATGGGTTCTTTTTCGTAACGTTGCTATATATACTTGAACTTGACTAGTAATAATGGTTGTTTTGTGTTCAACTAATTAACAATGGGACCCTTGAAATAGAATTATTATTCTTATTGTGTGTATAGCTATTAAAGCCGTTCATTCTAGCTAAATAGACTTATTTCTCTGCCTGATCTATATAATAATTATAATAATTTATAACAATCCCTAAAATATTTTATCTTTATGTTTAATAATAAAGATTTAATGTGAATTATTGTTTATATCCATGTAATTCACATACTTATTTATACGTTTGACTCATCATTAAGGATTACAGCTTCGGTTAGTCATGTACTTGAGTCACAACACAAAAAGAATTGAAATAATAGACTGTATGCTAATTATGTAAAATGTCTAATATTGCTTTTTGAGCAAACATTTGATTGCATAAAGTGTTTTTTTCTTTAGATATTGATTTAATATCATCTAATATATTTTAAATTCGCTATTTCATATTCGATAATAAAAAATTAATAATACATTTTAGTAAAGATTTTATCATCCTCTGTCTGAACAAAATATGTCATATTGAAATATTATGTATTTGGATGAAATAGATGTCTCATTTATTTTAAATCAATACTAAAACTCTAACTTTTATTAAACAACCTCTTCTGTATGCTAATTGTTGTCATTTTCACTATCATATATTTATTATTAAACATAAATGAATTGTGAGAATTTTTGAATAAAATAAATCACGTTTAATATATAACAATTTCAATAACCACTTTTCGTGAGAATATATAATAAACAAATAGATGTAATCATATTAATATCAATTACTATCCTATGATAATATGTTATCACCGAAATATATGTATTTTAAAACTTTAAAGAATGGATTAATTTGTTTCTATAAAAATTATCATGAATAATATTTATTTTTTCTTGCAAATTTATTTTATTTAATGTGCAAAATATATGATTAATCTTATTCCATGAATGTTGAATGGATTTTTCTGCATTTTAACACTAATTTTTCAGTTTTTTAGGTCCTTTTGATATGTAGGATACCCACATTATAAGAAATTTTCTGCTCACAAATTCTAATTTAATAAGTTCAATAATTAGCTAATATTTTAATGTTGTACGATCGCATTGTTATTGTTAACATATCATATGTTCAATTTTGAATGCCAGCTAGGTAAGGTGGTATAGTATGATAGTTGTTTAATAATTGCTAATTCAATTATAAATTTATATAACTTATTAGATTTTCTTAAATGTTATTAAATCTTTCTAGTTAGATTATTTTTCAATAATTTGTTATATATTCGTATGTTATTAGCAGGTAATAGACAAATATGGCATAGCGCAGTGATTAAAGATATAGCAAAAGGTACAATAGCAACATAGAAGAAATAGGCTTGAAAAGTGCAAAGATTTCAGCAAAGATAGATAATGAAAAAATTTGAGAGACTGGCTTCACTTAATAATTTATATGAAATCCAAAAAGATGCTTAGATACACAGCCTGATTTCAGCCTTAAATCAAAAATACCTGTATATATAATAAATAGTATATATTTAAACATATGTTGACCTTACAGGAGAAGCCTCACTAATGCTTTGCCTCGTTATGCACAGCTTTAAATAATTTTTTCAACTCTTCAGTTGGAAAAACCTCAACGCTTTGATTCTTTAATAATCTGTCCAACCAAACTTTTTAATTTCAATACTTTTAAAAAGTTGTGAGCTCTTTGATAATTACTAGTAACATATGATATATGATCCTTTTTCAAGAATATATCATCCGGAATATTAGTCCATTTCTTTAAATTGGCTCTACAATTATTAGTAAAATATTCACATTTATATATAGAGAATTTATTTTATTTTATTTTATTTATTTTTATTATTAATATTTATTTTATTAGTATTTATTATTATTTTATTATTGGGTTAGTAAACGGGAATTGAGAAATCAGCCGTAAGTGGCTGGGGTAAGTGGTTAATTTTTTATTTATTTATTTATTTTAGATAACGACAACAAACGCTCAACACTTAGATAGAGATTAACTAAATTAATAGAAAATATGACTATAATAGATGTAATTGAAGCATCCAACCAGTGGATTAGATTCCGCCATTGCCAATTTTTTGGATCAATACTGGCTCAGCCTGTTGTTTGAAGTAACACTAAGTTGAACATTCCACGGTACATCTTACACAACTAGTCGTATTTTTCTTTCATTATAAAATGCGACACGTAAATACTTCAGGTGCAGAATGATGCGGTTAAATAATAAGGTCCGTAAGTATGTTAATTAAAACAAAAAAGGAAAACAATATACAAATTTGGTGAAGCGCTAACGCTAATTAAGGGGAGCTGTATATAATTGTGGTGAGGAGTAGGTAATGTAGGATAAGTTGATGACGAGGACGAAGCCTCTGGTGAAGGTGACCGCAATTTGTTGAATTTGTTGGGTGGTTCTGAGGGGTATCAAAGGGATTCGTTTCAGATAAACGTTATCTTGAGATAATAAATTTGTCTTTTGTCGATATGTTGTAAGTATAATCACGTGATGATAAAGTCGCAGTAATATCTTCAACGACTTTAACAGCAGGGGAAGGTGTAAAAATAAGAGCATTAAGATTAAGCTTGGTCTTAAGATTTATAGTGGATTGCTTGACAGGTGTCAGCATCCAGCTGTTCAAGGTTGACTAATTTTTTGAGAAACGTTTTGCGTTGTCGACGTCGGTGTTTTTCTTTGCGATGAGCTTTCAAGTAATTGTTCATCCTGATTGCTGTTGAAAAGAAATTGTTGTTTATATGGAACATGGTTGATTCCGTCGTTTAATACAGAATTTGGATGGTGAGTGATTGGAGTCAGCCGTCAATAAACAACGACGGCCACTGTTTTGTTCTGATGTAGGATTACGATTATCTTGTCAGGTGATTCCATCGAGTGATCTGATGAGGTAAACGTTGAACGTCAAACCGTAGGTTGGAGTATTGCTTGCAGTAAAAAAATCGTTTGTCGTCCGGTATTCGAATGTGTTGTGCTTGATATGCTTCAACTACCTTAACCGTAAGGCCGCGATATCATTTTATAACGACATAACGACATTGTACGAAACGCCTAAACGTTTCGAATGAACTTGCTTCGGTTGTCTCTTTGATTTTTTTAGTTGTTTCTTGAGTTGATCACTATAATAATTCTGATTGCGTGAGAGGGGTATGATCCCTTTCAATATACTGTAATTCGTTCAGCATCTATATGGAGTGGACATGGCGGACATGACTATGTGAGCTGGTAAAGGGCAATTTGTGTCGCATCGTAAGTAATATCCTAAGTATATCACATGTGAGCCATAGGAAAATTTAATAAAGATGTATTTTTTCTGACTGAAGTGTGCAATAGAAAAGCTCGATGGTAAGTAAGTTGCGTAATCGATAAAAATATTTATCGATAACGAAACAGGGGAATTGTTTGTTCAGAGAGATAACAAATGCAAGATATATCGAAATAAGGAAATTTAGGTTTGGTGTTTTGGAAGTGCTGTTGAATGGGTAGTATCGCGCTTTCTTTCTGTTGAAAAGTGTGCACGATCTGTTTATCACAATTCACGTGAGCGTGTATTTGCTGCGAAGGAAATTGGGGAAATTTTTGCGGGTTTGTAAAGACGTAAAGAAACTGATAAAGGTCAGGTTTGAGTTTCTTCAGCCATAATGGTTCGAATAAAACAACGTTTAGTAGAAGGAGAAAAGCCCTATATATTAGGGAGAGGTGAAGAAAAGTTGCTCTTAATTGACGTCCCGAGACAACCAAAAAAAAAGAAAACGTGTGTTACAGTTTATTTGGAGATGGCAGATTTCTATAATCTTAAAAAAAGATGCGCAAAAAATTTGTTTCAAAAATTATGAGAAAGAGTCATTCATACCTTGGCTGATTTTTTACAAACTTGTTAAATAATTATTTAATATTTTTTTTTTTTTTTTTTTGGTAAATGCATATTTTATTGTATTATATGTAAAAAAAGAACATTTACAATACATTTACAATATTGTATACATTAGTAAACTAAATTCACTATATACCAATTATCACTCCTATGTTAACGGAGTTAATATTTAACTAACTACATTTACCTGATTTTGTTAGCCCATGCCCTCCTGTTTATGTATTTTTATTTTTTACTGTGTTTTTATATTTATTTTTTTTTAAAATATTATGTTTTCCTATTACTATGTTCTATCTATCAACTATCTATCGAACCGTTCAGTTATTTCTATTATAAACTAGTTGATAAAACGAATTGCACGTTTAATCCTCCTTAACGCTTTTAGCGCCAAATTTAGTTCAGTATAACGTATCGCTTCGATTCTTCTTTCGTTTATTATATTCGTTGGGTTCGCAATCTTCAAGTTTTTCCGCTTCAAGGCGTTGGATACAATTATCATTTACTCGATAAAATTCGAATCTTTCTTCTATCAAAACCTCTTTACCTTTACTCTTTGGTTGTGAAGTCTTTAGTACTTCTTGTTCTTTTGTCACCGATGACAATAATTCTTGTTCTTCATTATTCTTCAGTGTCACGTGATCATTCAACTCTACAATGGCATTCGTCTTATCTATCGATAAATTTAAATTTTCAAACTCTTTCCAGTTGTCTTTACCTTTCAATGCTTCCATTCTATCTTCTTCAGATTTAAAATGTCCTTCCAAATATATTAGTGACTTCACGGCTTCTCCTTTAAAGTTAATCATTCTGCCACCGATTAAATTGTAATTTTTTATGCTTTTCCGTAAGGCTCCTTGAAGGTCGTTAATCGCTCCAAACTTGGCTTTATATAATATAAACTGTGCCGGCTTTTCTTCGACTTTTTCTTCTATAGCCTGAAGTTCGTCTATATTCATCTTATCTTCCGATGTTACTTGACCTTCTATATAGTTGTTAAAATTTTCATCGGTTGTCTTATTTATTTTATCTTGCCCGGTATCAACATTGGCATCAGCTTCTAGACTTATCCTTGGTGATGAACTTTTAGATTGTATCGGTGGTCGTTGTGAAAATTTCATATGATCTTTCGTAATCCATGTATTTTCTAACGTAGTATCCAACGCGGTTTTAAGTTCTTCATTAGTCGAAAATGTTACCTCTACGAACGTTTCAGTGCCTAGATTTAATACTTTTGTACAGATCACTTTGTAATCTTCGTGTATCTTTTTAGCATAGGCTTTCATTTTCGTAGCATTAACATCTCCCACGACCTTTTTATATAATTTGTGCTGAGTGAAATCTTTAATTTTTTGAATATTCCATGATCCTTGGAACCAGCGAGTCATTATTTCTTCAGACTTGTGCTTCAAAAAGATAGTCATACATTTGTATTCGTGCGAAGCTTCTAACGATAACTTCCAATTAAGTGACACTTTCAACGTTTTGTATTTTCGCTGTTTCTTTATACTTAATTTCAATAATCTCCAACTCTCGTTACTTTGAAAAATTTCGTATATGTTCTCATCCGTCAAACGTTTAGGTATATCATATACTATGTATTCACTCATCTTTACGCTGTAATTGGTCATGTCGATCATGGGAACTGGATCTACGGGTACTGTAACTACCTCTGTCTGTTTGGATTTTGTCTTACATTTTTTGCATTCGCTGATCTTTCTTCCTTTGATCTGATCATCATTGATCTTCACTTCTTCCAGCGAGTTCTTTATTTTCAAGTTTTTTTGCTTTTCCGTATTCAGTAAACTTCTCGTTTCTCCACCTTCTTTAAGTAATTTTGCTATTTTTTCATCTTTCTGCGCTATGATTCGTTCCTTGGCCTTCAACTCAGTTTCCTTTTTGTGTAGCTGTGACCCTAAGTCACGAGATTTTTGTTGCGCCTCGCGAGGCCAATTTCGAAGGCGGTCAGTATTTTTCATTTGAGCAGTAAAGTCCTCACGATATTTTTTAGTCGCCGCGGTTTCTAGTATTCTAAATAACAACTCTATATCTCCGGTATATAAGCCTGTAACGTCCTCTAATTTATCAAAGTAGTTTTCTTCTACTCAACTTAGGCGTCCATATTTTCTGTATAGGCGGTTGAAAAAATTTTTTCCTTTACTTCTTCCTATGTTTTTGAAGTTAATATTTAGGGCCATATTCATTTCTCTTTTCAAATACTCTCTGAACTCCTTTCCTGTCGAGAACGACTCCATTTTTGTATGATTTAATAAAGTTTTTTGTTAAAATTTTGTCGTATTTTTTCTGAAAAATTTTGGTTCAGGGATCTACAGGAAAGAGTCCCAATTATTTAATATTTTAGTTATACACTCGTAAATCAAAATTACCATTAATGAAATTCATTTTTATATAAAGTTATAATTTAAATACCATCGAAAACTTATAATTTAGATTACTTCAAAGGTAGTATTAAGAACATATTTAATCCTAAATAAAATGACAAAAAAGAACTGTGAATTTTTTTCGTAATAGTGATACAAGTATATTATTATTTTAGTTAAACCAATTTCTTAATATGTCACGGTCACTGAGCGGAATGAGCTTGTTGCAGACATTTCTGTTGGTCTAATTATCTGTCCCTCAGTTAATTTGTTATCTTGACTCATTGAGAAGAGCAGTGGAAATTATGAATTTTGATCCATGGATGGACAAAGCCTTGATCCAAGATTGATAACTTTGTTTTCATTAATTTCATACTTTAATAAATAACCACATTGCAGTTTTAAATAATTAATTAGCTTATAAAGAATTTTTTTTTAAAGTAAAGAAGTAAAAATTTCAGAGTAAACATTTAAACATTCCATCATAATAAAATACAAGAAAGAAATATAAGTAAATAAACAAATAAATAAAGTGTAAGAACTACAATATTAGAATTAACGTTTCCCGACTTTAACATACAAAAAAATCTTTATTGATTAAATTCATGATCTAGTCTTCTCGGTGATTACTGTATTATATGTTATTCATTAATTTCTCTTAGTAGTTTTAATACAAAATGTTACAACATAATTCTATTTAATTGCTATGCATGGTTTCTTTTGTTTCTTTTGTAATTCTGGCAAATATTTATTAAAGAAAGGTTGAATTCATGGGGAATATTATAAAACGCCGGAACTTCTGATTGGCAAAATAGGTGGGAGAAGTGAAAAGTTATTATTTTCTCCTCTTTAACATCAAACTTGTTTTTATTTTATATTTTATCATAAAAGTGGCTGTGCTTATAGGAAAATAAACGTTGGGCGGAACGCCAACATTATAGACCTTTTTAGATAGTTTAAAGTACTATATACAGTATATAGCCCTATGAAAAAAAATTTCTAAAATATACTAAAAATATACTTAAATCTTAAAATACTCTTAAAATGTACTTAAAATATACTTAATATACTTAAAATGTACTTAAATTTTTGAAATGTACTTAAATTATACCTAAAATTGCAATTTTAAGTACATTTTAAAAATTTTAAGTGTATTTTTAAGTATATTTTAAAAGTGCATAAGTATGTTATAAGTACATTTTTTTTCATAGGGTAGGAGGCGTTCAATGAAAAACGGGGGAATCAAAAAAATTTTCCAACTTGCTAATTTTGTGAATATAACTGAAATCGTTTATTCAATTAAATTTTTGGATTTCTCCCTTTGTCTTCCAATTATGTATCTAAATGTAAGCGAAGTAGATTATCTGACACATGGGATAAGCTGCATCAAACAACAGTGTATTTACCTACGTAGTAAATAAAGCGTTCCTTCTGTATTTAAAAATAAATATTATTTATTGGTTGAGAATCCGGAAATATATATATATATTTTTTTCTAAAAATATTTAATATCTTAACGATTGGACACGTAGACAGAATTCGATAGAGATTGATAATCTTTTTTAATTATTAACGAGACGTTTATTAATGATTTTATTATATTTTTTTTTTTAGACAGTAATTTGATGCCACTGGCATCACGTATTTAGTTACTAATTTATTAAAACTTCAGAGTGAATCAGTTGCATGCAATTAACAAATTATTATATATATACTCGATTATGAAAATAAAATAATAACTTTATTTAAATAATAAATTTCACATAGTATACATCATATAAAAATAATTACCATAAAATAAATTATAGGATTGTGATATTTAAAGGTAAGGATCAAAATCTACATCATCATAACTTGTAATTTTAAATCTCTTAATAATTCCTAATTTAATATGTTCTTCGATTATTTTCATATTTTCATCATCTTTATCTAAACTCTTAGTAATATTAATATTACTAATAACTACCAATGAAAATGATCTTTGTGACATATTACTTGCAAAAATATTCTCTAATTCTTCCGGAAGTATTCTGGAATGTACTTCATCTCGATAATCTAATAATATTTCATGAATATTTCTTGAATATTTCATGACTGACTCCAATGCTTCCTTATCATTCAAATATAATCTTCCGCACCAAATTTTAATACTTTCTAAATGTTGGCAACTATTAAAAATTATTTCTAAAGTTTCTAATTCATCATTTTTAAATCCAATAGAAAGTTTTCTAAGTTTTGGGCAAAAATTAGCAATTGCTAAATTTAATGAATTATCACTATAACCTGAATATTCACAAAAATAAATTTCTTTTAAATTTTTTCCATTATTTTCTAAAAATTTAATTAATAATTCATATTTTGGACATGCATTAACAAATTTTAAAATTTGTAATTGTGGAAAAATGATATTTTGTAAGATTTCAAAATTTTTAAACCATTCGCTATATCTAAGTACTAATTGAAGTTCTTGTAAGTTAATAAGTTTAGAAATAAATAATAATGAAACATTGTTATCTCTCCCATAAAGATTTAATTTAGTTAACGTATTTGGAAGTTCATTCAATAACGAACTAATTATGTCTACTTTCATATTGTTATAAATTGCTATATTAGAGTATTTTAAATTTTTTTGAGCAGAAATTAAATCTGTTAAACCATTCGAAATATAATTTTCAACATTTATGTGTAATTGTGATATATTATTACTTATTTGAGATAGTCGGAAAAGAAATTCAGGTGAAAGATCTGATGTACAACGTAATTCTGAAAGATTTTTTAAACAATCTTTTGCTTTAGAGAAAAAGATAAAACTTGTGTCTAGTTTTTGCCAAGTTAAAAATTGTGAATATCTAGATATTTCTAATTTTTTTAAAGTAGTTATTTGGTCTATAAATAAGTTAATTATTACTTGTGCCGTTATATTTAAATTAATCATTCTTAAATTTCGTGATATAACAAATTCTTGATTTGCAAGAAGCAACTCGAGCTTGTTGTAAACTTCTCCAATTGATAAAACTTTACAAAATGATGCATAATTAAAAATAGGAAGTTTAGAAGTTGGAGTTGTAATCTTAATTCCATTTTCACATAAAATTCCTTTTGATTCAATTGGAAGACATGCAACCAAAGTACTAAAATTTAAAGTACTATAATTCCAAACATCCCTCCACAAAATTCTTACTGAAACTTCACACCAAAGTCGATTTACTAATACGCATGAATGTAAAGTAAATTTCTCATTTGCTAAATATTCAAAAATCTCGTTTAAGCAATCAGCAGTAAGTTGTGACATTGTTTTTAATATAACAAAAGAAAGTGTATTAAAATTTTTTTAAAAACCAAGACGAAAAGTTTATTTATTTATTTAGAAAAACCTTGTTTTGTGTTACAAACATAAATGTCATGTGGTTATTTATATATGGAAAACCGTTCTATGTCAAAAGTCTGCTGATTTTCAACAGGCCCCCTGTGATTTTTAGCAGGGAGTCTGCTGTTTTACATGTTTTACAGCACACCTCCCACTGTTTTCTGCAGGTGCCTCTGCTGTTATTGTAGCAGGTGATGTGTTGCACAAACAGATCAGCACAAAACTGCCTTTTGCAATAGTTTTATCAACCGGTTGGAAAATAATAACTAAATTTAGTAATTTATGGATAAATTTGGAAATTTTTGCAGACCTTCTGTTTGTAGGGTAAAAATTCAATTTTATCACAAAAATATTGAACTTTTATTTTCTGCTAACTAAATTTAATACTATTTCAATATTTTATGAAATGTCTTTTAAATTTAAATTTATAAAAATTTTGTTTAACTAACATTAATTTTTAAGTGAATATTTTTTGTGATAAAATTGAATTTTTATCCTACAATCAAAGGATCTGCAAAAATTTCCAAATTTATTCATGAACTACTAAATTTAGTTTGTTTGTACAACCCATCACCTGCTGCAATAACAGCAGGGGACCTGCTATAAAATAATGGGGCACCTGCAGAAAACAGCGGGGGTGTGCTGTAAAACAGCAGACTCCCTGCTAAAAATCACAGGGGCCTGTTGAAAATCAGCAGACTTTTGACATAAAACGGTTTAGTTATAATTTACAGTTACGTAATGATGCAGTTAGTTACGTCATGTCTAGTTGCCGATTAACAAGATTCTGGATGATATTCAATTTCTGGCAAAAATAAATGACTATAAATCAATTAATGCAAAATAATAAAATAATCATGGTTACAAGGAGTGAATATTCTCTATTTATTTTATTTCTTTCCATCGGATATTTTTGTTTAATTCATTGGCGTTTGGCCTTTTTCAGTATCAATATTCCAAGTTCCAACATCTTTTCATAGTCAACAGATTCAGGCATTGTCCCTTCTATAATTTCTGGTCTAATACCTCTGCAAATATTTAAAGATATAAATCATGAGCAATATTATGAAATACTGAATCTCCTGATGTCATACTCCCATATAATAATCTCAAAGCTATATATATCGAGTGTCTTTAGTGAAGATTTATCATGTAATATTTTTATCTGGCACAACGTAAAGAAGAACTCCATATATTTTTGTTTTTGTATCAAGTTGATTAACTGGTTTACATGACCTCAAATCACAAGTTGTTTATATAATAATTAAAGGATAAATTTATAATCTATTACAAACTATAGAATTGAAGTAGAATTTCTCAAAAATTTCTGCTAGATATCATTAAATTAAATTTTGAAATAGAAATTTGACTAGATGCCCTGTGGTGACATCGTTGGTTTTTTTTGCCCACATATCATGTGATTTATTTTAAAATAAAATTTGATTGGTTGCTGTGACTGTGATTTTACAATTTTTTTTTACTATAATCCGGTACGTCACATACTGTATGGTTATATTTACGAATTTTTTGGAAGACTAACTTCTACGAAACTATATATTTAAAATGTTTTGCTAGTTAGTTGTTATTAATCAAATAAAATTTAAAATCAAAGTCCATGAATAAAGAAATGAAACGGAAAAGGCCAAGGAACTGAAAAAGAAACAATCATTAAAGCATGGGTTTACTATTATATGCTCCATTGACTAATAATGGCATTTAATAGGAAAAAGCTTGGTTAAACCAGAAAACATAATAGTCTAAAATTTAAAATTTGATGATGATTGAGTCATTCATCATCCATAACAAAAAATAAATTAATTACAGTTACTGATTCTTTGACAGAACCTATAAAAGAAATGTGAAAGTTTGTAAAAAAAAAAAAAAAAAAAAAAAAAAAATGAATAGAAACAAACATACGTAAGGTTTCACAAAATCTAAGTAAAAAGAATAAACTATTTTATTTTTTTACAAAAAAAAAAAGGTTTTTCTTTTGTACGACTTTAGATTTCTTTCTTTTCATCCTTCCTTTTCATTCTCTTTGACCATTTTCCTTTTCCTTTCTCATGTTTTCCCTTCACTCTTTTTTATTTTTTTTAGTTGAGATTTAAAGAAAGAAAAGCTTAAAGATCTAAAGAAAAGTAAGAAAAGATGAAAGTTAATAAAGAGAATGTCGAAAAATTAAAAAAAAAAGAAAAAACAGCCCAAATACTAACCAGTATTTACAGAGAACAGTTGAAGCTTAAAAAAAGTAAGGAAAAAAACAAAAATTAATTGCGAAAATGACAAAAAAAAAAATGAAAAAATGAAAGAACAGCCCAAATACCGACCTCCATTTCCATAAAGAAGACCACTAAAGTTTAAAAAAAAAGTACTGAACCCAAAGATAAGAAAAATCAAGATAAAAATTAGCAGTAAAAAAAGCAACAACAACAAAAAAAAATACTAACATGTTTTCAACAAAGAAATTCGTTAAAACTTAAAGAAGAAAAAACTGAAGAGATTGGTTAAGCTTATTTAAAAAAAAATTGAATATTATTAATAAAAATGAAAAAAGAATGAAAAAAAAAAATAAAATGAAACCTTTTATCTCCAAAAACAAAAAGAACCGCATCTAAAAGAAAAAAATTATTACGTAAATAAATCACTGATAAAGTCAGCCAATAAATGAAAATATGAGAATGAACTTTATTGAAAATAAAAATAAACGCCACGAAATAAGTCTAGAATTGTGACAGTTTAATATACAGATCAAAATTTTCATTTTAATAAACTTTAAATCTCTTAATCATTCCTAACTTAATATATTTTTCAATTATCTTTATGTTTTCGCCATTTTTGTCTAAACTATTTATAATATCAAAATCATTGTTAACAACCAATGAAAATGGCTTTCGTGATGTATTATTCATAAAAATAGTTTCTAGTTCCTTTGGAAGTATTTTAAACCGTACATTATTTCGATAATCCAATACTATTTCATTAATATTTTTTGAGTATTTCATAACTATTTGTAATGCTCTCATATCGTTTAAAAATAAACCGCCACACCAAATTTTAATACTTTCTAAATATTGACAACCATCAAAAATTATTTCTAATGTTTCTAATTCATAATTTTTAATTCCAGTAGAAATTTTCTTAAGAATTGGGCAAAAATTTGCAATAGCTAAATTCAACGAGTTATCACAATAACCTGAATACTCGCATAAATAAATTTCTCTTAAATTTTTTCCATTATTTTCCAAAAATTTTATTAATGATTCACATTTTGGACATGCATTAACAATTTTTAAAACTTGCAATTGTGGAAAAATAGTGTGTTGTAAGATTTCAAAATTTTTGAACCATTCACTATATCCGAATTCTAATTGAAGCTCTTCCAAGTTGATAAGACTAGTAATGAATGATAATGAAATGTTGTCCCCTCCCCCATAAAGATTTAATTTTGTTAATGTATCGGGAAGCTTTTTCAATAACAAATCAGTAATATCCTTCAGAACGTCATATATCGCTATTTTAGAGCATTTTAAACATCTCTGAGCAGAAATTAAATCTGTTAATCCATTTGGAATGTGATTTTCAATCATTATGTTTAATATTGTTATATTGTGACTTAGTTGAGATAGTTGATAAAAAAATTCTGAAGAAATATCCGAAGTGCAATGTAATTCAGAAAGATTTTTTAAACAATCTTTAGCTTCGGGATAAAAGACAAAATTTGTGTTTGGAGTTTGCCAAGACAAAAATTGCCAAAATTTAGATATTTTTAATTGCTTTAAAGATGTTATTTGTCTTAAAAACAGCTTAATGATTTCTTGTGCTATTGCATCTACACCAATTTTGAAATTTTTCGATAAAATGAGTTGCTGATTTTCAAGAAAGAACCCAAGCTTGTAATAAACTTCTCCAATAGGTAGAACTTTGCAAAATGATGCGTAATCGAAAGTTGGAAATTCGAAAGTTGGAGTTGAGATATTAATTCCATTCTCGCGTAAAAGTTTTTTTGATTCGTTTGGAAGACAAGCAACCAAAGTACTAAAACTAAAACTTGAAGCGCTATATTTCCAAACATTTTTCCATAAAATTCTTACAGAAATCTCGCACCAAAGTCTATTTACTAATATACATGAATGTAAAGTAAATTTGTCATCAGATAAATATTCGAAAATCTCGTTCAAGCAATCAGCGGGAAGTTGAGGCATCGTTTTTAATATAAAAATGAAATTTTAAATTTTAAATTTCAAGACGAAAGACGAAAATTCTTTTTTTATTTGTGTTACGAAATATAAAGATCATGTGGTTATATAAATTTACAAATTACAATTACGTAATGATGCATGTTTAGTTGCCAAATACGGGCAGATCTTTTTTGTAATACAGTCCCAATTTTCTTAATTCGGGCCAAATTAAAAATACTAATTTCGCCACACTTTCCATTAATTCTGTCTGCCGTCATTACATGCTAGAGTTCAGATCCGTTAATCCGGATATTGGTTATCCATTCAATCCTGATAAACCGGATAATTGTCCATAGTTTCTGGATATCTACATTATCCCAAGTCAGGTCAGCAGTAATTCTGGCCAGAATTGTAGGGTTTCCCGAATTATGCAGATAAAAACCGAACATCGGATATCCGTTAAATAATTAAAAGATTAAAATGATTGACTTAAACTTTGGACGTGTTTTTACATGTAATTTATTTATTAAATTTTGTAGTAACTAGTAATTGAAAAAATAATAATTCATTCCTGGATTCTTGCAACTAGTTTATGTAAATGCTAACACTCTAAAAACGAAACGAAACTACGAAAGATTAGAGTATATCATACGGTAATTGTGAATAAAATTTAGTTTAAAGGCCAGAGATGTAATCGAAATCACATTGAAAAAATATCAGTGATAATAAATTCGTAGGTGAAAAGATTTTAGGTTTGTGCATGAACGCGCGTGATAAAAACCAACAAACAATTAAAGCTACAGTATGTGCAAAATTGCACTGACATATTATAATAAAAAGGAAAAACTTAGATCCTTTATATCACTAACAAAATCGTTGTACTATTTAACAGCATTTCAAGAATTATTTCAACTTTTGCATTGTTTGTGTATGCCTGACAAGCTGTCACTATAGAAGGGAGTTAATTTTCTCTTCATTTAATAATGCAAGATCGTTCCAATTCAGAATTCCCGATTCTGCTATTTGAATTACTTCACTGGAAGATGTGGTTAGTATTATTTATTCCCTTTATGATCTTTCTAAATAATTTACAGTCAGACTTTATTCATACATTCTTCTAATTCATCTAATTACATAATTGTAAATCAGATAAATATTTACGTAATATTTATGATATAGAATTAACTTTGCATACACATACTTTCATTATTATCATCAAAAATAACAGTCTTACCACGTATACTTCTAGTAAATTTAAGGTAGAACTTTTCATATATTTCATTATCATAGTTAGATTCATTAACTAATCTACATAACCCAAGATCGCTCACATTTTCAATTAAAAAAAATCTCCATGTAAATTATGATTTAAAATTGTCTTGAAATATTCCATAAATTTTGAAATTTATTATTAATAGGATTATATTTTTTTACCCATATATTTTTCTTAAACAATGACCAATGACCAATGACCATGCTTTATGCTAACTTCGAAAGTTGTAGTTAATTATCCTTCCATATCCAAATTACTTTATAAATTATGCTATAACCACCCTTTAGCTAAGAATGTAATATTACTTAATAAATCTTAATAAATCTATTCAATTAATTCATAAATACTATTCGCATTTAATTGTTTCTTGAATAAACTTATTATATAATGATCGTTTCCACTAATCTAATTACTTGAAATTTTTAGAATAACATTTCTTGTACAAATTAGTCTACGTGTCAATCGTGTCATGCATGTATTGTTCATATGAAATATAACTATTACTCAAATATTTGGTTTTACAAACTATTGGTAATTTTTATTATTATTCACTCTGCTATCTTTATTTTTTATTTTTTAAAAATTTAGTAAACGGATAGAAAAAAATTAGCTCTTAACAATTTCATTAATGAGTTGGAAAGAATTAAAATTTGTCCATTTTATATAACTTAGGGATTTATTTTTTACGCATAATTATATATTATTTATATAGTGTACTTCGAATGATTTTCACTTCTAATTTAATTTCATCAAAGTAAATTATAGAGATTGGAACCGTGTCCTAGTAAATGGTCACCCCTCACCCGGGTATCCGTATCATTTTGAAATCGGGTGAAATCGAGTTAACTGTAGCGCAATATTTACAGCAGATTTCATAATGTACGGGACACGTGATAAAATTTGATGCCGACTGGGCTTGTCGGATAATAATCATATAATTACTATAGTTATGTTTATATTCACGTGTTTATTTTATTTTCTATTGCAACTCGACAAATTCACGGCATGAATTTGTCATGTGTCCCATACATTATGAAATCAGGTTGAATGTAAAACCGGGTCAAATCTTAGTGGTGGTGATTACAGCCTTTGCATGGATATAGCCATATAGATAGGTAGTTTTACATCATGGCGTTGTGCGCTCGGGAGTGAGAAGATTCTAAGTATCCTTGAAGATAGTATTGAATTTGTGAAATGGAACGAGAGCCTGAATAATTAAGTTGAGTAATAGTTTTTCGTACATAATGTCAGAAGTGCTTGAGTCCCAAGTGATAACCCATTCGTTTCTTGGGTTGTGAGAGAGAGATTGCAATATAGAAAGTGTATTGGGAGCAAAGTATTGTGTAGGGGGAACATCTAAAGTAAGGATTAATTAGTTTTATTGAAGTGGGAGACCAGGTATTCTTGACTAGTTTATGTCTTTATGATACCACTTCGGGGTAGAACCTTTACAATGTTGATTATTTAACATTTTGGTGTTGTTGTAAGAGCAAAGGAAACTGCCATCTTCAGTGCAGACTTGATCTAAAAACATTACTTATCTCTTGCAAAGGTTAATTAAATCAGTTGCTGTTAAGCCTGGTATATGGTGGATAATAGAAGTGTGCCCTCCTGTAATATGTAGATCAATATTGGGAATGAAAAATAAATTAACGTAGCTAAAGGCATAAAGTCGTATTAGCAATAAAGTGGAAAAATTTTTTATATAGGCCAAAGATTCAAGATCTTTGGGTGAAGGTAATCAGTTAACCATAATAGTGTTGTAAACTGATCAATTGTTGAACAACAATAGGTTTTAAAAGAGGAGAATTAAAAAGGAGTTGGGTAAAAAGTGGCACAGCATAACTGTATGTATAATTGATTGGTGTATTTAAAGGTAAATGCAAAATATGTTTAAATAATTTTTTAATAGTGGAGAGAATAGAATTATATTGAGAGTAAGTGAGGAAAGTAAATTGGGTTTTATATTTATTTATTTATTTTATTTAGAAAGGTTGAAATTGATACAAGCAACTACGATATCATCCAAAGGTACACTCCCTGGTAAAAAGTATCTGACCACTTTAACATCGGTAAATTTATATGCTGACTTTAACAATTTTTTAATAAAAATTATAAAAATTTTATATCATTCAACTATTTATTTATTTATTTATTTATTTATTTATTTATTTATTTATTTATTTATTTATTTATTTATTTATTTATTTATTTATTTATTGGGGGATTGAGTCATCAATATGTACAAAATATATCATTCAACTCAGGAAAACATGAATTTTTTATTAATATCTAGTTGGATTCCCATGACTATCTATTATGGCCTGAACCCTTCTTGGCATACTTTCAACTAAATTCACTAAAACTTCAGGCTCAATTTTATCCCATTTCTCCACCAAGACCTCCATTAACTCACCAATATTTTTTGGTGAGGTTTGTGCACCCAAACCCTCCTTAGAATGTCTTACAAATGTTCAATCGGATTAAGATCCGGGCTCTGTGCAGGTCACAGAAGACTTGGGTCTGAATTATCCTCTTTCCATTGTTTAACTGTCCTTGCTCTATGAACTGGCGCATTATCATCTTGAAAAATATATTCTAAATCATCATCTAAACTATTATAAAAAGGTAAAAAAGTATTTTCTAATAAGTTAATATATACATCACCTGTAATACTACTGGAAACTTGAACCAAAGGGTCAAGTTTATCTTTTGTAAAACACCCCCACACCATAACACCTTGATTTTCAGATTTTACCGTTGGAATCAAGCAATCAACATCATATTTTTCATGTGGTCTACGCCAGACCCAGTGGTGTGCATCATTTTAAAATAATAAAAAGCAAGATTCATCGCTCCAAATAACAGAATCCCACTCAGTATCCCAATTTCTTCTTTCATAGCACCATTCTAGCCTTTTTTTACGATTTGCTTCAGAAACTAATGGTTTCCTTTTTCCAGCTTGGCCAAAAAACCCCTCATAGTATAAGGCACTTTTTATAGTACTAGAACATACAAAAATTGATAAAGACTCACTAATTTTTTTTGTTATTTCATCTAAAGATTGTTGCCAGTCTTCCTTAATGATTTTAATGAGTTGCCTAATGTTTCTTTCAGTGAGTTTTCAGTTGGCGGTCTTCCTGGATGTGGCACAGCAGTAATTTGTTGTGAATTTTTGTAGTTCGTTATAATGTCATGAATAGTTGTCTTTGAGTGGTCAAGAATTTCTTCAATATTTTGTTCACTATGCCCCCCTCTCCATAAACCAATAATTTCCCTCATTCAAACTCGGTAAGCTCACGCCTTTTGGGCATTTTTTTCATAAAAAATTTTTTTTGTTTTTGTGTGACTGAAGAAAACATCTCCATGGAAAAAAAAAATTTTTGTTTATTTACATATATTAGTTTTGGCGTAAATGTAACTTTAATAGGTAATAATTGGCAATAATTGTCAGGGTGGCCAGATATTTTTTACCAGAGAGTGTACATATTACAAAAATACAAGTATGCGACTAACCCAACACTACCATAAGCAGGAGAGGTCTATCTTTCATTAAAATACACCAGCGTCCCACCAAATATAACCATATTAATGAAACACTATACTAAATGAAAGAAATTCAAATAAAATAAGAAGTGAAACAACAAAAGATGAAAAATATAATTATGCCATGGATCATTGTGTATGAAATTTGAAGAAGTAGTTTTTATAATAAAAGACTGATCGCGATCTAGTAACCGTGGAGAATTATGAGTACAAAAGAAGCCATAGTCTTGTCTTGTACTTCAGGTTGATTGATGATCATGTGAGTCATCAACACGTGTGTTGGGCAAAGAGGAGCGATGATAAGATTTGAAAGAATTTTTGTTGATTCCATTAGTAGTTCTCTATTTTTTGAAGCAACAGGCATGATATTTTCAAATCGTGGCTTTACTGGCCAAAGTGAAATTAAAATAATAAGATAGAATTAACGATTTCACCATTTTATCACCTTTAATACGGTGTCTGAATAAATTAGAAAATTCAATAGGAATAAAAAAACAAAATAAAGGATGATTTAAAGATAAAATAAAATTAGGAATGCATAATCAACTAAAAAGAAAAGAATTATCAATGATTCGTTCTATATCAAAATCATTATGTGTTGCTTGAATTCTAAAAAGTTCAAGTAAAATAAAACGTTGTGCAGTAAACACAGGGTATAAAAAATTTAAAGATTGCGGGTATAATCATAAATGATGATTGGATTCTTTTTCAGTATGACAAAAAAAACAATTAGGGCAGAGTGAAGTAGGCGGGAATATTGAGCATATAACCGGTCAATAGTAGGAAGATGGCCAGATGCGTTTTTAATGCACCAACTGTTGAATTTGGTTTTGTGAGCCAATGTGGGGCAGTCAGAAGGATTGGAATGCATCCAATAGATTGTGTATTTCCGGTCTATAAGATCCTGCTCGGCAAAGTGCTTGATGTCTTTCACAGATCGTTCGCTTAAAAATTGTTGGCATGTTTGATGATTATTAATAAGTCTGCATGTCTTTCTCACATACGATCAATAGGAATGTTTAGGCCTTTAGGATTCCATACAAGTGCTAAAGAAACCGGAAGAGCTTTGAAATTGATATTAATCCATTTTGAAGAGAAATTACCAGATTTAGCTAATAGATCTGCTTAGTGTTGCCAGAATGTGATTTGACTTTTGTGAAGGAGACCATAAAGGTCCAACGATGTGATAATGTGTTTGATTATGAGCCAAATATGTTAGCTATTGATTTTGTTTACTTGGCAAGGAGGGATGTAATTCTTGATAAAGTGTAAATTACTGCTCTTGAATCTGTAAAAATCTGGATTGAAGCACCACTAGGGTAAACTAATAAAGCTGTTAAAAGCGCAAGGAATTCGCCTTTAGTAAAAGAGGAGAAGAACTTTGAGGCCACAAAAAAATGAACATTAGAAATTATAGATGGAGGTATTAACCATCCTAGGTCCAATAAAGAAGTTAAAGTATCAGGTTGGCATAATGAACCATCTGTATAGAATGTACGTAATATCTTTCAGATGAGTAATCTGTGATGTTATTAGGATTAATTCCTCATGTATCATGGTATCCGCTAGTAAAAGAGACTTGATTAAGGGTTCATTGGGAGAATGTATAATTGCACGTTCATAATCAGAACCATTGTTCTAAATAAGCCATAAGCAATGAGTTAGTGTAATGTGTTTGTATGATGCGTTCATAGAAAACATCATTGATTTCTGAGTTTCAGTAATAAGCGTTGTGGGCGGGGACCAGGGCCTGAGATATATTTGGTATTTTTGGCCTAGTTATTAATGAGTTGTAATACATCAGTGAGGTAGTGTTAGATTTAACTGTCGCGATATAGGATCATGTGTAATATGATTAAGTAGGTATGTGAACCATCCAGGTGTTGGACCTTGTTTAGCTGATGACAAATAAGATTTGATTTCGCTATAGGATTTAAAAAAAACCATTATCTTCTGTAATAATTTGGTCCAGAAACATTATTTCTTTATTCTGTAACAAACGTATAAAAGAAAAAAATTTTTTTAGGATTAGTGACAAAATAATTGACAATAGGATATATTCTAATATAGGGAATAAATACTTTGTTAACAATGTAAATCGTGTGATTGTGTGTAATTTTCTTCTTCCTTAGAAGAAAGGCGAAATGGCAACCATTTTTTTGAGAAGCTGGATAGTGGATTTAGAAGAGTTGTACGCGTTGATTTGTAATCCTAATACCTGCGCTCCTTCGAATTTGCCAAGGGTAGTAGTGTGTGATCAGTTGGTTATTGATCATGGTACTGACAGATTTGTTGGCGAATTCGGGATTGTTAATAAGTAGACGATAATTGTCCTTATTGATTCGGATTTTTGCAAGGGAGTAAAAGGTGTTGGCCAGGGAAAGAAGTTTGTTATCCACGTTGTGTCATCCAAGTAACTTTCTACCATCGTTTGATAAAGGCGTGGTTGGTCAGAATCAGCATTCCATATATTTCTTATTTTGTTAGTGGTAATCATGTATTTAAGATCTGGGTATTGACGAAAAGTGGATCATAATAGATTATCCACATTAAGTGACTAATGACCTCTCCTTGGTCAATGCCTTGAAGGACCTGGTATTGTGGACTTAAGCCAAACGATTAGTGAATAGTTGCATTATGATATTGATTAATAGCGGAGGAAAGTGTAGACGTTTAAGAGCTAGTTTGAGGAGTGAAGTATTAATTCCGTCATAGGCCTTTGATAGATCCTGGATGCCGATCCATAGTTCTTGTTTATGTAGATTGGCCATTTTGATAACGCAGCTGAGATGTTGTAATGACTGAAAAGTAGATTCTCCTATGAGACAGGCGTAATTATTCGATTGAAGTATTCCGGGCCGGGAAATGATACCATGGAGTCTAGAGGTAATGATTTTGATAAACAATTTTCGGAATGTTTCCAATAGAATTATTGGTCTTGTGTTTTTAATTTCACATCCGCTTGGGGATAGGGTATAGGTAAGCATTGTTCCATCCATCAGGGAGGTAACCAGTTTGTAGGATATCATTAAAAAAAGTAATGATAAAATCGTAAAAATCTACATGGAGATGTTTAATGTCTTCGTATGTAATGTTGCTAATGCCTGCGGCTTTGTTATTAGGTAAAGATGAGATAGTAGAAATTAATTCTGCTTGTGTAACTAGATTAAGAACGTTTGAGTATAACCATGATGAGTAATTAGAAGAAGGTTTGTATATATCCCTAAAATCAGGAGGAAGGTCATTGAGTGAGCGATATAGAGGAGTGGCTTCTATGTCTTCCTTAGCTTACCCAAGGGTATGAAAATGTAAGTTGACTTGAGTTGCAATAATAGACGGGTTTCTGGTGAATGTACGTTCATGACTTTCTGGATCAGTGACGATAAGGCGATTTAAGGTGATAGTTCAAGGTTTGCGTTCCAATAGTGAATTAATCATACGTTTCTGATTAGAAATCATATCGTTATTGCGTCTTTTAATAAAAAGGCTAATTTTGGGAGACATCATACTTAGTTTGTTGATTTTGAGCATGTGAGCAATCCTTTCTTGATATGCGACTTAGTGGAAAGGAAATTGTCTTTTAAAAATTGGAGAATTTAAAAAATTATTAACATGGAGTAATTTTGATCTGTGTTGAGGCCAATTTACATTTTTTCATTAGCCCTTCCTAACTTAAATTATTATAAATAAGAACTAACTCCACACGTACGAGGTCTGATCGGTTTCGATAATTGCGACTTCGCATCGATTTGCGATTTACCGAACTGATTTATTGATCGGTTGATAGTAAAAAAAACACTGTTTATTTGTAAGAAACAAAAAAAAAAATGTTTTTTTAAAACATTTCAAATTAATTCAAAGTCGAGAAAATGTTTTTTCTTTAATTTGATAATAAAAAACCGGTTTGCAACGCTTTTAAACATTTTCTTTAATTTGATGAAAAAAAAAACCGGTTCGCAACGTGTTTTTAAGGAATAGGGATTTATTAACAAATACTTTATGGATTTGTCTTAAATCGTGACAGATAATGTCTTCAAATACAATAAAAATCGAATTTTTATAATCTTTTTTAAAAAATAATTATTTTAATTATTTTTTAATTATATTGAATACTTCAATTTCTTCAATAAGATGCGATTGACGATAATCAAAAATATTCTCGTAATTACTATTATTAAATCCAACATTGAGCTTTTTTTCACTAATATATAATATGCCTCCAAAACTAAAGTATCCATCCCCGTTGTAATAATCAAACACGGAGTAAACTGATTTAGAATTAATTATCCTGCCGATCTTCATATTACATGTATCACGATCATTTTCCAAGGAAAAGACAAAACTTTTTGTTGAAGTCTGCCACCGATCGCTTCCCGCACGTCCGATTGGATCATAACCACCATAGATTTCTTTTGATGGAACTCTTACCAATACTAAAAATGGTCCTTTTCCATTACATTTTTTGTAAAATGTTCTACTATCTAATCCATCACGGCTCATCAAATAAATAAGATTAAATATGTATTTATTATTAATTGAAAAAGGAGTAGTATCATTTTCATCAATCCAGTTGGCAATAACATTTGCAAATTTTGGTTTGATTATTTTTGATATTAATGTTCCTGTACGAGATTGAAAAGGTGTAGTTATTGGTAAAGTTTTATTATCATAAAATTCGATAACTTCTTCATAAATATAATCAGGAATTATGGCTTTATAAGGTCGAACTTCATTAAAAAAATCTTCATAAGAAATTTTCACAAATCGAATGAGAGGGATTAAATGTTCCAACGTCTTCTTTAATGCCTCATAATTTTTATTATTCCACTTGGTCCTATTACTATCACTTTCCAATCCGGGTGTTCGTTTAATTCCCCATTTAATAAGACATTTCCAAGCGGCAATTTCTTCAATTTGAAAGTCATCTCGTTCAAGTAGATCAAAAAGGATTTCCTCATCTAGCAACGGAAATGCTTTTGAAGAGATCAACGGATGTGGATCCTTACAGATGGTCTTAATACAATAATCTTGTAATTTCTTGCAACTGGTAAGTTGAGATACCGTATGAAGAACAATTACAAAATTTTTATGAACCCAACTAGTTTTCTTATTAATTAAATAATCTTGAACATGATTGAATAATTCTTCGATAAGTAGTTCATCTGTTGAAACTAGTAATCGAAGAATATCTTCACCTGATTGCTTTGTCAGGTCAAGTTCACCTGTATAAATATATCTTAATAAAATAAATTATATATATAATATTAATATAATTTTTTTATTAAAAAATAAATTATCAAACTTTAAAATAAAAATTCTTACATACTTTAAAATCAATTCAAAAACAGTTGGGGTGATATTTGGCTTATTAAATAATATCATATTGTCCTCCTTTAAGATCCAATTAGCCGAGAAAGCGCTTTTAAAATAAGAAGAACGAGCGCGTAGAATTACTGAATGAGCGAGGAATTTTTTCATATTTTTGTTTTCACCAACTTGAATAGTAACGTTAAAATCATCGGAATCATACAATATTGATGAGAAATCTTTTGATAAACCGGAATGGAATATTGAAGTCATTTTGTTTAAATAAGACTATTTTTAATTAAATAAAAAATTTTTAAACGTCTTTCTAATTAACCAAAACAAAGAAAAAAAGAATCTTTCTAATTAAACAATGTTTTTTCTTAATTGGAAAAAAATGAACATTTTTGATTAAAGCCTAATATTTATATAGTCCTCAACCTGATTTGTCTACTATAATATTTGAAATTTAATATCTGAATAATTCAAAAGTTTTTTTTTATTAGAATTTTATGTGTTACTAGACTTAGCTTTGTTACTATATGCATGGCACAGCTTTTCAAAAATTCCTTTCAATATTTGTAATACTATTTTGCAATTATAATCAGTAATTTATAATATGAATAATTTAAAAGTTTTTTCTTTGAGTGTCACTAGGCTTAGCTTTGTTATTGTTGTAAGTAGAATAAGCCATATATGCATGATAGCTTTTCAAAAAACCAATCAATATTTGTAATCAAGTTGAATAAATTAAAATTTTGGATGTTACTATTACAGGCTTAGATCTATTATTGTAAATAAGAATAAGCCACACATGTATGTCAAGTCACTATCAATATTATATGCAATTGTAATAAAGAACTTACAGTTAATAAATTTAATGGTTAAGTTCTTGAACTGAATGAGATTAAACTCAATTCATTAAATGACCGACCCTAATTTATCAATATATAATATATATTTAGTTCTCAACTTATTTTGCCTACATACATTTAAAATTTAAAATATGAATAACTTAAAAATTATTTTTTATTAAAATTTTCTGGGCTTGGCCAGGCTTTGCTATTGTAAATAAGAACAAGCCATATATTAATAAGTAATAGCACAGCTTTTTAAAAATCCCTATCAATATTTGTAGTACTGTTGTGCAATTTAATCAAGTTGAATAATTTAAAATTCTTTTTTATAGAATATTTTTGGATGTTACTAGGCTTGGCATTGTTATTGTAAATAAGAACAAGCCACGCAAACACGGCACAGCTTTAAATTTTGTGGCTTGATTGATATTTAGCACGAGTAACAATATTTGTGAATTGTGATACCATATCACAATTATCACGTGTGTTAAACTAGTTAATTTGAAGTATAACGAAAGACTATATACAGTACTTCTGCGCTTGATGATGTGTTCGAATGTCCAGATAATTCCTAATTATCCTGCTCATTTCAGGAACTCTTTAGATGATGATTTCCGTAATTCACTTCGGACTTAATGACGGATTCCGTTTTCCTAGCTTTGCATGTTGAGTGAGTTAAAAAAAAAAAGATCAATATATCAAGATCAACAAGGAAAACGTAAACTTTGTCTTTGTCATCGTTATTATTTGCGTAAGAAAAACGCGCTATTTACTGTTCGATAACTGAAGCGACTGTTACTTCAAATCGGCACAATTCACTAGTTAACATTGATGCAAAACTTATGAACCTTCAAATATTAGCAAATATCTTATTCGCTTCATCTAATTTTTTTACATACAGTTCCATGATAACATTGATTTAAATATTTGATAATTTCTGTTCATCTAATTTTATAAGTTGTAACCAGGACAACATCCGGAATTTCATTATTTGCCATCATCCGGACCCATAACTTCTGCCGTCATTACGTGAGATCCAAGCTGATTACACATTGGATCCAATCGGAAAGATGAGTAAAATCTATACTACTATGTTATATCCCGGAACAATACACTTAAATTTATATTGTTACTATTTCAAATAGTGGTTCCTAACAAAATTGGTTTTGCCAAAAGTTTCAGTTATAACTAGTTTCGATTTTGTTATTGACTAAACTACATAGTAAAAATTTTAATTTTAATTCTAGTTATATAAAATATTAATTTATTATAAAAATATATTTAAATAATTATAAATATAATAATTTTAATTTTTTAAATATAAATTATAATAAATTAATGAAAATTTATATCTAATAATTTATAAATATTAAAATTCCATGGAAAAATCAAGAAAATTTCATGAAAAATCTGTGGAATATTATATTTCGTCGTTTTGTCTTAAAAATATGCAAAAAAAATAAATTGAATAAAATCAATCCAACTTCTAATTTAAATGACTAAACTATTTCAGTTCCGTCAAATGACTAAATATTTCAGATCATTGATTTTAAAGTGCTGAAGGAATACAGTTAAGAGCTGGTGATCAACGATACTTTAATTGTAATCCAAATAAAAGAGGGCCTGAAATAGTGGCTTTAGTTCTTAGTTTTAACAATCAAATTTTAAAAATCCTATATTTACTTATGAATATGTTCATGATATAAATACTTTAGTAAAAACATGTTGAAAGTGGGACCATGCTTAATTTGAAAGTGAGTTACTGCATTAATGTGTTCAATTTCACAACGAACGTTTATCAGTCTAGTCCTAGGTTGTTTCTATAATATACTGTATCTTGCGGAATTTTGAATTATCAAGTTGTTTTTCTTTTAGCTAATTTCCATTTTTTGGTTGCAACAACTTTATTAGAATAACTCCCTCTTTATAATAACATAATTAAAGCTATGAGAAGTGATATTCTCCATACATAATATTGGACAAGTGAAATTTTCAGTTTTAGAATTTATTTTATCCGACAATATTTCAGATTAAACTCGATAATCTTCAATGATTGCATAACTAATTTATATCTTTTTTTTTTATTTATCGCGTAACAATTCATTTGATTATTAATCATAGTTATTATTTATTTATTTATTTATTGTTATAGACCGACAATTATTAAAAACAAATACAGAGAAAAAAAAGACTATAATCTAATAAAACAGAAAATAAATCTATATTAATCATAGTTATAATTTTCTTGATTTCTTATTTCAAATTTAAAACATTTTCACGTGATACTATTAAAGATGTGATGCTTATTTTTTACTTCAGTTAATATTTATGAAAAAAACCATTTTCTTATTTTAATATTTTACTATCATATCATACAATTATCATATGTTGTAAAAAAAAAAAAATAATAAATTTTTTTATTTGTTCTTTTTTTTGTTTGAAAATATTAAAAAAAAACCTATACTAGCTATTCAAACGAGTACAAATAGTGCTGATAGTCTCGACAGGAAAAAGAAGGAACGTAGGTGTATGGTCTAGAAAATAAAGGGTAAGAATAAAGAGAAAAAGCAAGAAAACAAAAAAAAAAAGAAATAAAAAAAAAAAATTACAACCACCCTACTTCCTATAGATTATTGAAAGAATCTATCACGAAGGGATTTATGGCACTTGAACGAATTAGTAATAAATAGTCGGAAAATACCAAAGCAAAAAAAAAAGAATGAACGAAAACCTTAATATGCAAGTCTTTTAGGTATCTCACTATGGACTATCCGGCCTAAAAAAAAGTACCACCTGATTCCCAACAACTTAGAAAGCACGATATCGACCTTTGTTACTTTAAGAACGTCATCAAAAGACGAAAAAGATTTACTTTTTTATTCTTCACTTTGATGGAATCAGTCTTGTATGATTTATTTTTTTGATTGTTGATTCTTCATTTTTTACTTTTGTTGCCCACAACACTAACTACTTTGTGCCTAAAAAATGTTAATGACAGTTTAGATAGCAAAATCGCCACCCATAACACCTACCCAATATTTTTTAAAAAGATAAATAACAAGTTATTTTTATAGAAAAATAATAATGTTATTGTTGTTCAAAATGCTAAAAGAACCATCATTATATTTACCAATACTCTGTTATCAATGAAAAGATAAAATAAAGTATCACCTATGACTTTCCAACTCGTCTTTTTATGAGGAATGGAATAGTCTTTTTGCGTTACATTCGAAATTTTACTGCGCCGCGAAGTCGTCTATAGGCACGTGACCACCATGATTTAAATCCATGAAGACGACTTATCTAGATAAGAGGCTTGACAACCTATTGAAAAAATTTCCTTAAAAGTTCTAATTAAGACAGGGTTCTAAATTTTTTTTTATCAGGTTTTCTGATCTAGGCTTGGTTTATTTTGTACAAGCGTGGCTATGTTGAAGCTTAGTAAGAATTTCGGAAGTTTTCTTCTTTTTTTATAATATTTAATGAGTGTAACTTCTTATAAATTACTTTAATAGAATTAAATATGCCACCTATATTTATTGCAGTTGTCTTTATTCAAAGAGCAAGGTCTGAAAATATATATTAGTCTGTCAGTCATGTTAAAACGGAATTTAACAGAGACTTGCACGTTAAATAAGTAAAACATAACCTTTCATAAAACCGCACTTATTCTTATTCAAAGAGCAAGAGACTGATAAGTCAACCTAGAACTCAACAAATTATGACAAAGGATTATATCACAGTAAACATATTCATTCAAATTACTTTAATATACAGAATAGTCATTTTTTAGACATAAGGAAGAAGGAATACTCTATTTTTTATATAATTATTAAAAATGAAAAGCGCCAAAGGATTATTGATTATCAAATTAAATGACAAAGAGAGACTGTTTGAAGCATTGGGATATGAGACATATTATACCCTAAACCTCCTAGACTAGTCCGCTTACGGGAAAGAGCCGGTTTTAATTAATTGGTTATGATCTTGATATGGAATAGATTAGCGATTCATAGTTTACTTTGTTTCTTCTTTTCTTTCTGTACCGATAATCTTCCCCATAATAAGATAAAATAAAATAATATACTCTAAACCTGATCGGTGGATTCAAAGATAATCATAAAAATAATACAATAGAAGCACTTATGCTTCTTAAAGGAGCACAAATATTTAGCGAAATCTTAAACAACTGTCTAAAGCAATTTCTTATAAATATGCTAGAAAAGTTAATCTATTAAATACACAACTGGATAGAAATAATGGTCTTACCAGGTAGTTCACATTAGGATGTATAACTTAAAATTATAAAAATGATATATGAAAAAAAGATAAGATCATTTTTATTGCATCTTAATAGGTTTTTTTAATAAAATGACCATTACTTTACATGAATTAAAATAATTCTTTAAAATAATAGTCAGACAGAAAAAAATTTTAATATAATAGTTAAACTGTTGAATTTCCAGGACTTAAAGATTCAATTTGTTACTTTTTATTATACATTATTCTTTTATATAAAAAATATTATATTTTACATACTTTAATGGTATTATAATATTAATAAGATACCGAGAAAAAACAAGAGACCATTATATGGATTTAATAATTTATATATTTTTTTTTCCAAGAACTCAGTTGAGATTATTTAAAATTTAACAAAATTACATCAATTATACATAAATAATCTCCGAGTATTTTGGAATAAAAAATGTCTCCCAATCCCAGCAAAGAAACAGGGATAAAGGAATTGATTGATTAAAAATGAGTTATTAATGTTACAATATGCTCAGAGAAACTAGAGTCTAAATCACATTTCAGAAGTAATAAAAGATATACTTAGATAATGGAATAAGGTTTTAAACTAAAAGGAAGTAAAATCAATATTTCCAGAAGAACAGAATCCAATAGAACAATAGCATATTATATATATAATGATTGATATTAGTGTGTAATGAAGAGGCATTTAATGAAGTTAAAATAAATGGTATTGGCTAACTATACTTTAGCAATTTAGACTACCAATACATAACAAGTCTTAAATATAATTCGATCACGAGCTAAGAAATTTATAAAAGTAAATGAAACAAAAATTATTCAACTAAACAGAATTCTTGAAACTTGTGATGTCATGGAATTCAAAAATGCAGAACAACAAATCTAACACTATTTGAGACAAGAATTTGTCGAAAGATGAATGCCTTCTTCTTATCTTTCATATGAACCGTCAGAATGACACTATTGTCCATAATGTGATTTTAAGTAAAGATAAAATAAATGCTAACAAAACTTGAAATTAATGGCGAAATTTTCTCTTTATTGTATGTAATGGGTTTTACAATTTTATACAAATAATAGATGGATGTTGAAAATTCCAAATTTTTTTGCAAATAACAGATGAAAAGGATACAGCAAAGATAGAGAACTAGGTGTCGAAAAATCAGCACAGTTTGAGTTGCACAAATTCATATATTGCGGAAGATAAATATTATTCTTAAAATTTATCATAAATTTGGATTGATAATCCTTTCATGCTTAAGCATGGCAGATTTTAAAACACCTATTATTCATTATAATGGTACTTTAATCTTATAGGTTTGATGTATATATTACAATGCATTGTATACAAACCCTGATAGATACTCATTGTGGAATGTAAAGATTCTTCCTTTCTTTCATCTCTCTTCATGCATCATCTTTTGATCATCAAGATTGATCAGATGATAATAATATAACAACCACATTTAATTTTTTTAATAATTATTATTAAAATAATAATAATTAGTTAATGTCTTTAATTATTATAAAGCTGGAAGACTTCTTTTTCTTTTTGACTTTTAGAATTCCTTTCTATAAGTTCATAAAATTCATAATCATATCATATAGACAAATTATTTTTGTGATAAGTCAAAATCAACTTAATTGATGATATAGTTACAAATTCACAACTGGTTATTGCAGCAAAAAAAATTATTGCAACGTGAATTTCAATATTCAGCACAAGAACTATATTGATGATTAACTTAAAATTATATATTAAATTAACCAGTATCATATTCTGGGAGAAAGTGCGTTTATGAAAACTGGCCAGGCACTTTGAAATTCACAGATTAACCACCTTATCAGAATGAAAAATTGACCAAATACATAAGAGAGATTCATTACGACGAGATCGTCTCTCTACAAATTAGCCGATGAAAAATTGACCAAATGTATAAGAGAGATTCATCACGAAAGATCGTCGTCTCTCTACTAGCTGATAAAAAATTGGTCAAATAAATAAGAGAGATCCATTATGAGAGAACGTCTCTCTCTACAAACTATCCGCCTATTAGTTTTTCTTCATTCAAACTCTTTTCCTCTACTTCTCATATCTGATAATTACAATTATTTTATTAATCTACCAGTAATCCAGTATTGCTACATAATTAATTAAATATTTCATTGCAGCTACTGTAGTTTGTTTCAGTTAACTAGAATCTAAGGCAAATTCATCCGTTATTGATGTTTTATAATTCAGACTATATTTGATAATTTATTACCTATGGAAAGAAATACTTTTACTTCCAATTCCTAAACACATGACTGAAATTGCTAACTACTGTAGATCTAATTTTATCACTTTATTAAAAATATTTGGCGAAATTATTAATTTCTATTTTAATTAAGAAGACAACATCCTATTTTTAAACAAATATAATTCAGTATACATATACTTCATATATTATACTATACCCTTATAATGCTATAATTAAAACCATGTTACAAATTGTGTTAATGGCATATACAATGGAAGCTCAACAACTGCTAGAATATCCCGTATTACCTACTATATATTCTGGTGAAATAAAGGCGTGTTTATCTTAATGAAGCAAAAGAAATAATGACAAGTGATATAACTTGTTCACAAGAAGGTACTGATTCACAATCAGAATGCTAAAAATTTTATATATTATTCCCATCGGTTTATTAGAAACATTTAGGAAGTTATCAATATCTATTTCAATTAAGAAGAAAAATAATAGCTACTACGCATTAAAAAAGCTAACCCTAAACTTGAGCAATTGATTATTTTAATAAAATTTATTAATAAAATTTATTAATCATTTAGTTTTCACAACACACAATAGCAGCTTTGAACTCTCGCAAGATCAAAAGAATACTGGATAATCATGAATGGTTTCTGCAATTTTAGATCCTTAAAGCAGATTAGCTTTTCCAGACCATTCAAAATCAAGTGCTCATATAAAGAACAGTCTCTCTCATCTAAGAATTCAACTCTATCTACTCCTATTACTAAAAGAAATCAACAATATTTCACATTACTTCGACAAAATGCAGTACCAACAAATGAAAACAAAATTTTATCTTCAGAACCAGAAATGAATACAGAATCAGAGCTGAATAATTATCTTGAGCAACCAATCGATAATAATTTCTATTCTCTTTTATGGTGGCAAGCGCACTATTTAAATGAATTTCCAGTTTGAGTAAGATGGCTCGATTCTATTTAATGATACAAGCAACAATCGTTATGTCAGAGCAAGAATTTTCGATTGCTGGAAATGCGATTACAAAAACTTGGAATCGATTATTACCAGAGATGATAAGAGCGAGTTTATGAGTTAAAAGTTGGATTGATAAGGGTTTAATAAAATTTCCTTAATTATAAAACTTTTTATTTAATAATTGAATAGTAAAGTAACAATAAACAATATCATAATATTGTAAATAATGAACAATTAATCAGTTATGCTGTAAATAGTTTTAAACAATTATTAATAATAACAAATTTTTATTTTTAATTATTAAACAGTTGGTATTAATAATAACAAGTATAAATGATAACAAAACGCGGACGTCATTTGGTACTTATGGTATTACAATATTTTTAGTGAGATAACAACTTGTTATAGTAAAAATAATTCTTATGAAAGACCTACTAGAAATAGTGAAAATATTAATTTTGATATAGAGGAATGTAAAGTATTCCAAATTTCAAATTTTGCAAGTTTTTTATTGACGATAAAATATGATTATTAATATTGATAAACTTGGGAATTATACTTTTTTCTGTATTTTCAATACAATTCTTTAAATCAATAAGGTTAAGTTTGACTTTTCCTGTTTCCTATGATAAATTATATTTAGAATTGTGATAAAACCTAAATTTGAAAATTTACGGTAAGAAGTTTGTTTACATACACTTCAATGTAAATTCTCATAATTATAATTGTAAATTTTCGAAAATTTGTTTTAAATAAGACCGTTCCGACTTAATTGTTATTTAACGTCCTCCCTCGTAGAGGTGGGATTCGAATCCAGTTATCCGTTGATCCATCCATCAATTACGGATTAGATCGGATTGATCGGATCAAAAAAGCTTTTCATATAAATCTGATCAATCCGATCAATCCGTTATAGTCCGACGGCTCATCTGCGAACATCCGATGAGCTACTTTTTTAATCTGGATGGAATCCGCTTTTGATCATCCAGATGACGAATTGACCAGATTCATCCGGTCCCACCTCGACTTAGTACTTCCCCTTTTATTTTTTTTAAAAAAAAATTTCATAATGATATCATATATGCATAATTTCCCATCTAAATTTAAATTGCAATTTACCAATTTTCTCAAATGTTCAAAATTTTATTATGCTTATTTATTAATAGCTATATTTAATATAAAAATCGTTTATTATATGAAGACCGATATGAGGACCGGTCGGTCCTCGAGACCGGTCCTATTGTGCCACAAGAAAATGAAAGACCGCGGTCCGGTCCTACAAGTCCTGGGACCGGCAGGACCGATGACCATCCTTAAATTTATGTATTCCGATTGTATATGATTATGGAAGCGCTTGCTGGGTTCGAGAGAGAATCGTCATCAACATAGTATCAAGAAAATGGAAATATCCCAGCAGGCAATTGTCTGGAGAGATTCCTTTTTATAGGGAAGTTTTAGTTTAGGAGTATCTATATATTAACTCGCAAGTTATTGTCATATTGTAGTTTTAAAAGCTGAACTCAAAAAGCAATCACAACATACTATAATTTGAAATTTAAAATTTATAAGCTATGAATTATTTGTCCGATAATTTTAATATGATATGATTATAGGATTTAATAAAAAAATTTTTTTTTTGTACATCCAAGATGAACTCTTGTTAATTACAAACATTTGCGCACCATTTTTTATTGTAATTACTGAAAACATTTGCGGAGAGTTTTGTTTTAATAAAAAAATTGCGAGAACGTTTTTATTTAATCAATTTAGTAATATAATAAATTGAAAACCGTTGCAACCGTTTTTTTTTATAAAGAAAAAATGGTCACACAAGTTTTTATTAAAATGGCTAAAACGTTGCGATGCTAATTTTTTTTTTTATAAAATTAAAGAAAAATGTTAATGCAACATTTTATTAAAACGGTTAAAAAACGTTGCGTAAAATTTTTCTTTAAACAATGTGATAAAAAATAAGTTCCGCAATGTTTTTTTCATGTAGCGAAAACGCTTTTTTCTTTAATCAATATGATAAAAAGCGTTTTTTGCTCATAAAATAAACGTCTTTTTTTATTATTATTGTCTATTATCTAAATATCGGTTCGGTAAATTGGAGTCCTAGCTGCGCCATGTATGTGTGGCTTATTCTTTTTTATGATGATGACAAATCCAAGCCTAGTAAGTAACTCCCAGAAGGACTTCTTAAATTATTCATATTTTGATTTTCAAATAAATTACTATAGCTAATAGGCAAACAGGCTGTAAACTAAATATATATTGACAAATAAGGTTGATTTGATCAAAATGATCCGAAACTTCATTCAACATATTAAAACTTTATTAATTGTATAATGAGACTTTTTATTAAGCTTGCATAATAGTATTGCAAATATTTATGTTCTTTATTATAGTTGCATATGATATAGTACTACAAATATTGATAGGGATTTTGAAAAGTTGTACCATGCATTCGTGGCTTATTCTTATTTACAATAATTTTAAAGCTAGGTGAGTAACACCCAAAGAATCATAACAAAAAAAAGGAATTTAAATTACCTGATTACAATTACATAATAATGCTACTTGATAGGGACTTTTGAAAGACTTTACCATGATGCGTGTGGCTTCACTGGCTTGCTTTTATTTACAATAACAAAATTAACTAAGCCATGAAAAAAAGTATTCATATTTCGAATTTTAAATGTACTATATAGTCAAAACAGGTTAAGAACTGAATATATATTGATAAATAAGGGTCAGTCATTCAATCAAAATGATCTGAGACCTTTTATCAAATTTATTAACTGTAAAGTGAGATTCTTTATCATAATTGCATAAGAATTCTACTAATATTTGATATGTTGTGTCATGTATGTTTGTGGCTTTACTGGTTTGTTTTTATTTACGATAACAAGGTAGCTGAGCCACTCCCAAGCCATATTATTTTTATTTTAAATTTTAATGTACTATGTAGGCAAAACAGCTTGGGTATTGAATATACATTGATAAATAAGGTTCAGTCATTCAACCAATGTTTGAATTTAACTTCATTCAATATATTAAATCTTTCTACTGCAAAGTGAGATTCTTTACTACAATATATTTGAACTTCTGAAAAGTTGGGCCATGTATTTTGTTGTGGCTTGTTCTTATTTACAATAATTAAGCCCAGCCTATTAACATCCAATAAATATACCAATACTTTGGATTATTTGATTACAATTGCATAATAGTACTACAAATATTGATAGGGATATTTGAAAAGCTATGCTATGTATGATTTGCTTTTATTTATAATAACAAAACCAAGCCTAATAACATCCAAAAAAATTTAATAAAAAGGTTTTTAAATTATTATTTCAAATGTACTATGTAGGCAAAATAGGTTAAATAAATATACAGACTGTCAAAATTATTTGAAGAAAAGAAAAATAACACACGCACTATATAAGTAATATAATTTCATTCAACATATTAAGATTTCCATTAATCTTTAGTTCTACCAGTACTGATAGGGGCATTTTAAAGTGTGCTATGTAATGTGTGGCTTGTTTGTAAGTGGTCAAAATTATAAATGACCTCATAATGTGGATGCAGCTAAGCATAATTATCTACTACCCTGGCTAATTATAATGAAAAGCCACACAACACAGCTTTCTGGAGCCATCTTACATATAAATACCACATAAACATCCATTTGAATATCTGGGCCTTAAGTAGCCTACTAAATACATATATTATCTCTTTATTCGCGCAACACCATCCATCTTATGACCTTAAACCTTCTTTCTTACTACTTCCATTTCCATCTAATCATCCCAGCCCTAACCTACACCTTAAACCTAACCTAACCTAACTACACTTGACCCTAAGCCTAAACAACCTAATCTTAACACCTTTTCACACGACATTATTCCCTCCTCCTTTTTATCTTCCTTTTTCGACTAATCAGCTATCTAACCTATTCTAACCTAATCTTCCTCTCTCAAATATTCCCTTTTCAAATAAAAACTTTTCTTTGTTCATTTTTTCAAATCAGTATATTATCTTTTTTTTTAAAAAAAAAATAATATGATGTCCCATTTAAATATTGATACCCTTTATCTTACCTTTAAGATTTTTCAAAATAATCTCAAGTTCCTATTTTCATGCCTCTTAGTAAATAGAACTTGGTGTAAACTGGCAGTCCCGTTATTATGGAAAGACCCTTGGAAAATTTTAAGTGATACCCAAGAAAAGACCTTATTAAATGTAATAACATCACACTTTACAGAAGATGAACTAAACAAAAAACTTACATTTAACTACATCAGTTTTTGTAAGCATTTAAATTTTTGTGAAATAAAGAGGATGATTGTTAAATACAAAATTGAGAAGTCCGTGTCAGATAAAATAATCAAGCTTTTCATTAGTGAACATGCAAAGTATACACATATATATTTACCGTGTGAATTTAACCTTCAAATACATCTTATCCCCGGAGCCAAACACTGCTTTTCCGATCTCACATACGTTAAATGTAATACTAGCATTAAAGATACTGTTTTGATTGGATTAGTAGAAATGTGCAAGTCAATTAAGGAACTTAAGCTGGAATTTATTATTAACCCGTCCAATAACAATTATAGAGTTTACAAATTAATTGAAGTGGCGAAAAAAATATCCCACGTCTCTTTTTTATCATATAATTATTACAATGATGAATCATTGTGTAAAATTCTTGAAAAATCATTAATTAAACATGCAATCACAATGGAAAGTATTGAAATAGTGAAACAACCTGTCACGGAGTTCCTCTCATCACTCGTAAATCTAAAGAAATTGGAATTGATTGATTTTTATAATCGTAGCTCATGGAAAATTTTAGAGAATTTAACTCTACCATCATTACAAATTTTGAAAGCTGCACAATTACCAATTACGGCTTTGATTCCTTTAATCGAAAGAACAAGAGGAAGTCTTATTGAAATAAATATTGATGATTCACGTCATAATAAAGTTAATAATAAAAGAGTTCTTCAGGCTATTTATAAAAATTGCCCGAATCTTAAATACCTCAAAATACTATTAAAAAATAGCAATTTTGTCGAATTAAACAAACTATTAATTAATTGTAAGCGTTTGGAAGGGCTCTACATCCTGGAAAATTCACAAGGAGACAATGAATTTTTTGATTGGGAAATTTTATTTGAAACTTTGACCAAATCATCACCAAGTAATTTATTTAAATTTAAATTTCAATTTATTAGAGCACCGAGTTTGAAATCTTTAAGATATTTTTTTAAAGGCTGGTATAATAGACTCCCGATGCTCTTACAAACAAATCAGGTGCCACCGGATTGGGGATATATCGACATGGCACCTGATTGGAGCAAGTATTATAATTTAGTAAATCGATATGGTGACAAGATAGTTAAAAAATATGATTATTCCTGGGATATAGTCAACTTTGAAGATTTTGAATGGATTGAAAAAAAAAAATCAAAAATTTAGAATAATTTTTTTTTTTATTATGTAATTTGTATGAATTTCAAATAAATACTTTTTCTTTTTAATTTTTAAAGTTTATAATTTAATTTTATTTATTTCCGTGGTTCTTATGATTTGCAGTTTATACTAATTACTAGTATTAGTTACGCCTTGGTATTGAAGCTCGGAACTCTTCTCGTTCCATTTCAGTTCAAGGAATTTTACCAATATTTCTTTCTATTTTTCGTAAGTTACTGACTTAAAAACTCGGGTATTGATGCTTAGATCTCTTGGCAAAAACGACATGAAGGTGATAAAAAAATTTGTTATTTCATAACAATTTTCGCGAAAATAAAACAATTCCACATTTTTAAATAGCCAATATATTTTAATTTCAACTAACGTTATAAGTTATTCGCTACAATATCAGAAATTATTACAAAAAAACGAAATTTTTCAGTCGTAAATATATAATAAATGACTGTCAAACGTAGCTTCACTAATTAGTATTCAGCCTAAATAATTGTATTACCCGAACCTTTCTCTAATAAAAAAAAAGGAAAACAAACCAAATAATTTCTAACGAATATTAACAACATTATTGGTTCAAACACGTAATACTATGCTTCTAATATACGTTATTCCGACTTCTGAAAGTCTCGGATGTTTTAATGAAGGGTTAAATTCATTAAAAAAATTGAATAAGTTTTAAATTTATTGGTTAATATATCTAACTATTGTATTATCGTCGTTTTCAAAATTATTAAGAAAATCTGATTTGCGAGGTGGTTACGTGATTTTCATATTGAAAAAGTGAATCACTTTTTTACACGAATTTTTAATATTTTTACACCAGATTTTTTTTGTGAACCATAATGTTCGTCATATAATACTATTATACTGAAAATTTCAATATATATTTTATATTAAAAAAAATATTTTTTTCCGCATTTTCTGCATTTTCCTGCATTTTTACTATGTTTTTAAAAGTGAATTACCTTTCTTGATGAATTTTTAATAATTTTGTGCCTGATTTTTTTCGTGAATCATAAAATATAACTTATAATTTGAAAGTTTCAGCACCTACTTTATATTGAAAAATTGATTTTTCTGTAATTTTCTGCATTTTTACTATATTTTTGGGATTTTTTTAAAGTGAATCACTTTTCTAGGCGTATATTTAATATTTTTGTATTGTATTTTTTTTGTAATCATAATTTCAATGTAATATGCTACTCGTAATAACCAACATATAACTGAAAACTCTAACACCTCTAACTATACAATACATCCAAATAACACACAACTTACCAATAACCCAATAGATCGTATCACGTTAGATATTCTTAATAATAACAATACGAATACCTCAGATAATTCCCTATTTTATACCAAATCTATATACATCAAAGATTACGCACCATTAACATCCAAAAGGTTTTCTTCAGAAAATTACCATCAATAATAAACTACATGCTTCTCAATAATTTCCATATTTTAGGATTAACAGAAACTGGTTATGTAATGGACCACCAGGCATTTTGTAAGCCTACCAAATACCCTGCTACAAACCCGAAAACGGATAAAGAAATCACTTACTTTATTTACCACGCTACTCAAGGGGACAATTCAGCATGTGGCGTCGCCTTTATAGTTCACGAAGATTACGCCAAACACATAGTTAAAGTGGGTTTCCATGAAGGCCGAGTCATATTCCTGGACCAGGATCCAATGTTGTGTAATGTTGTTTCTAATTGGTCAAGTAAAATAAAACATTAATAATAAGAAAATTGTGGATAAACCATTAAATCATATAATTATTTAGCTTTTCTAATTTTAACTTTTAAAGGATTTTCAATTTAAGGATATATCATATACTATATGAGACGAAGTTTAAAAATTGTCAAATTTTATAACCATTTGTGTTTAAAACTATTAATGCATAAGTGTATTATTAGCTTAAGTACTGAATAAACATTTATTGCCGTTTTCAAAATTAACGATTTGCAAGGTTATCATGTGATTTACGCATTGCAAAAGTTAATCACTTTTTTACATGAATTTTTAATATTTTTTATACCAGATTTTTTTTGTAAATCGTATAATTCAATACATAATACTATTCCACTGAAAGTTTCAATACATACTTTCTATTTGAAAATTGCATTTCCCTGCATTTTTTTGCATTTTTATCACATTTTTTGATTTTTTAAAAGTGAATCACTTTTCTAAACTAATTTTGTATCAGTTTTTTTTTGTGAATCATAAAATTCAATTTATAACATTATTATACTAAAAGTTTAAACACATACTTTATATTAAAAAATTGATTTGTTACGCATTTTTATGCATTTTTACTATGTTTTTAGGGTTTTTTTTAAAATGAATTACTTTCCTTGACGAATTTTTAATATTTTTGTATCAAACCGTAAAGTCCGATGTATAATACTGATTTACTGAAAGTTTCAATACATACTTTATATTAGAAAAATATTTTTTTTCCGCTTTTTTTTTGCATTTTCCTGCATTTTTACTATGTTTTTAAAAGTGAATCACTTTTCTAGACGAAATTTTAATAATTTTGTACCCGATTTTTTTTTTGTGAATCATAAAATCCAATTCATAACATTATTCTACTGAAAGTTTCAGCGAATGCTTTATAATGATAATTGATTTTTTCTGCATTATTCTCATTTTTATTGTTTTTGGGATTTTTTAAAAATGAATCATTTTTCTAGGCGAATTTTTAATATTTTTGTATCAGATTTTTTTGTGAATCATAAATTTCAATATATAATACTATTCTACTGAAGGTTTAGCATACATTTTATAACAAAAAAGATTTTTTTCTGCATTTTTTTTTGTCTTCAGATATATATAGTATATTGATGTATAACTGTGAAACACTTTCTTATAATATTTTTTGTGCCAGAATTTTTTATAAATCCTGTAAATCAATGTCAGAATATTCTATGATGTATATTCTATTTAGTATATATGATAGTTTATGGTTGTATTATTATTTTGACTATCTAATTAATAAAAGCTGATTATTTTACATAAATGATTGTTGAAACTCTTTGTAAAATATTCTATGTCATTAAATTTCATGATTCATAAAAATATCTGGTATAAAAATACATGTGGAAAAGTGAATCATAATTATATATCAATATACTATATATCTTACTAATATAAAAAAAAATGTAGAAAAATCTTTTTTATTATAAAATATGTGATAAAACTTTCAGTAGAATAGCATTATACTTCGGACTTTATGATTCACAAAAAAAAACTGATACAAAAATATTAAAAATTTGTCTAGAACAGTGATTCACTTTTAACGAATCCCAAAAACAGTAAAATGCAGAAAAATGCAGAAAAAATCAATTTTTTAATATAACGTATATGCTGAAACTTTCAGTAGAATAATTTTATAAATTGAATTTTATGATTTATAAAAAAAAAATTAGATACAAAATTATTAAAAAATCATCTAGAAGGGTGATTCACTTTTAAAAACATAGTAAAAATGCAGGAAAATATAGAAAAATGCGGAAAAAAATATTTTTTTAATATAAAGTATGTATTGAAACTTTCAGCAGAATAGTATTATACATCGGACTTTATGATTCACAAAAAAATAGATACAAAAATATTAAAAATTCGCCTAGAAAAGTGATTCACTTTTAAAAAATCAAAAAATGTGGTAAAATGCAGAAAAACGCAGTGAAATGCAATTTTTTTAATATAAAAATGTATTGAAACTTTCAGTAGAATAGCATTATGTATTGAATTTTATGATTCACAAAAAAAATTTGGTGTAAAAATATTAAAAATTTGTGTAAAAAAGTGATTCACTTTTTCAATATGAAAATCACGTAACAACCTCGCAAATCGGATTTTTAATCAACTAACCGATCACAAAATTTTGTGATCGAATAAAATTTCGACCACAACACTGCTGATAGAAATCATTGCCCAATACCTTAATGAACTTACCCTAATTACCTTCCCTTTACTCTATTCCTTCTTTTCCTTCCTTCATTTACCCTTGATCACCTTTCCAATCGGACGCTTTTTTAATATTTTACTCGATTATCGAAAACAAATTTCATACATATATATACACATATGAATACTTCAACATTGGAGTAATCATACAAAATCAAAAAATCATTTACTGAAAATATAAGAATCCCAACAATTTAAAGAAACAGAACAGATACGAAAAACTAAATTAATACAAATATTACTTGATTATGATAATAACTTACATTTTTATTTTTTTGTTTTGTCTTGTTTTTAATAAGTTTAGGCACCTCATTCCCTCTAGTTTTAAAAAATATTATGAAGTCCCATGACACTGACATATGTTTAAACTTTTAAAAACAAGTGAGTTAAAGTTGGAGCGTACATACACGAAATTACTTTTATAAAAAAGAAATTGTTAATAATATTGCAATTATCCTATAACTAATATCTATTTCTAAATTTCAATATTTTAATGTTTTTAATATTCTTCATAGATTTCAATGATTATCGCTATTTTTAGTACATAAATGTTAGAAATTTTTCGATAATAATTATTGTTTATTTATTTATTTATTTTTATTTATTAATTGTTATCGATCTGGAAGTTTAGTAAAGAATACAAGTAAAAAAAGAAATCTAATTTAATAGACAACTATAAACTAATCTATACTAACAAACACCACCAGGATGTTCCCCGACCGGGACACATATTGTCCGGACAGTCATGAGCTAACCAGATCTATCCATTTCCCTATACCACCCATTGATATCAAAAGACAGCGGCTCGCGCATGTCAGGAGTGAAACTAACAAAGTAATCTAATAGGGAGCCTGAGTGGAGGTAATTCGATCCTACCGCATAAACCAAGCGGCGTATATCGTCTCTTCTACGTGTGCCCGGAAGTAAGGAGGGACGCGATAAACTAGGCTCCGGGGTGTTATTAGGTTCGTTATCTTGATGCCGTCGTTTACGATAAAGTTGTTTATCACGTTTCGTAATATGTAAAGATTTTTCCCATTGTTTATAAGCAAGGGCATATTTACGCCAATATTTTCTGATGATAGTATCCATGAAGGCTGATAGAAAGGTGTTCGTGACAAGACTTTTCACTTTTCTGGACCTAATAAATCGTGCGATTAAGTCCGATAAAGAAGTGGGTACTGCATTGTGTAAAAGAATATAAAAAGAAGAATTATGTTCTAAATCGAAGCAACTGAGTGGGGAGCTGGAGACTGCAATATCTGCAGACGGAGCAGTGGCAATCTCTTTGTGATGCTCGAGAGCCCTGATTAAAACCGATAAGCAGTCTTTGTAATCGGCTAGTCTATCCATTTGGTGTTGGTGGCATAGTCCCCAATGAGTGTTCGAAGCTGTTGTAGAATTGCACAAAATACAGTTGGATGTTGTGTCAAGGTAAAGTTTCGGGTAATATAGTCGTTGTATGTCAACTGTAGGTAAAATATGTCCTAGATTCTTGATTTTGAAACCTGTGTGTCGGTCATTAGCAGCTGAGCAGACAGATCCATCACAGGATTGAGCAATCCAATCTTTAGTAAGCTCCCAATTAATTTGGTCCACTTGGTCAAGAGAAGGTCCAAAGAGATGTGATAACGCTTTCGTTCGTAGTAGCTTCTCAAACGTATGGAGGTTAGTGATATGTCGAAAATATTTTCTTATATTTTTATCTATAGGACCGTAATTTGCCAGGGTAGGGACCATGACCGGAGCCTGAGAATAGTGCGAGGTAGCTAGGAAGATAGGTGAGTTGCTACAGGCGTCTTTAGCGAGACGATCAGCTTGGTCGTTATGTAGGTGTCCAGAATGCGCCTTCACTTTAAACATATCCACGCGAAGGGATTTCGTCTTAATGAGGCGATGTATTAATATCCATAGGCTGAAATTATTCAGTTTCATGATTCTTCTTTGCGAAAGATTAGTGCGACCCGTTTTGTTAAAGCTATCTATCGCGTTTTTTGAGTCTGTGTGAATAGTCACGTGACAGTGGGTTGGAGATGCGATAATGGCGGTAAGAATTGCTAATACTTCGGCTTTAGTTGAGGACGGTAGATGCGCTGTTGAACATTGAAAAGTATCAATCCCTGATGAAGAGACTTCCACCCAAGCAGCGCCCATAATAGATTTGTTAGTTCCATCCATCGAAAGGGAGCCATCTGTGTAGAATATAAGTCTATCTCGAAATAAAAATTTAATAATTAGCAAATAGAGCGTATCTAAACTATGTTGATTACCTTTAAAAATATTATACAAAAAATAAAAATGATTTTTATCTAAATTGCAATTCATTGCTAATTCCTGAAGGGAAAATTCTTGATTATGCACCAAGTCATTAATTATAAAGTTAGGATTAGGATTAAAATGTGAAAAAGAAGATCTATTTAATTTAAGAAACGAGTTATAAGCCATATTATGAAGGGTGATGTGATGTTTGGTAGGGAATTTCCAAAGTTTTTTAACGTTAGGGAATCTGCGTTTCATGATATTCTGGTTATATAGTTTGAATTTACAAAGTGAAGTGGTCACTGTGTACATTGTGCAAATAAGCGGTCGGTCCACATTATAAGTGTGAAGCGCACATCCTTTGCATGATTTTAGGAGCGTAGTTTTCTTCCGTGAAGTAATCGCGTCGTGTTGTAAAGGAGAAGTCCTAGAATCGAACAAGGCATCATCTTCCAAGTAACTCTGCACGTAGTGTTGTAACTGCGTCATGCTCGGTGTGTTTTTATGATTAATTTGAGTTATGCCTTTACCGTAAATTGAAGTGTTGCTTTTTGGGTCCCAAAAGATATACCATTGGTTGCGTAATTGGTTCTCTTGGTTTGGTAATATGTTGGGTGTTTGAATAAGGAAATTCTGTATCGGTAATTCTTTTGGAGGGTTAATCAACCGTCGGTTTGTTGTGGTCCAGATTTCCGTGTTTTCCATTTTCTTTAACCAATTTGGGGGGGTTCCTTTCCAATTTTTTTGTGCCATTAGTTTCATTTCCGGAAAGGTTAAGAGGAATGAGCTATCGTTGGAAATGATCTGGTCCAAAAAGATTAGGCGTTTATTTTGTAAGCTCGAAACATCTGACTTGGTAATGTTAGGAATGTGGAACAATATAGGGGTACGTCCTCCCGTTATTGTAGTATCGTAAACGGGGGTAAAAACAATATTAAAATTGTTAAAGTAAATTAGTAACTTAGAAAGAAAGGTGGTCGCCAGTTTTGTCGATTCTAATTTTGTGAGATCGTTATGCGTCGGAAAATGTGGCAACCAAAATTCATATTGTGTCGTCAACATTTGAGTCATAGCTATGGGGTTTAATAAAGGTGTATTGAATAATAATTGTGTCATAGCTATGTGCGAATACATCTGATTATAGAAAAAATTGTTAATCGAAGGTAATAAATAATGATGAATTAATGCGTCTGGAGTAGATCTCGGAAGGTGTAATGATTGTTTGAAGAGTTTTTTAATAGGTGCCATAATGAAGTTGCATTGTTCTATCGAAAAAACTTGAAATTGATTTCTATACTCTAGGATAGGCATAAGCACTTTATTAGTAATGTAAATAACGTGATTATGCGTTAACTTCTTTCTCCTCAGGGTATTAGCGAAGAGTACCACCGTTTGGCGTAATTTTTTAAGCGTAGGAGATGGTGAATTAAACGCATCTATGTAGACTCCTAAGATACGGACTCCTTCTTTCTTTTTGTTAATTTTGACCTTTGTAAGTTCTGTTCCTAGTATGAGCTCAATTTCTTTGCCTACATACAATTTGTTGTTGGTGAGTAGTCTATATTTATCCTTATTAATTTGTATGTTGGCTAGTTCGTAGAATTCATTGGAGATTTCTAGGAGCGTTTTCATATGGGTAAGTGAGGGTGCGACCCATGTGGTGTCGTCCAGATAACTCTGGACGGTCGTTGAATAGGAAACTTTTTGGTCGGCAGCTGGGTTCCATATGTTTTTGATTTGTTGCAGTTCCACAGTAAATGCCAATTCTCGTAAGGAATTAATCCTCACGAACAGTGGGTCGTAGTATATGATCCATAGGAGGGGGCTCACAACCTCTCCTTGGTCTATACCCTGTATTACTTGATAAGGATCCGAAATACTGTCGTTATGAAGGATAATGCGATTAGTCCGATCTGTAAACAGTTGTAAGATTAATTCAGTTATGGGTTGGGGAATTCGTAGGCGAGCCATGGCCAGACGTAAGAGGGAAATGTTTATGCGATCGTAGGCCTTCGAAAGGTCTTGGACGCCAATCCAGATTTCCTTCTTATATTTCTTGGCCATTTCTATAGCGTGGTGTAAATGTTGTAATGGCTGATATGTAGATTCCCCTAGTAGACCAGCGCGATTATTAGGTTGAAGGAAGTGTCGTTGTGATAGGATTGCATGTAATCTAGTGGTTAGGATCTTGACAAAACATTTTCGAAACGTTTCTAATAGTATGATTGGTCTAGTGTTGTTAATATCACTGCCCCATTCTTTTGGTTTAGGGATAGGAAAGAGTAACGCTTTCTTCCAGTCTCTTGGTATGGAGCTGGTCCGTAAGCAGAGATTAAAGAGGTCAGTGGTATATTGTATAATGTTGGGATGTACGTGTTTGAGGTCTTCATAGGTGATGCCAGAAATGCCTGGTGCTTTGTGATTCAGTAACAATTTGAAGGTAGAGAGAATTTCGTCGTTGGTAATCTCTTCCAGGACGCAATCATATTGTGTCTGGTCGATGGTTTGAATAGGGGCATAAAAGGCGCGAAATTCTTCTGGAATATCCTCTAACATTGAGTAGGGTTTGATTGATTGTGTTAATTCCTCTTTGCTAGGAGATCCTAATAATTGAAAATGTTGAATTGAATGTTGTTCGATGAGTTTAGGATTTCTTGTAAGTGTTATCTCGTTAGGGTCATCGGATGCTGGTACGAGGAGACGATCTAACCGAATGTGACGTGGTTTTCGATCCAATAAAGAGTTGATCATCTTCCGTTGATTATTTTCTAAGTTATTATTTCGATTTAAAATATGGAAGTTAATATTAGTAATATCGTGTTTTGCGATCTCGGCTTGTTTAACTTCTTTGGCCATCAATAGGCCTTGTTTGATGCTTCGTTTCGTTTGAGCATAATTCGATTGTGTTATAGAAAGGGGTAAATGATTAAAAATTATTGTGTCGAAAAGATTATTGGCCTTGTATAACGTTTTCCTTATTAGCGGCCATATATTCCAATAGGCTTGCCATTTTTCCAGAGGAATATTATCTATAGTGATGTTCTGGCTTTGATCGTTATCCATGGCCATTCGATGAAAAATTTTCTTAATACTAAAATTGAGGAGAGCGTGGTGTATTTGAAGGATCATATTTTCTTTCTGTCTGATCGGTAATGGTGTATTGTTTCTGTTGGTTGCTTTAAGATTGTACATTGGTATGTGTTGAGCTTTCGCGGCTAAGATGGATTTTTTTAAAATGGTCCACTTAGTTTCGATGGCTTGAATAAATGATGCATGTGCTGAGTTCAGTACGACATCCGCGTATTCTAGGCGGTGGAAAGCCAGGTAGTTTTTTGTTCCTTCTGTGTACTGTAGCCATAAATCGTCATTCATTTTGTGATAATTGTAAATATTTCTCCGCGTGGTGTTCTTGTTTTTATATATATTTTGTTTTTGGTAATTGGGATTTTTGAATATGTAATTGTAGTGGATAATTAGAAAGACGCATTTATGATCAGTAGTAAAATGTAAATGTGGGTCGATGGTAGCCGTTGAAGCGTAATAACTGTGGTCTATTAAATTTTGTGTAGTGTATATATGGTCAATTGCCGATGTGAATTCTTTAGTGGCTGCAGGAGCGTGCGTGGGAAGATATCTATCGTGATGTTGTTTTATCGCGTTCACCATCGATGCCTTTTTTAGTATGCTATAAATGCGGGCTTTCCATGTGTTGTTCTTTCTGTCTTGTTTACATGGTTGTACGTTGAAGTCGCCTAATAAGATTATGTGTGCGTTGGGTTTTGATAAATGAGAGTTGGTTAATGTTTCAATTTGTTTGTAGCATGTTTCTATTTGTTCTTTTTTCTGATTGTTAGCCGGGATGTAAATGTTAATGATTAGTAGGTGTATTTTTTTGAAGTGGAGTTCTATTGCTAAAACTCTGCCTTTGTGGGTATTGACGGTGGAAACTCTTTTTTGTAATTCCTCCTTCATGATTATGCAGACGCCGCTATGTGAGTCCGTGACAGTGTTTCCATTCGTGTCTTTGTAGATATACAGGTTGATATTTTCCTCATTGTTAGTAATGCTAATTTTTTCCATGTTAGTGAATAAATGAGGATTAGTTATGTGCATTTCTTGGATGGCTAGGATGTCGTAATTGTTAGTGACAAAATATTCCAGGATGTCGGTCTTTTTGTTGTTAAAACCACTTTGTATGTTCAGTGTCCCTATTTTTATGTAATCTTTATCGTAATTGTTGTATTGATTGTTAGGGTTGTATGTAGGGTATGAACCAGGTGGTAAGTCGTTAATTGCGTTGAGTATATCCAGGTCATCGTTGTTGTTGATTGTTCGATTCTGGAAGTTTATGTTAGTATTATTTTGATGGTGATAGTTATTTAGGGTGTTGTTGTTATTATTTTGGATGTTTGATGATAAGTTTTTAATTTTTTTGGTATTTTTATTTTTTGGTGTATTCTCGTTATTATCGTAACCAGTGTGTTTTCTTTTTTGTTGTACTATCATTAATGAAATTTTATAATTGCTGTAGTGTGTGTTTAAAATTTTTGTTGGGTTGTGACGTTTTTGGGGTTATTAATAAATCGGTGTCAGTTCTCAATAGCGTTGCATCCAATTGCTTGGATAAATGCTGGAAAATGAGAAGTTGTTGGATCGATTGTTATTGTTGGAGTTACCGTTGTTGTCATCATAGATTATAGAAGGTGATCGGGATTGAGAATTAAATCGGAGTTGTTCTGATGAGCTATTTTCGTCTCTGTCCTCGTAAGGGTCTTCTCCTTGTTGTTCACTTTCCGTTAGAAAATGTTCGGGAATTGAGAGTTCTGATGGTACTGGGGATCTTACATGTGGACGAGGTGATGCTCTTCTGGTGTGTTGTCTATTGTTATTTGTTGGGCGATGGAGTAGTTGTATTTGTTCTAGGATCATCGATTGTGTGCGGTTGATTGCTTGAATGTTTTCCGATGTGAGTGTTATTTGTTTCGCCATTTGTTCTTGGGATTCTGTGAAATTTCGTATTTGTTGACGGAGATCTTCCGTGATTTTTTCTTGTTGTTCTTGGTTTGCTTTTAAGGTGTTTATTTCTTTTGAAAGCAAATCGATATCTTTTCTCAGGTTGTTAATTTGGTTCTCATATTGTTTGTTGATAGTCATGTTGTTATCACTGTTGTTGGTAATAACCTTGTTTGTGGATCTGCCTCGTGGGGGGAAGTAGTCCAAAGACGAGGTGTTGATTCTGGATCTGGATCTCGAGCGGTTATATCTTGTGCTGCTGTTACGGGTTCTGTTCTGGTATCTATTACCTTGTGTGTTATTTGATCTGTATTGGTTATTATTAGGATTCGATTGGGTATTTTTATTTATGGGCGAATCTTTTTGTGTTTGTTGGTTATTTGGTCTGATGTTTCGTAGGTAATTGGGGAGGAAGGATGAGTTATCGTCTAACTCCACCCGTTGTTCTTTATTAGGGCGGAGGTATGGTTCCAATGATTCATAGCGATTGCATGCGGATACGTTATGATTGTGATCTCCACAGACTGAGCATACGCTATGATTTGAGGGAGTAATATAGATATTACGATCTTTGCCTACGGGGACGTTCCAGATTTTGTGTTGGTAATCTTCTGGTTTGACATATATGTAAGCTGTCCTAGTTTTCCTTTTCGAGTTGATTTCGATCGGTGGGAGATAACATGTCTGTCCTTTGATTTTTTTGATTATTTGTTCTATGTCGTAAAAGGTTGTGTCCATGTGAAGTCCCATAATTTTATAGCTGAATTCTGTCCTTCTTTGGTACTCTTCATTTGTGGGGTCTACTGGAAGTATTCTTAATAAGAATTTTTCAACCTGAATTGACCATATGTCGTTAATAAAGAATTTTTTTGCGGATCGTGCGTCCGTAAATGCAATGAAGTATGTATCATATAGAGCGGATGATGTTTTTTTGTTTCTGGCGGGTCTATTTCTTGAGGTGTTAGTAGTTTTCATTTTGGAGATTGATTTTATTTCTCCGTAAACTGAGAAAATTTTGATTATGTCAGATTCTTTGAAGATTTTAGGCACGTGCATCACTCTTATAATGTGTGATGCTTTGTTATTCCTGAATTCTTTAGTTAATTTGTCCACATTTTCTTTGTTGTAGGTGTGGAAAATAACCAGGTCATTCCCTTTTTTGACTCCGTTTATAGCATCACGTGAGGATTGATTGCTGAAACTAATTTTGACAATTTTAGTGTCGTTGTAAGTTTCTTCTGGTTCTATGCATTCGAATCCATTTATGGTAGAAAAACGTTCTCTTATTTTTTTTTGTATTTGTTGGAAATTCTTTGTTTCGAAAAGTTCTTTGATGGCGAAGGAGCTGTACTTGAGTCTTTTTCCCCCATTAGGTGTATTTAAGTCAAGTTGTTCCACTATTGGAGGTTGGTCGAATTTCTTTTTGAGGTTAGTTAAGGGGTTAATTTCCTTATTCGTATTATCTGTGTTTTGTTCGTTGATGATTGGTGTTGGTTGATCAACAGTCATGTGACTGTTGTGAATTGACGCGTCAAGTGAGTTCGCGTTTTTTTGCGAAAATTCTTTGGAAATTTCTTGGAGGGTGGGTTCTGGAGGAAGTTTGTTGGGGTATTCTTTATTGTTGTCAGATTTTTTGGTGGAATTAGCCGGTTCCTGAGTTGTGTTGGGAACTTCAGAGTTTCCCCCGTTGTTAGTTTGTTCCCAAAAAGCATCGTCCGCATCATTATCGGCGGAGACTCTATTTTTTTTTGTTTTATTTTGATGTGTTATTACGTCTATATCAATGGGAGAATACGTTTCTTCAGTGATTTGTTTGTCTGTCTTTGAGGTTTTGGACGACATCTTAGTGGCACTTCTAGTTCTTCTGGTAGAAGATGGTGTGGCACTCATGTTGTTGAAATAAAAAAAAATATTTCGTTTGTGTTGTTTTTGAAGTAGCTTATTTTAATATGTAACTTGATCTCGGGAATCCAAAAATGTAATAAAAAAAGTGGTATACTTAATGATAACTATGTGTTTAGGCACTTTCTTTTCTTTAGTGAATTTTGGTCTAAGGATCGGCGAGAAAAAGTTTCTGGCTAGTTTCGATAATAATTATTGGAGTGCGTCAGAAAATTTTTATGTGTAAATCCGACTCTCATTCGGATAATCCGACCTGGGCGTAGATCCGGAATTTTTTTTTGTGTAATCCGGATGATAGGATGGCCGGATCGAAGCACTAATTTTCCGGAGTGTAGCGAAGGACTTTTTATTGTAGAGCACGATTTTGTGTTAACCCACGATTTTTCCTTCCTTCCATCCGCTGACGTCACTTCGTCACCTCGTCTAAATACCTGCTTTTTCTCTTTTGATTATGTATAGTATATCGCTTTTTTTTTTATTTTTTTATCGATGACTTTAACGGTTTCCGTTTCCCTAGTATTACCTCATCGTGATGGAATTATTATTTTTGGTCAATTATCATTAGATTAAGACATACCATCTATTTGCTGAAAAATAATGCTGATGCAAGGATACCAGAATAAAAATTTGAACTTATTTATTATCAAAGTAAAGATGGTCAAGATATAAGCACTATGCAATAGTAAAACTAGCGGTCAGGAAGTCAAGAAGCATCTATTTAGTTATTAAAAGATGGCTAACTTTATTGAAATTATGTTAATTTTTTTTTTTCCAAAAAAAAAAAGATTAAATTTGAATAAAATAAATTTTCATTGATTAAAGAACTTGATTTTTTTTCCAATCAAATTTTTTAAATACTAATTAGTGTATCCAATGATGTTTTAACATTTAGTAATAATAACTATAGATTAATATTACGTAAGTTTAATATTTAACAAACGAAAAATATATTTGTTTTCACCACTACAAAATCTTTATTAATGTTACAAAAAAACGTACTTCAATTTTTTAATTATTTGGGAAAAAAGATTTTTTGCAAATCAAAAATAAAAACGATAATATATAAATTTAAGCTTAAAAGAAATTCAAAAGCGTGGCAAATATTTATATCATTTATATGTAACATAAAGTGCACACGTGATCATATGTACAGATTAATTTTCGCTCTGAACTGATGATTAATAAATGAAATAATTATTGCTATGTTTCAATGTTTGTTACACTTCCGGTAAAAGCCCAATTTCTTTCTGTACAGCCCAAATTTTTGTTGATAAAAATGCGCCACACCGCAACGTATCTTCCCTTTGCTCTGCCACGTTTTATAACTATATAAATCTTCTGCCATGTTTTACCATTATATAAAGTCTTTGTTTTACCCATCCCTCTTTCTAGTATACTGCTTATTATCATTATTATTTCACAACATGATGGAATTTTTTCAATAAATAAAATTATTCTTTCATAAGTAGGTCAAATATTGGGAAATTGTCATCTTCTGAAGGAATATTCACCCTCCTAAGGCACATCTTTTAGTTTAAAGAACAATTACATATAGTGCTAGTTGGACTAGATTTATGCGAGCTGATTATTACTTGCATTAGCCGTTTGAGGCATAGATCGATTGTTTTTATAAAGGGTTGCGGATTTTTTTTCTGCTTGATTTTCACATTATTTCTAATCATTCAGTTAATTATTTATGAAAATTAACTTTACGTAATAATTTTACCTAAAGAAACGAAACCCCTATTTTAATTATAAAATTAAATAATGCTTAAAAATAGAGTTATCCTTTAACATATAGTGAATTGACTGATAAAGATAATGAAACTTCATTTACTTTAAATATCAAAATGGCTTCTATCAAAGATTTTGAGGAGATCGTACAAGTGACACTCAACTGTTATTACATGAATTTATCTGAGGGTAAAATAGAAATCTGATGAATTCACGATTATAGAGGTTTCACTTACAAATACAGATAAATTTCAAAATTTTAATGATTAATTAGTAAATGATATACGGACTCATTAGAATATTTATTAGCCTCTAAGAAAACGTAATATGGATAGCTAGTTTCAACGAATAATTAGAACAAACTATTAATATTTCTACATAAAATGGAAGAATATTCAGAGTTATTGACTTTAACTACCATCAGTTACCATGGGATAGTGAAATCTCATAATTAAAGGATTATATTACGGCAATTTAAAAAACTAAGTTCAAATTATGTTTACGAAACATTATTGTACAATTTTTAATTTAACAAATTCAACATACTCCATTTTATCAATCTAAGCCATTTCTTTCATTCCATTTGCTAAATGAGAAATCCAAAGCACATGATTCTTTTTTTTTTTAATCTCTATGAAATAATGTAGTCCGTAGTTTCACTCTTTATCACACCTGTTAGTTATTATTTAATCTTCTTTATTCTTGGTATTGAAATCACCATAACAAACATCTCAAAGAAACTGTGGCAAAAGATACTCAGTCTGATGTGGGATTCTCAAAAGATATGTTGATTTCTCGACCTAAAAATATCGATCATCTTCAAAAACATTTTGCCTTATTAAGACCAATCATACTATTATTTGGTTATATCATCATGAGATTTTTTTATATATAGAATATATAACGAAGTAAATATTACCTATTTCGTTAAATTTACTTATTTCTTAATTGAATAAAATTTTGTATCATCGTAAGTCCTTGATGCATCTAGTGTTACTCAATGAGTATTGCAGAGAATACAAGCCAGGGAACTGTAATTGCATCAAAAGAAGTAGGATAAGATTAGAAAAATGGCAGGCATTAAGTCATTTACGTTGTTATAACTGCTTATGTAAGAAACTTTAATAGAAAAGCGTAAAGTAGAAGGAATTATTAAAAATATGATTATTTTATAGATGAATATACTTCAAAGATTTTCAACAAAGCTATTAATTTGCAATTAAAAAAGTTATTTTGTATATAGCATATACTGCTATTTACCTACTACTTATATGTAGCAGTTAATAACATTTAATTACTCTGTTTACTACCTTAATCTCCCGAACCCCATCTGATTGAGCATCTTTGAAATTATATAAATATATTTTCAGGATAAAGACCTTGACAAAAACATAGCATCAGATACAACAGTCATTAATCATAATCAACAAATGGGCTAAATACATTTACGCTAAAGAAAAGTTTTCAATTAACTATAAAAATTAAGCGGTACAAAATATAATTGGTACTTTTAAAAACTAAACCCAATCCGGATGTATAAAACGAACATTAATAATAATTTTTTACACTTCAAAAAATAAAATCAAATTGAAGATGAGATCTAAATTAGAAAAGTAGCAATATAGTATACACTAATACATGTTAAGACACTGTCAAGCTTTATAGTCCGTAGTTCCATTGTTTATCACAACTATCAGTTTAACATGCCTGATCTAAGCTTGATGTAGAATTCTCAGAAGATAAGTGGATTTTTCAACATGGAAACATAGAACATCCCAATAAACTTATTACTTAATGAAGACAAATCATAATATTATGCAGAGAAACCATCCTAACTATAACTGAATCAGAAGAAGTAAGATAGGATAAGAAATATTGACATAAAGTCACTAATGTTGTTAAACAGCTGATGTAGTAAAGTATATGGTAAAAGGGAAAAATATGATTATTCTCTATATGGATATAAATGCCATTACTTTACAAGAATATTATGGCATGTTATTATTTACAATTATATTTGGCTATTAAAGAAAACGTTATTCAGTTAACTATTATAAGAATCAAGTAGCATAAAGACAAAGCTAGTTTTAAAAAACAAACTCAAAATACTAATAACAATTTTTTTGAGACGTCCAAGTAAGGCTCAACATCATAAGTTCTTTAAATTACAGAGAAGTGATGGAAGAACGGTAGAAGGAGACTCATACACAAAGGACTCTTGAACTAGCACAGTTTATCACATCACATTTGCATTTCAAAAAATAAAATTCACAGTTGAAGATGAGGTTTAAATTAGAAAGGTAACAATAAATTAGAAAGGTAACAATATAGTAATACATAATACATATTAAAATACTATCAAACTTAGTTATTATAACTGTCAATTTAACATACAATCTTTATACTTGGTATTAAAACCACTACAAAACGTCATAAAGATAGAAGCTTCAGTTTAGCAAAAGATGCTCATCCTGATGTGAAATAATTTTCAGGAGATACTGAAAAAATAGATCATCCTAGAGAATACAGAACAGGAAAACCATTCCAACTATAATTGCATCAGATAAGATAAGAAAAATGGTGTACAGTAATTGCTGATGCAAGAGACTTTACCAGAAAAGTATAAAGTAGAAGAAATTATTAAAAAATGTGATCATTCTCTGGATCATAAGCCATGATTTATTTACCTATTGAAAAAGTCCAAGATTCATGCTGTACTTGAAAGGATACGACTCGTAACAGGCTGTAATAAATAAAAGGTTTTATAGTTAATTACAACAGGGAAATGTAATGCAGTTACTATCTCAGCCACTTAAAAATAATACAGTGAAAGGGCCTTATATTGAAATGTATTAGATGCAAAGTGATAACCTACCAAATCACACACTAATATCAGAAGATTTATCTGCATATGAGTTCAAATAGCTTATAATATATAAATCAGATGGCAGGAATGTTTTTGAAAAAGTAAGCTAGTATTATATATAATACAATTATACTATTGTCTTTCAACAAGATAATGGTTCCAAAAACATTTCTCCAAAACATGGTTTGAAAATTATTGGCCACAATCCCGATTTAAACTTATTGTCACTTTGAACATCTATTATTTGATATGATTATAAACATCTATTAAATTAGAACTTAATTCTAGCATATTAAAATACTGTACTGCATGGGTTTCGAAGAACAGATAGGAATTAAAGATCTTACTTTAATTTATCCTCAACTAGCAGAAATTGTTCGCAAAATATGTACTAAAACACAGGATCAGAAATCCATTCCAATATTAAATCTAGAAGAAACTGATATTGTATAGTTATTAACTCCCAGAAGAATAAGTTCTTCCAAATACAACATTAAGAAAAAAACAGCAAAATGTAGATCACTATGCCAAAATGAATTATAACAAAATATTAGATGGTCTACAGACGTAAGAAATACGTAACAAAATTATAGTAATCCATGAATGCAGTTTCGTTTATTCGAATACTTTTGATATATCTTCAATCAATTGTAAATTTGTGAAAGAAAAACTAGAACATTATCATATAGACAATTTATCATTGTAAAACACATTTTTTTCAATTTATATTTTTGTTTAGATAAATGCTTGTTAAAAAAACTATTATTTCACCGGTTGCTTTTGAAAGATAGAAGTAGGATAGTTTTTAATATTGTTATAGTATGGTTTTTAATGTATTCAGTTTGCATATATATATTTAGTCTTATTTTGATTAAAATAAACTTACTATGCAATTTTTATGATAAAAAGCGAGTCTTTGTATAATTATTAATGTGTCAGTTCTTTAATTACCAACCTTGAAAAAGTTGATTATCATTTAGATATATGGGCCACCAATACGATGAATACGATGTTGCAAAAAACAATCTTAACACCAATATGGTATCACTCTAGCACTTTAAGCTAGAGAATTTTAAAAATTGAAAAGGAGTTGATAAACAGGTTTATAATGATTGTTAAATAAGAAAAAAAAACACATTTATTATAAAATAATGAACGAATAACATCATATTTATTATAATATGAAAGTAAAGGATAACATATTTATCATAATAGATTATATATATAAATAAACAAAAAAAAAGAAAGTAAATGTTCGAAATATAAAAGTTAAGAATATACGTTGAAAAATATATTTAAAATGTTCTAAAATACATTTATCATACTACTAGATAAGAATATATGTTGAAAAACGTTGAAAAAAAAAAATATTTATCATAGCAAGAACTTATACTGATAAAAAAGAAAGAACATTTCATAAAAAAGAAAAGCAAAAATTTAATGAAATAAAAAATCCATCTCATCAGACGCAATGAGATCAATTCCCTGATCCTTCAATATGTCAATAACTTCTGTTTCTTCATTCATCAAACTGTATCCATACTTCTTAATTCCAAATGCTTTTAAAGAATTATGAACCTTTTGAAATTTATTTACATATAATAAATACTCTTTACTTGAAGAACTATTATCTAAGGTTATAATCCACTTTTTCAATACAGCTTTACAATTATTGGTAAAATATATAAAGCTTTGTAAATCAACATTAAAATCAAAATACAAATATTCAACAAATACCAAATGATCGGCCAAATTTTTAACTAATGGACTCATATCAATTCCAAAGTTAGATCCGACGTTTAAGACTCTTAATGATGATAATTCACAGATAAGTGGAATTATCGAATCGGTAAATATTCTTGAATGGAATCGTATGCACAAAAAATTAATATTTGGGCAAATTTCTTTTACTGCTCTGGCCGCTCTCGGATTAACATTACTCAAAGTTAACTTTAATAATGATGCACTACAAAAATATTTAATAATTTCTCCCATGAACATTCCGGTACTACAATACCACAATTTAAATTCCTTGAGTCGTAGTTTTGTTCTAGATAAATCTTTACAATGACTAAATCCTTTACAATATAAAAATTCGAGATTTTCTAAACATTCTAATTTTGATATAAATGACAAATCAAATTGTTGAAAATCAATACTGTCAAGTGTTAGTTCTTTTAAGGTTTCTGACCGATGTTCTAATCCTAAATTAAAGGGAACATTTCCAGGATTATCGAGATAGATTAATAATTTCTTTAGAGGTTGTGTTTTGATAATATCTAAATATTGATTTGCAAACGCACTGTTAAAAGATTTGATCCATAATTCAAAATTATCAATACAATTACAATTTTGAGAAATAATATTTAAGAATTCGGTGGTATTCTGAAGTCTTGCTTCATCAATAATTAAATCTAAATTAAATATAGTCAAAGACTTTAAATTTTTAAATCCGGGTTCATAATTCGTAAAAGTGGAAGCTCTTGGTAAGTTAACACAACTTCTATGAGTTATATTTACTTCAAATTCTTGCAAGATTGAACTTTTTTGAATAATCATTTGGTATATAGCATCGATAAACTTTTGAACTCTGATATTCGGATTACTGTTTCCACCTGAAAATTCGAGCAAGGTTTTGACGTGTTCTGCAAAACAATCATGATTAATTTTTCTAATAAATGCACCATAATCAAATAAAGTAGGTTTGGTATAAAAACTGAGAGTAGAAGGAATTAATGATAAAATATCATCTCCTTCAAGGCATGCGATTAATGTACTAATTAACGAACAACTAATAGAAATCGAAACGTGTTTAACAAAAGGGTCTCTCCAAATCAAGGGAACGGTAATTCTACAATAATATCTATTAACAAGTAGGCATTTGTATAAATTTTCTTTATCAAGAAAATTGAGTATTTTATTTAAACATTCAACGGGTAATTTTGATAAAGACATGATTGGGAAAAAAAAAAAAAAAATTGGAAAAGAAAGAGAGAATGAAGATTGCGCTGACGTACAGATTGACTTTTTATAGCGTTTAAGGTGGTACCAAAATTTCTAAATTAATAAAAGTTGAAGTTTAACCTAAAAAGTTAGGAAGATTTTGTTGATCGTATCAACTAATTTAATTAATACAAACAGACGTTGTTCTCCTTATGTGAATGTTTGTTTGTCAGAAAGAAAATGCAGGAGACTTATTCCTCTGTTACAAATAAAACTAACCGTATTGTTTTCCCTACTTAATGATAATCAATACGAGAGTTGATTCATTTATCATATACATATTCGGTTCATTCAGCTTATTAAAGCTGGGTGTTTAGCCACCTTTGTTTCATCCGGATGGTACTTTCGATTTATAATTCAAACCGGATTTAAATCCGAAGGTAAATGCCAGCTCCGACCCCTAAGGTAATAAAAATATTCACGCTCTCGTTGAGTTCTAGTTAAAAAAAAAGACTGTAATAAATTAATTGTTGCTTGTGCAATTATGTAAATGAAAAAGTTGGATTATCGATAAAGAATTTTAAAATATCGTAATAAACCGATTAATGTTTCAATTTATAGTAATTAATCGATTTATGAAATTTTCGTGTCTATATCGATTATCTGTTTCAGAAATCAGAAACCGTGCGAGATTCCTCGTTCATGGCATTTACAAAAAATATTGCATTCGTTTAACATCTACCGCAAGTAGAATCAAAGATTAAAATAATTCTTTACGTCGATCGCTCAAGAAGTAATCAATTACAAGCATACATTTGCAATAAATGGTTAGGTGCGATCATAATTATAAAGTCTGATTTTATTTTTATTCAAAATATTCTTTGAAAATAAAGAGAAATGTATCGTAAGATCATATACGCATAAAAATTTAAATAGAAATTTAATTGCAATTTACATATTAATTAAAAAATATATATATATACAGTATATAATTATTTAAACAAGATAATCGATGAAAATGAAAAAAAAAATTTAATTATTGTATTATTAATTATAATAAACGAAATTTGTGAAGTATAAGTATAAGTCAAATTCTATCATCTTCATTAGATAATCTTTCCATGCATTTTGTCCGTTCTTCTAGATTTGACTCTGTGCAAATTAAAATAATAAAAGTTAACAATTGTTAACGAAAAGTGTATCAGATTTGTTTGAGAATGAACATCATGATGATTGTTTTTATAAGGATTAACAAGGAATTGCCGCGATATCGAAACCAGATATCTAATAAGTAATAAATATTTGCGTGCATATTATTCTTCTTTAGGCTAGTGCTGAACTCATAATTTTAAAACATATTTAGATCATAATGTAAACTCTAATACATGAATATTAATTTCTTGTATAGTCGGTAGTTGTTATATAAAATGTAAAAACTACCTATTTTCGGAATCGTATTTATTTATTTTTGAATAAAATATGAAGGTTAAAACTAAACACGTCAGAACATGAAATATTAAATAATATTTTTCTTTTATTAAATTAATTATGGAAATTGACGTAATTCCGTCAATTATATTTTTTTAGTATATTCTTATTATGCTTATTTCGTTTATTTCCCTATTAATCCTATCCTAAATAGGATTCAAGTTTCTTAAAATATCATGTTCATCGTAACTATAATATCAAGAAAAGACGTCATAAATTGCTATTTTATTCTTTTTTAAGGAAAAAAGAAATAATGAGTTGAGTCTATGATACGTATCGAAATGGTTCATTTGTTGCATCACAAGATTTCGTAACCACTAAAATAGTAATCATTGATAAAAATTGGATAACAATTTTCCGCGGTCTATGAAAAAATTTTTAATGATATTGATATTCGGTTTAGAGCGCAATTGAGATCGGTTAATTTAATCCCGGTTCTAATATTAGATCGTGAAAGATAACGCTATAATCTAAGAAATGGAATACCAAAAATATTAAAAAATATTATTAATTTTAAAGTTTGAAACACTTATCGATAACCTCCTTAACGAAAAGAAAACAATCAGTTTCCTATTTATAAATTCAATGGCTTCATCGGCGTAATTTTATAAATCAAAAAATGGAAAAGAATCAATTTGACTGCACCACTTAAATTAATTGTTGAATATTAATATTGAAAAATTAGAAATCAAAAGACAAAGAAGTTATGAACATAAATCTATTATTTGTTTAACAAGGAAAAAATAAATTTATTTGTTTATTTATTTATTTATGAAGAGATTAAAGATAAATAAATAATCAATTGCTAATGATGAATGAGCGCCGAATAAAAAAATCTTCATAATTTAAAATCGAGTAAGCAAATTAAAAACAAAAATTATTAATATTATTTTTTTTTCTTTGTCATATTATTGTATAAAAATATTCGCTATATACTGTATGTCATATTTTATGATAATTAATACCTCGAAAAAACGATTTCAAACCTGACGAATTGGTAATGTGACTAAGACGTAATGTTTCAATTTTTAAGTCGCACTAATAAATTAGTGATGAAGATCAAAAAAATATTTGTAACACAATTATATAACTATTATATTCTACAAAAGGAGTTGGATGGGAATTTAGGTTTACGTTAAAGAAAAAATAAAAACAAAGAATCTTATTTGAAAATCGACTCACTCCATGAAAATACATGAACAATACAGTTTTATATTGTTTTATATATTTATTATATATTTATTAAAGTAATAATTATATAAAGTAAATTGTTTTTAAGTTTGTTATTGTAATAATTCTTAGATTCTTGGGGCTATTTTTTTTTTTATTTTTACTTTTCTCTAATTGTTAAATTTTTTTAGTACTTCGTTACAAAAATTTCATTGATTTACCGATTTACTATGATATTCGACAAAATCGACTTCATTGAAAAATCTCATTTACCAATGAAAATACTCATAATTTAGCCGGTATGTCACCCCCGCGATTAAGTTATGTAAACAATTGTAAATATTTATAAAAATAATCGAAATAATTGAAAGTAGAAAGTCGCGGCACAATATTACGAATGCGTTTTCTTTTTTCTTTTTCTCTGTCTCAATGATGTTATTAACTTTTAATTTATCTCATTTTCTTATTTTTATCCCAATTTTTCAATTTTCTACTTTTTTTTAGTAAAGTCGAATTATTATTTTTTTTTTTCCGATTGCGTACTTTCAAAGGAGTCGATCGATGTCGACTTCACAAGCATACAGTACATAAATCGGTTCGAAAAATACTCGATCGACAATTGATGTAACTTCAACTTATTAAAGGATAATTTTAATGCCGAAAAATACTTAAATATGATTGGCCAACTTTATTATTTTGAATTTCAATTAACTAAATTTGAAAAAAACATTGTAGTTATATATTTAGAATTTTCTTTATTACATATGTGCACAAATTGTTTATTTAAGAAAACTTGTTTGATGCATATTAAAAAACATAATACTAATAATAATGTTTTTCCACGAAAACAATACTCATATCATCCCGTTTTTCTTAAAAAAAAAAAAAAAAAAAAAAAAAAAAAAAAAAAATAGCTACATTAAACGATAGTGTGATGTTTAAAGAACAGAAGAGGAAAGAGAATAAAAAAAAGAATATAAAATTACTGAAATTTTTCATTTTGGCAAACGAACTCAAATTGCAAATTTTATTATGGTTTTTGAAAAAAAACTATTGAATTTTTTTTACAATCTCTTATTTATTTATTTATTTTAACAAAAAACTCTTTTTCGACCGCTATAATCAAAAATATTATTTAATAACTCAAATTTTATAAAAATTCCTTTAAGTCTGTGTAGAATTATTGAAGAGTTTACGGTTGTATATAATTCATTCAACATAAACATACCTATAATTGTTGCATTTGTTCAATGGATAACCGTGGCAGTGCGTTTGTTATCATGATGTGCTACATCCTTTATATTTTTTCTATTTTTCATATTTACTTCCGATTTGGGAATAGTGTTTTTCATAAAAAAAAATGCCAAAATAGTAATAAAAAAATACCGAACGGATCTTGAATTTGCTCATGTAGCAAATGATCCAGCTGAATATGACGATCATCTCTTCCACCGTTCAAATAGAGATCAGCTCGTAAATTGGAGATATGGCAATGGAAAAAAACCTTCAAAATCAATTCGAGAGGACGTAATTAGCAATTTTTATTGTTACGGAGGAACTTGATAAACGATTATGCGATATAAGTCATATAACGGATTTCGGAACAAGGCGATTTTTTCTCTTATATACTGTATGCATGATAAAATCGTTATACGAAACTTATAAATTTTGACATAACGAATGAACCTAAGGATTCGTTATCGAGTTTTGAGCGTACCACGTAGGTGGTGTAATTTTTTAAGATTATTTACATATGTGTAATTTCGTAAAATCAAGATCTTCTTGACCTTTAGTAATAAAGTTTTTCATTTTGTTACTAGTTACATAAAATTTCTTTGACTTTCGTTCTGTTAGCCTTAAAATTCAAAAAAGCAGTATCATTCCAGCTTTCGAATGATGTGATTTGGTATCTTCTCCATTTTGATCTATTATATCATTGACATTGTATGTTGACATCAGATGAAGGTTCAGGACCTATCAGATTTTTTAATTTTGAACCGTACAATAATTTAATACTGTAATCAAGCATTTAGCATTCGAAATAAATAAAAGTTCGTTCATCATGTTGATCGGTTCTTGTGACTATATACGAAAGCGCAGGAAAGCGCATATATTGTATATTTTACTTGTCATGTGATAAATATCTAATTGTGGCATTGAATTATTTTTTTCTACTTAATTTGTCCATTAATAAGAGTAATATATTTTGACGAATGACGATAACCATTACCAAACACGGAGCCAATGAAAAACATGAGTTCTGTAATAAAAAGTTGAAAGTTTATTGTAACACAAGCGAATAAAAATTGTGCATATGATAATGCGTCTCTGAACTTAAAGCGAATATTAGTTTGCAATATTTTACATAAATGTTACATTATGAAATTTATTTTGAGTATATTTTAAACAAAGTAGCTATTGACTGAAATGCATATTGTAAGTCCAAAAAAGGATTTATCAATGCAACCACTGCTATCAAGAAATCTAATTTGCTAGTTTATGAAATGCTTAATGCCAATAAGCGTAATAAATTAATATTCGCAAATTTTTCGGTATTTCATTTCGTAATTGAGTCTACTTGCCTAGCTAAATTCAGTATAGCGTTTGCTGAGTTCAGTGTAATTTTAGCATAATTTGGAAAAACTATGAACTGCAAAACTCAGTATTTTTGCATCTCAATTTTTCGAATACTCAGAAAAATATCCCATCATACTAAATATTTATAGAAGTAAAATATCCGAAAACTCCAGAATTATATCCGAAATACCCTGAAAAAAGTTTTTTTTTATAAATTTGTTAAACTTTATTAATTAATATACTTGGGATTTTCAAATTTTAGGATGATTTAAATTCAATTATGATTAAGTAAACTCTGCATAAATCATAAAATAATTAAAATACTATATTTTATTACTATACTATAGAGTTTTGTAGTATCGCATAAAATTAGCATAATTATATATATAGTATTAATCAGTAAAACTATACTCTGCATTCTTTGTAGACTCAATTGTGAAAATACAAACTAAGCGGTTTTTTCAAAGTTTTAAAATCAAAAAAAAAATGAGATAAAGGTAAAATACTAATTTTTAAATAGTCCAAGCTCACAATTAAATAAAATCTTTGGTTGTCAAAATTTTGCATCTATAGCTATAATCAAATCAGGACCGCATGGATAATACCGCGAGGATTCGGAGTGGTGTTTTATGATTTGAATGTTGAATTATAGAATTAAGAAATAACAATGTGACAAATATTAAGTGCGCGTTGGATACAGTATGTCACATGTAACTACTACGCTTTAAAACGATAAGCACTCGTAACAATTTTCGACTTTTACATTTTCTCATGGAATTATTTGTGTTCATTGTATTCACAAATTCAATTAGATTCGGATTGCCAATCAATTTGGATTGAATCAGATGAGATCAGAATCATCAGATCGATGGTGTAGTACAGTACAATGTAATCAAATGGTTGGCATTTTTATTGGGAATATACTAAAATGTGTAATTTGAGCTAGATTTCTAGGTCATTTAAATTATATAAGGAGTAGATAAGCTTTATAAAAAAGAATTCTTGCTCCGAACTAAATAGAGTAAATAATCCTCTTTTATAACATTCCTTGAATAATTAAAGTCTCGGTTTTTACATCAAAATTATTTACAAATTATAAAATGACGTGTCAGCCGACAAACAGAATTTAATTCATATTCTTATCTTCGACTTTGTAAACTACTATTATAAAATAAAATCTATTGAATCACTGCATAATTATTTTATATATAACAGATAAGCAAATTTTAGCATTCAGATCGAAAGAGATTCTAAATAACTACTATAGCTTTTAAAATGACTTGTTTTTAGACTTTTTTTTATTCTAACTTCTCATAAATTTACTTACTATTATTTTGCTCTTTTCATTGCTAAAACTTGTTCTATTTCATTAAGTCTGAAATGAAGTAAAAATAATTCAATTATGAAATGCACTAAAATGAAACATTATAAAATCAAAAATCTCGAAAACTTCAAATAAATTGTAATTATAGGATAGATCTAATAATAAAATGCTCAATTGCTTCATGCATAAAAATATTTTAAACGAACTTTATGATTTAAATCAGTATGTTAAATACACTGTAATATCTATTTCGTTCCAGTTTTCGTAGAACTTAGTCAACTGTCAATCATATTCTCGTAGGGAAATGTAACAAAAGGGTATTTACGCGTATAAAAAACAACTGTTTAATCTCCCTATTCTACTTTATCTATTGATATATATCAAACTAAAATATTTCACAAATCAAAAATGACTAAACTAGAAATTTGGTTATGTCGTTTACACTTTATCATTTTATCCATTATCCATAAAAAACAATAGATTAATAATACACGACGTTTAAAAATTAAAAATATATAACTAGTCTTTACATCTTTCCTTTTTTTTTTTTTTCTTGACCCTCTAGACAGTTTGAGCGTCGTGGAAATTATGATTCGTCTTTGAATCAGAATTTGTATCCGGAATATTTATAGTGGTCGTTCTCTAACCAACGCTTCCAAAGATTATGTCGGTTATCGTTTTATTACTTACTATCTTCATGCGGTTTCTTCTGTTCTCCCATATCTATTCTTCGACATATTATTTCTAAACGTACTTTGCTCATTTACATTCGCCATTGATTTGTTAAATTTTCTTTGACGATTGATTTCTCAATTCTCTAAACCTCCATCTCGCATCGGTTATTAACTGAACCTAACAAAACTGGCCGTATTCTCTTGTCGAGTTTTTAATGAATTCCATTTCTTTCTCTTTTGCGATCTTTAATATCCTTTTGTGAGTTATTGCTATTATGATTTTATCGTTGATTTCAGCAGTATCCTAGATACCGCCTTATTAATTTTCTTGTTATCCTATTTCGATACGAAATATGTAAACCATTTGTTCTTTTAAACTATTTGTTATTCCTTAACGTATTGAAAATTTTATCTCGGTAGAACCTATTTGTCACTATTTGTTTAATTCTAATTTTTCTACAGTCGCTACTGGTTATAATAAACTTGTTTGTATTGAATCTATTTTCACAGAACCCGACCGATTTTTTTGCATTGGATCACACAATATTAAGGGTAGAGGGATCGACATGGCTGATCATATAGCTAAAAAAAAAAATCATTTTTTTTTTTACTTCGCTACAAGAAAACTCACTCAATATTTTATGAAAAACTGTTTAAAAGTATTCTTTAGAAAGCTAGAGTTTCTGTCTTTCAAATAAACTTTAAAGTATACTACAAATAAGGCTTATAACAAAATATTACACTATGAAGTCGTCATTAAGTTGCGAATCTCCTATGGTAAGTTGCGAATCACCTAGAGAACATATCTTCAAATTAACTTTCAACTTATGAAACCTTACAAGTTAATAGTATAATAAAAAAGAATATTTATGTCAAAAAATCATTGTGCATTTACTTATTCAAATAAAATTTTTTATTAATGCCATTTTATTTTTTTATTATTAGTCATATTTGATTTTAAAAGTCTAAATACATTCAAAAAGACTAATAGCAAATGGTTAAACACTTTAATAAATAAATGAAGCGCATGTTTATACTCTTTTAAATGTGTATTTAACAAAATTCATATGGTAGTTTGCGAGAAATCATAAATTTTGCTCGTTTTGGGTCACGTGACGATCTACATTTTTAGTCTAAAATCATATATATGTTGTGGCGTAGATACACTCTACCCTTAATAATAATTTTTCATCTGAATAGCCAGTAAATACTTAAAATAATATGATCAAATAATTTAAGTGTTATGGTACGATATGCAATCATTGTGCTAGAATTCCATTGGATAAATTTATATACCGATCAGTTTGGTATATATCATATATCGAACTCATCCGGATCAAACCAATCAAACCAGAAGGTTCGTTATTTCCAGTGGCGACTGTATTTATTTTATTACAACTTCAAAATATATGAAACTCATTATCATCACTACAGGTCTGCAACGCTCGATCCACTCTTGATCCCCACTAGAACACTTGGAAGATTATTACAACAGTTATTTCTTTACAGCTTTCTGATTTAAGTAGAATTTTGCCCATCAACCATGCCCAACTTTATATGAATTAAATTTTACGGAAACTCCCAATTGTTATAGGTCTTTAACAAAACTAACAATTGATCACAAATGCTTAATAAAATACGTATGACGTATTTCTTTTTGTCTTTCTGTCATCGAGAAAAGATTATTTAATAAAATGAAAAATTAAGTAATTTTTGATTTTGTACATAATCTATTTCTTAATCTCTTACTTCTCCATTATATACTATCTTTCAATTCATAGACATTATCATCTCTTTTAACTACACTGACGAGATAAATCATACCAACTATCATCAACTCATATATTTTCCTCATCTCATTAAGATAAAAAATATACTGTATATATATATATATATATATACCTCTCCTTACACCAAGAATTTAACGTTTCGTCCAGGCCAAGACATAAGTATTACACACTTCTCTAAAAATGCATTATATAAAATAAATGATATTCTCGTTATGCTTTGTCTCAACTTCATCAATAAGGAGGAATTTAACGTCCCTTCAATCTAAGATATAACAGTTCTATATTATACACTTCTCATCAGCTCGTATACCTTTAACTCCTTTAACTATACAAGACAAAAAAAAAAAAATACGTCAAATAATATTCTTCGTTTCGCATAAAAAATTCTGATCTTTTATTTATTATAAGTAGGAACGTACAAATGCAAAATGTTACATCAAATACTATACAACCACCACAGGATGAAAATGATAAAAAGAGAAATTAAAAAAGTTAGAAAGCTACTAAAGAAAATCTAAAATCTACTCATTCAAACTAACAACATTCTTGATCTCAACTTCGCCAATAAGGAACTACAGGTTTTACTAGTGGTAATTTGTTTGAATCACTGCATTAAAGTCATCACGAAGCTTTTGAATAATTCCATTTTTTTTTTTATCTTCCAGTTCTCCTTATAACGAGGATTTAGAAGGTAGTGTATCATAAACTCCTTCAGTATCTTAATTGAACCTTTCTTTTTGGCAATGTTGCTTACAAAAATATTGTATCTTCATTAAGATAATCAATATTATTTGATGGCGAGTTACAGATAATCTCATCTTACTAAGTGTTATATATGTACTTCCTGAAAAATATCGTGTTGCTTAGAATAAAATAAAATTATTTCACTGAATATTTAATGCTTACACGACAAATTTAGCATTCCCAACAACTCCATTTGACATGGCACGAAATGCATTAAGGTGTAAGCATAAATCCATCTTTTTTGTCCTCTATATATATATATAAATCAGCCTGACAATTGCATCTTTAAGTTATCCCATGCGAAGTGTGAAGAACTCCAACGCGTATGTATATCCTGTATGCAACGCCGCATTATAGCAAATTACTCTGCACTCCTTACAATCTTTCTATTGTTTTTGCATAAAATAAATTTAATTATTTCTTTTTACACGTGCAGCTAAAGGTGCAGCCCTTTCCAGTTGCTAGTTGTAGTGTATGAGACGCAGAGTAGTCTTTGGCTATTCATTGATCATTTTGAGATAGAATAGGAGATACTGCCTTCAGTAGTATTTCGTGAAAAAGTCGAGGAATCCGAAGGTGACATTGAATTGTTTATGAAATGGAATTGAGAAGATCCTAATCTCAATAAGCATTACGAATGTTGGAATATCGTTAATACTGTACGCATTTTTTCTGATCCTAATAATCTTACAGTCCGTATATATTTGAACCGTTATGAGAATTGCTGTTATCTACCCAGTGAGATCCCAACTTGAAACGCATTCATAAAGTAACTCAGCAACAACTCAGCCAGCAGTGCGAAGGGATAGGACATACTTTATTTCCAATATTACATCTTTAACTTTAAATCAGGTGTAACCCCATGCAGCAGCAACATCAAAACCAAAGATTCATGGTAAGAGAGACTGTTGCAGCAGTTTCTTAATTTTTTGCTCTCAAGGTATTACAAATGAGGTTGATCGGTAAGCAACATCTATGTAAGGACAGATTCTTCTCGTTGTTTTTGAATATATTTAGAATGAGATCGATGAATTCTGTAATTGTTGTATTCATAAGTAAAAAAACAATCACATTAGTTTAAATAGCTAATTATTTATGGCGAATAAAAATCAAATGAGTTTTCTTAGATTTAGCAAAAAAAATTACCTCTTTTGGAGCTTCATTATCCTTGTCAAAAATTGATGAACTTCTTTGTAAGTATGCAGTATTTCGGTATACTTTATCCTACTTTACCACGTCGTTTACCATTTTTATCCAAAACATTACGAGTACGAGTTTGTTCACCTTTTAGATCGTATCCTATCTCAAAGTATTGTTTTATTAATGATGAATTTTTACACCTTGACGTTTTTGGTTTCTCTAGATCCATAATAAAGGACTCGTTTCCATTTCTTTATTTTTATAAAATTTTAGTTAAAATTACTTAATTACTTAAAGTTGAAGTTTCATTTACCTTTTCCTTTTTCCGAAAGATTTTGTTTGATAATTTCAACACTAAAATCCTCAATTTGAAAATAATTGGAATCAGATTCCATTGTTTATACATAATTAATATTTCGTTAAAATTTAAAAGTTTTAACAATTTTCATAAAAAATTTTGAGGAAAAAAAACAGTTGATCTAATGATAAATCATAAATGAAAAATACATTGTTATCTTTGCGTCTCGTGAAAATTGAACAAAGAAGGAAATAAAAGGGGTTTGTAATCAATCTCGTGAGAAATTTTGGAGTTTAGGTTGAAATTTGAAGTGGAAAACCTCGGAAAGAAAAAAAAACATTGATCATAAGAATGGTCATCCGGATATCATTCATCCTTCTGAAAATTATATGGTGCGGTTATCCGATTTCAATCCGGATTAAGGATCTATCCGGATTCCGGATTAAACTAAATTAGGATCGGAATCCTACACACTCTCCTTACACACTACCCTATCTATATTTTCTCTCCTTAATTACGTGAGATAAATAAAAAAAGAATATATAATCGAATAATAATCCTCATTACACGATAAAATACTCTTGATTTCAGCTTCTTTGCAATTTAACGTTCCTTCTAGGCTAAGACATATATATTCTTGAACTCAACTTCAAAAATGAGGAATTTAAAGACTTTCTAAACTAAGATACAAATACAACACTTCTTATTATACACCTCTCATCAGTTCCCGATCATTTTTCTTGTAGCACATTTTCTTAGCCATCTCCTTTGACTACACAAAATAAAATAGAAAAAAAATATATCAAATAATATTCCTCGTTACACACCAAGCATTCTTAGTCTCAACTGCGTCAATAAGGAGTTTAACATTTCTGCAAAACTACATTATCAAGAAATATACAGATCATATCCTATTATACACTGTCCAACGACTCTCTTTTCTCTATCTCTTCTGTTATACAAGATAAAAATAGAAAAAAAACTAAATGATAATCCTCGTACGCCATCATTAAGGAATTGTTTCACGTCAAATTATAAATGGAATAAATTACATGCTCACTCTTTTATTTTTTTTCATCCTTTAACTATTAAAGATAAGAAAGAAAAAAAATACATCAAATAATAATCTTCGTTAAATGCCAAGACACTCTTGATAACTTCATAGGAATTTAATGTTCCTTCCAACGCAAGCTAAGATATACACTCCTCTATTATGCGTTAAAAAATACATCAATTAATAATCCTCATTATGCGCCGAACATTCCAAGCTAAGATATAACAATTCTATATTATATTTCTCACCAGCTCATATACCTACTCCTTTGACTACACAAGATAAAAAAATTTCTCATTTCACATCAAACATTCTTGATCTCAAGAAATTTAACATTCTTCAACATCATATGATCAAGAAAATGTATAGATCACAACCTGCCATCAACTCATGTTTTTCCTGCTATAAACACGATAAAACGAAAAAAAATTATAATAAATATATATCCCTTGTTACGCGCTTCTCTATTATATATTTCTCATCAACTCTCATTACCTTCAAATGTTACAAAAGCATCTGATCTCAATCAGTAGAATTTGACATTACTTTCTTATCACATAACCAAAAAGTAAATAGATTACACGCTATCCATCAATCCATATCTCTCCTACATACACAAGAAATAATTCCTTGTTACACCTAATGCACTTGATCTCAATTTCATCAATAAGGAATTTAATCTATAACCATGCAGGCGTAATAGCAAAAATTTTGATCAACTATATCTTCGTAAGATATATATTGCATTAGCGACTTTTGCAAAAGATCCTAGGGTTGCATTAAGTTCATTGATCGACTTTATAAATTCTCCTCTGTTGTAATTGTCATAAACTGTTCAATTGAGGTTTCCTGAACCTCTGAAAATAGAGCCTAACGCTTGAGTTGATATCCCTGCAGGTTGATCAATTGAATTAGTTTGGCGATGCCATTATTACTAGCAGGTATACTATCGATTTCATCCATTAAGGTATGTCTCTCCTCCGTAATCTCACTGTACTTGAAGCTTTACATGTTGAAATAACTAGTAATCAGTATTTTTTGTTACTGTTTTGATAAAGGACACAGCTAAATTTTTTTTGCTTCGAGTACCATCAACATTAAACTCAACTACCTTATCCCCTTGTATTTTAATAAGACGAACGGATATTTCTGGTAGAATAACCATCCGTTCTTTGCACTTGAATTTGAAATCATTATCTCCATCTTCCCAAATCTTTTATGAAATTTTGATTACCATAAAATCTCCGAGAATTTGACGATGTGTTTCTGTCTATATTGGTGCAGTTGCAGGTGAAGCGACTGTAGTAATTGCACCGTAAAGTTATGTGATAAGAGCTTTGGATTTAGAGGCTTTTGATCTTTGATTCCTGGAAGAAGTTTTAACCACTTCTAGACAACTTTAGCAGCTGATCCCCATTAGAATGGGTTCGATCTGATTCGACAAAAGGTTATAATGTAACATGATCCTCGTGAGGATTCAACTAAGTGAAGCACGTCTCTACGCCTTGGGGATTCTGGAGTCATTGGACCAGCTAAATAAGATCGATGCATTATGAGATCAGAAAAGTCATTTTCTTCAACTTTTATAGCAGTATTGATGATGGCAGTCAAGTGATCCTGGACTTTATTAGGAGTAACTCACTTGTCTTTCTTTGATACCTCATAATCCACATTCTCTTTTTTTTTTTTTTTTTGATCGAGCGCTATACTACTATTTCTCTTTGCACAAAGTATCGTTTTTATAGTTTCAATTAATTGAGCATAAGCTCTAACTACAAAATTACGGTATTGAAAAAAAATTCACAAAAGTTCCTTTTTTATTTATTAGGCTTCACACTTTATATAAGTTAAATATAAACATTATATTTAGAGGTGAAAAACATAAAAGTGAAAAACAAAAATGCGAAGGTGAAAAACTACGAGTTATCGGATTAACACGTGTATTCATCGTTTTGTATGATTTGTATGCCGATCATGGTGGCACAAGTTACGAATATCGTTGTACAATACTCTCAGTTGCATCCTCCTCTTGACCTGAACATTATGAATCGACTTGACTTAAACTTCGTGTATTTTAATGTACTGTATGTGTGCAAATCAAGAAAATATCATAAGGAGTATCAAGTCCGATGCTCTACTTCCACATTCTTTAATTCTACCTTTTAACGATTAACGTAGGAGCAAGTTTTCTTTTTAGATCTATTTAAAAGAGATTTTATATGTAATTAGCATTCTTCTAACTGTCTTATAATATAGGATTTCTTCTGCGCTTTGATTAGATATGAAAACTAATCTCTTCGAACTCGAAAATCGTGTTTACGGTATAATTTTACGGAATCTTAATGTATCTGTCGAATATTCGATCGTAATCATCGTCGGAATCGTCTCGACTTTGATCGTTGTAGTCAAGAGCATTGAAATCAATCATCGCCGAATTAAAATTACGAATATGGTTCTCTTTGTCATTGTCGGAATCGTCTCGACCATGATCGTTGTAGTCAAAAACACATATTCTTAATTTTATAATGGTAATACCAATAGTATACTTGGGCAACTATTTGCCGCTATCGTTATCTAGAGTAGAAAACTATTAATATTGTAATGTTCCTTTTTAAACAATAAATAAAATTACTACGAAAATTAACGTAATTAATGTAATCAAATGTATCAAAATGGAAAGAATTCAATTTAAAGTTTTTTAATCAATTATATCTTCGTTCATCACAGTTATCAAGAAAGGTTATTTGCCCTTTGGTAGAGTGTGGGAATATCTGATGGAACATTCGTAAAGGTAACGCTATTTTTTTTATATAAATATTTTTTCAATTTTAAGATATTATATTAATCTTATATTATATATTCGCAGGAAAAAGATCATTTTTTATTCTTTTACTTCTAACACAAAGAATAATGACGCGAAGATACCATTTGCCGAACAATATAAATGGAGCTTTGCCGTCAATCCTATTACGTTATTACAAATTCCCAATGTTAAATTTTATTATTAAATTGAACGAAGCATAATGAAGCAAATAATGGTGACGGCATAAAGTGGGTTAAGGATGAACGTTTGTGATTTGAGGCTTCGTTGTGTGTTTACAAGTAAGTTAATCTTTAATTAATATTCAATGGATTGAATTGCTCTAATTGACAAATTATGTTTTAAATTTTGTTACAGGAATTACTTCACAGCTTAAACTACATTTGGATCAGATAAGTACTATTGTTAAATTTCAGCTATAACAACAAATACTTAAATAGAACAATTTTTGATGCATGGTGATAATTTGAATGTTTATTTTTATGCCACAAATTGGTTCAATAGTATATGTTAGGATTTATGATTGATGTTCATTTTGACGCAACATCAGTCCAATACCTAGTTTCTTTAACCAATCAATCAAGAATGATGGATGAGATCTTTTTTTCATCACATTTGAATAATAATATCCAGGTATCGAAAAGACTCTTATTTATCTTTTTATAGTGGGTAATTAAGGAGTAATAAAATATTTAAATGATTTGTTTCTCTTTCTACCGCAGTAACAGTACTCGCAGTAACAGTTTTAATTTTGGTAAATTTCAAAATGGAAACCCATCGCGCAAGAATTACCAAATTATCTCAAAGAAAAAAGTACATTTTTTAGGGGTCATCATTTTGGGCATCGACATTATCATCATCATCATCCGTCTTCATCACCCGTCCTCATCATCATCCGCCATCATCATCATCATCCGTCCTCATCATCCGTCCTCATCATCATTCGCCATCATCATCATCATCATCATCATCATCATCCGTCATCGTCACCATCATCATCATCATCATCAATCCGTCTTCATCTCCGTCATCATCATCATCATCATCCGTCTTCATCATCCGTCATCATCATCATCATCATCATCATCATCATCCGTCTTCATCTCCGTCTTCATCATCATCATCATCATCATCCGTCTTCATCATATCATCCGTCATCATCATCCGTCATCATCATCCGTCCTCATCATCATCCCTCATCATCATTCGCCATCATCATCATCATCATCCGTCTTCATCATCCGTCCTCATCATCATCCCTCATCATCATTCGCCATCATCATCATCATCATCCGTCTTCATCATCCGTGTTCATCATCATCACGTCATCATCATCCGGCATCATCATCATCATCATCATCATCATCCGTCTTCATCATATCATCCGTCATCATCATCCGTCATCATCATCCGTCCTCATCATCATCATCATCATCATCATCATCATCATCATCCGTCCTCATCATCATCCCTCATCATCATTCGCCATCATCATCATCATCATCCGTCTTCATCATCCGTGTTCATCATCATCACGTCATCATCATCCGCCATCATCATCATCATCATCATCATCATCATCATCATCATCATCATCATCCGTCATCATCATCCGTCATCATCATCCGTCATCATCATCCGTCCTCTCATCATCATTCGCCATCATCATCATCATCATCCGTCTTCATCTCCGTCTTCATCCGTCTTCATCCGTCTTCATCATCCGTCCTCATCATCATCCGCCATCATCATCATCATTATCATCATCATCATCCGTCTTCATCATCCGTCTTCATCATCCGTCGTCTTCATCATCTTCATCATCCGTCATCATCATCACCATCACCATCCGTCCTCATCATCATTCGCCGTCATCGTCATTCGTCTTCAATGGAAATAAATTTTTTGACTTTATTGATATTATTATATTTGTGTTAGGAAAAATATCCTATCAGCTCATTGATATTCATTGAAATTTTCTTGGAGGAGATATATTATTAGATATTGTCCATGGCTTCATGGTAGAGGATCTTGTGAATATTTTTTTTTTTTTTTACCAAATCACAATCCAAATTTTTGATTTCGCAAAAACAATACAAATTTCTAAATCAGTAATTTAATTGCTAAAGATCATTTTGTTTTAACTCTAGTTGTCTGGACGAGGACTTGTTTGAAGGATTACGATTATAGTCATCTGATAATGAATGATATACTAAAAAACTATGGACCTCTTCGTCATTTATATTATGGAATTTGGCTTGTAAACCAGCAGAATATGTTGGTATGATTCAACGGTTTACTGGCTGAGTTGAGTCAGATAATGAAGAAGCTTCAATGTCAAACAACAATGTGTGAAGATTGATGATGTTATTCATGGGGAATTTGGGTTATTCCTGAATAATTATAGAGAAGAGTATACATGATGACATTCTGAATCGATGAGCAACGCCAAACCAATCGCAAATTCAACATATGTACATCAAGAAAAGTTATTGCAAATTTGTAAATTGCAAAAAGAAACTACGAAACTACCTAAATAAATTTTTTAGTAGTGTGGGGTTTTTTACAAATTATGGTAAGTCAAATTTTCATAATATTTTAGTCAAATTTGGGTCAGTTCGTTAAAATCGAATCAAGAGAATACAATTCTTGATTTTTTACCCTATTAGAAATAATTTTAGATTTCACAAAGGTAAATCATGATTTGGGTTCCTTATTCCTTATTACATCTTTACATATTATGTTTGCTTTAACATTTAAATCAAAATTGTTTTTTTTTATTAATATTAATAATTGATTTAATTGTACGGTGCTTTTTTAGATATTTCACATGTTCAGATCAATATACCCTCACGGAGAGTTTCGTTAGTAAGTTAACAGCCCAAACATTGTATGTATTCAAAGTATGTATATTTAAAGGATTGATGCAGAAAATTAATACTTAGACTATCTATCAAATCTAGTGGAAGTGGAAGTATGCGACGTGGAACCTTGTGATGGCGCGATGGAGAAATTTTCAAAATGCATACAACTTTCGTTATTATATTCAAACATCGTGATGCATATCAACTTTTTCTATAGTCACGTTATTTGACTTTCATTTTTTACCGCGCTGGTATGTACTATGTAAATTATTTTTAAATCAAATTGTTCTTTAATTAATATTAATATTTGATTTTAATTGCATGGTGTTTTCTACATGTCCTGGTCAATATTCCTCCATAGAGAGTTTCGTTAAGGGTTAATTGTCCGGAGCGAAATGGACAATATATGTCTACGCACTGTGAGAAAAATCGATCACATGAATTTCTCTGTCCCGTCCACATGAATATATCCAATGATATAATTACCCTTCTTTTTTTCGTCTGGACTCACAACACTTCCAGTTTCCTAGTGGGTATGTATTCAAAGTATATACAGTATATTCAAAAGATTAATTCAGGACATTAAATATTAATTTAAATTCTAGACTATCTTGTGTATACCAATTAAATCTGGTGGAAGTGGACACGTTTCATGACTTGCAGCAGCGGCAACTGCTGTTGTACTCATTATTGAACAATGATAGCCAATTTGTGAAGTGCCAGTTCTTTAAATCTTACCTTACTGGAAGTAATTTTAGAGTTCATAAAGATAGATGTGATTTGGGTGCCTTATTACATGTGTACGTATAATGCCTGCTTTAACGTTCTTTGGTATGTAAACTATTTTTAAATCAAATTTTTTTTTTTTTAATATTAATATTTGATTAACTGTATGGCTCTTTCTTAGATATTTGCATGCTCCTATCAATATACATCCGTGGATCAAAGTATTTATATTTAAAGGATTAATGCAGAGAATTTAAACATTAATATAATCTTATTAAATTTTAGTCTACCTTATAACAATCAAATCTAGTGAAGTTGAGGTATGCGACGTAGAACCTTATGATGACGCAAGGGAGAAATTTTCAAAATGCATACAACAAGAGGCTTCTTTACGTTATCATATCTTGAAGTCATACATTGCAACACCATTAACGTACAAAATTATTTTCAAACATTAACGTGAGAAGTCATTTTCAAACAAACATTGATATTATAATACAATCAACCTTTTCTATAGTCAAATTTTGATAGTATGTAAATTATTTTAAATCTTTTCGTTTTGTTATTCTTTTTATTAACATCTTATTTTAATTGTATGGTGTTTTCTTAGATATTTTCATGTTCCGATCAATATATCTTTATGGAGGGTTCCACTAGGGAGTTAATGACTCAAATACAGTATGTATTTAAAGTATATACATTTAAAGGATTAATGCAAAAAATTAAATATTAATATAATCAAATCTTTTTAAATTTTAGAATATGTTATGTATGCCAATCAAATCTAGTGGTAGTGGACACGTAGCATGACGATATTAGCAGCAGCAGCAACTGCTACTTTATCGAATTATGGATCATTGGGTACATTTTGGTTATGATTGTGGACTACCTAGGAATTGTGTATGAAAGAAGCGTTGATATCTATCTGGTGAATTATCAACTATAAAATTTACCGTACGATTAACGGTGTTTGGTAAGCAATTTGGAAGTTTAATCTATCACCAATGGAATGATTTTTTGATTGTCGAAGTTTAAATATTTCGGAACTAGAAATTTTTAATACACGTGATGTAATTTTCGACACAAGGGAAAAAAAAAAAAAAAAATAGAAATCTAAATGGTTTCTCTTTTTTCTAGACGAGTCTGGACGCGTAAGATCTCGGTAGGAATCGGCCTTTTTTAATTTATCTTTGTTTAACGAAACGTCCATTAAAGGTTATTTATTCCTTTTTTTAGGGCATCGTACGAGGATAAAGATTTCTAAGGCGGGATTTGATGATGCTACCGCAATGCTTAGAAATATTGGAGGTACCAACCCAAGAAGGTAATTGTTCAGAAAATAGAAGATCGTTGAGAAAGTAGTTGATCAGAAGAAGGCCATTGGACAAAGTAAAGTAATTGACCAGAAGAAGGTCTCTAATCAAAAAAAGGACGTTGATCAGAGGGAAGAAAGTCAAAAAAACCCGACTGGATAATTCATCATACTGTAGGCTCAAAATTTCATTAAGAAAGAGTTCTGTTGATTTCTCAACACGATTTTACTAAGAGAAATGATGATTGTACCAACGTTAACACCACATTTTATTAATATATACTAATCGATCTTGGTCGCCTGGACTTGAAGAAATATATCGTCAAATTCTTTTTGCTGATAAATTGCAAAGATATATCAATGAATTCACCCTTTTACAATCATGTTTACTTCTACACTCACATGTGAGAGACAATACGTTTCAGAGACATCAGTATCACAAACAATAGGATTACTATGTTCGTATCATCTCAAAAGTTTCACCTGATCGACTTTCTTTTTTTTAAAAAAAAATTTCAAATTATTATTACGGTAGATGTTCAATTTCTCTTTCTGATTCCTCTCGTTAGGCGTTAGCGAGTTTAATTAGTGAAGTTGAAGTGTTTTTAAATCTTTTACTATTTAAATATATTTATCTCGTATTTTGTGAATATGCTTATAATTCTGAGGTTGAAAAGCTCGTGAGTTTGAGAGATGTACCAAATGGTTATTTGAGAATTATAAGTAAAAGGCTGAAGCAAATTATGGAAAAATTGTCACTACCCTAAAGTTGGTACGAATTATTTAATACTTTATTTTGCACATAAAGTGTAAGAAAATTCTAATTACTACTTTTAAAAATTTATAGAGTAAAACATCTGAAATCAAATAACGCCAATAACGATTAACGCTCCAACGCCACCGATTTAAATTGTTGTGTCTTTCAAACTATTTCAAACACATAATTTGAAAAAACCAAAATTAGAAGCGGAAAATCATCAAGATCGCTTAACAACGATGCTCACATTGTCGAAAGAAATATATTAGTTCTATTATTACATTTACACAAAAAAGTACACAGGCTTTAGAGATACGGAATAGATCTGTATGGGAAATTAGATGCTAATGGTTCAGGGCGTGAAAAAGATTTGTGAGTCATCAAGGGTAAATAGACTTAAATATTATAGTGAATGCATTAAAAATGAAGCTATAATAAATAATATGACATCAAAGTTTCATGTCAGAATTTCTTATCGTATTTGTGGTTACAGCAATCTGTAATTTCAGATCACGGAATATGTACGTATTGTATTCTTTATACTTCCTTAAGTTTTGTTATATACTCCTTTACATTCCTTTAAGATTTTACATTTTTTTTTTTAAAAAAAAAATTTTATAATAGGGATTTGTGTTCAATCGATTTACTATAATTATCTTTAAATAATTATATTGAATAATTATTCAACTATCTGCTATACTTTTTCAAATTTTTAAAACAAGCAAAATATATTAATATAATGTATCAGTAGTCAGTAGATGTATCGGGAATATATAAAAATCTAATAATAAAAATAACACGTGCGTAAAGAACGCGTGAAAAAATTCATGTGATCATTAAATTTTTAAATTATAATAATTTAACATTAATGTCAAATTATATTTTCATTCGTTAATTTTTTTTTTAAATACTGCACTGTAGTTATTTAATCAATTAAAATTTAATTCTAGAAATTTAATATTCGAATAATGTTTTCAATGTTCTTCAATATTTGATCTGTTTATTATATAAATATAAAAATTTATTCAATTCGCTTGAACATCACATTCCTCGTAAAAAAGAAACAATCTATTTATTCTGGCCAACATATTTAATTATTAAAAAATAAAAGCAAAAAAAAAAAAAAAATAACAATAATTTGTGAATAAATTCTTCTAAAAAAGAAAAGAAAACAGTCGACTGTTAATAGTTAATAGTTAATAGTTGATTTTGTAGGAAAATACTATAATTTTATTATCCTATTAGAATCCGCACAAGTATTGAACTGACTAGCAGAAGCAGTTTAACGTGTTATGGGTTAAGGTGATAGAGAAGGTTTTTTTTGGAGGCGAGACTGTTATTTTAAGTTTAAATGAACTTCTTAGCAAGTAAATTTCATAAACGTGATCAGCTAGCTTCGTATAAACGCGTTTTTCTGCGTTGTTCCATAGTATACTGGTAGCTTTGCTAGTCACACGCATATTGTGAGACCCTTTTCGTTCTGCTTCTTTATAAACATTTTTTCTACACATTAAAAATGTATTAGGAGGTTTTTTAGGTCGAGGACCATCTGGAGAAACAAATGATTCAGGGTTATTAAATAATGGTGGAAAATATTTTCTCTGTTCAATATGTTAACCAAGGATGTTGTCAAAAATTCAACTAAAAAATTTTTTTCTGGCATTATCGAGTTTTTTTTTTTAATTGGTCAAGATATAAAATATTTTTATTTTTTTACAGAGCGTAAAATAAATTTAGATGCTTAATGATGAGATTTACAACATATCACGAAATAATAAAAATATTGCACATGACTTTTTTTCTCTTTAGTCAGTAACTAAAGATAGTTATTAAATCTAAGAAAAAAATTTCTCTTATCCTGTGTCCAAAGAGATCGATTAGGATTTATGAAAAGCCGAGACGATCCAAAAACGATAATCTCATAAATATCAATGGCATGTAATTGTTGATCAATTTATTGCGGATATCACAATTTTTAATGCCTTAACAAAATTTGCAGATCCTTGGCCCAATACCGCATAACTATCACTTCCATCACGTGAATTTCCTTTTTCGCGTTTTAACAGTCGAAGGAAAAGAGGTTCCATAAGTTTGTTCCAGACATCTAAATAATTACGCAATAAAAATGCAGTGAAACAATGTGATTAGCAGGGCGTATTTTAATGAACTTTTTTAAGATATGAAATTCTGTAAAAGGAACTTGATTTAAAAAAAAAAATTATATATTTTTTTTTTTTTTATTTTCGTTTATTATAAAAATATGCTATTTATTTAAATCAAATTGGCGCAAACCTAAGTGTAACATGCAAATAAATGGATAGATGCGTTACATAATTTTTTTTTTTTAAAAAAAAAAAAAATAAAAAGAAAGATTCAACAATGGGTTATACGAAAAAAAATTTCATGACAAATCAAAAAATTTTTGTTTGATCCTAATAGGTTTCAAATAATACTTTTTAATAATTTTATTAAAAAAAAATATATTCCATTTTTAGGAACTTTGGTGCATATTGGCGTTTCAGAATTGGTCATCTGTTATTTTTTGTTTAAATTTTTTTTTTTTTTTTTTTTAAAAAAAAAGAATAAATCAACAGAAAATAGTCAATGCAAACAAATTTAGACAACTTTCCTAAAAATAAAATAAAATAAAATAAAAAAAATAAATAAAAAAATAAAGAAATTGAAAACGGCAACACTGACGCAATCTTGAATTTATTTTATTTTATCATGATGGTTGAAATTCAATTTTAAGTCACGTGCGGGAGATTTGAGTTTTTTTGTGCGCAACTTTCTAAATCATGTGCGGAAAGTATTTTTTTAATAATGGTTTAATGTAATACAAAAATTTTGTGTGCGCAAATTTGGTTATGAATAGAGTTTGAAAAATTTTCAACCCTGAATACTGTAAAGATTAAGGTAGTAGATCGGTAAGCATACGATCATTGAAGTCGATCCGTCATACACTTTCGGTAAAAGTTTCTTAATATTATAGAAGTTATGTGATTTTTACAATATACATGTACGGTATAATTGAGAAATAGTTAATACTCTGCGATTGTATGGTTATTTATTTATTAATATTGACGACCGATAGTCGTATTACAAGAATATAGAAAAAAAACACTCTCTAAACCAAAAATGCGAAATCCCCTCCTCAAAATAGAAAAAAAGTTCCCCAGCCAGATATTTATAATCGAAAGGTTGTGGCTTTCGGTTATTATTTCAAACCATCGATAAATTATATTTAAATAGAAGTCATATGATGAAATCATTCGTGTTCTTCATTTTCTTCTAATTGTTTTTTGAAGATCAAATAATAAATAATAAAATTTTTTACTCACTTATTTATTTTAATTATCATCTATAAATTGAAAGAAGAAAAGACTCAAAAATTTTATGAAATTACAAAATAAAGAAGAAAAGACTCAAAAATTTTATGAAATTACAAAATAAAAAGAAAGAAATATCGAAATAACGAATTTTATATTTGAGTTTTATAAATTATAATATTTGATGGATCAATTTAATAAATATTATTTAGTAGAAAAAAGTTTGTTGTAGTTAAAAAAAAACAAATTTATACATATCAAAAAAAAAAAAAATTAAAAAAAAAAAAAAATTTTCAAAGTGAGTATCCGATATTCGGAAAAGTTAATTATAAAACAAATTTCTACTCGTCATATTGATTCTAAAATGTTAAAATAAAAAAAAAAATAAAAAACGTACATTAGATAGGTTATTAGGACAACTATGACGGTAGAGTGTATTACGTAGTACAATATAATGTAGCCCTTGCATAATTAAGAACCAGTAATATTTAATTTGTGATCATCGCAACGTTCGGAGGTTTACAATTATTTTCCGACATGTTTTTGTTCTTTTGTAAACATAATTGTTTGTGTCACAGTAATAGAAGAAACACAATTATTCTCTAAAATATGACTCACAATGTGGATCGAGAACATTTCATTAAAAAATAATTAAATTTTACGATTTTATTTATTAACTTAAGCTTACTGTACATGGCTTTTTGCCTCAGAACCATTTTAGATGTCAATACGTCGTATCATTGAATTAACAACAATTGCATCAACTACAAAAAAAATTGTTTTTAATAACGACAAATTATAAATATAGTGTACAACGTTAATAAATGCTATAGTTGACAACTTTTCGGGTATGTTTTAGTTTATCGGTGAATGTAAAAAAGTAATAAACCAATCCAAAGGAATAAATAAATTTTTTTCGCTGTTCAATGCTAAATTCAACATGTCATGTTACTCATGTAATGGAAATGAATATTATTTAATTATAGAATTTATTTTAAATCAATTAACAAATCAGCTGTAAAAAAAAAAAAAATTATTTGAACAAGACGGAAGTGATTATCGCAAAACCGCTTACATAATTAGCTCATTTGAATTTGCCGCTCAAAAGAATCAAATAAAGAATTAGATCGACTTAATTTGGCGCAGTTCGTAATTAGCAATACTAGATTAATTGAACAAAGAAATTTTTCTAGTTGTACAAATTTGGATTCAACGTGGGTAAGATATATAATTTAAATGCTATTATTTAAGAAATTACTTAATCAGGGGAATGAAATGAGTTATTTATAAATAAATTTATCGGAAATGTACTGTAACAGGTTTGATAAATATAAAATGCTGTTTCATCTGATGATACAGTATTTCACCGAAAACGCGTACCATTCAAATTATCAAATTTTGTGAAATGGTTTGATTTTACGTTTTTATTAATTTTTTCTCCTCCGGAATCTAGAAAATATCAAGTTTCGGTTAGAGATATTTCATTAAAGATCAATATAAAAAAATTAAGGCGCATTATTGTTTATTATATTCAATAAATTATTTGACCTTCTTGTATGCTTAAAAAATTTTTTAAAATTTCAAGAAAAATGACTGGTTCTTAAAAAAATTATTTTTATCTATCGGAAAAGTTTATTGCAAAGGATTTTGGAAGTTTCAAGATGATCTTGTCATTATTTGACACATTTTGTTCAATTATTTTATTCTTTAATAATAAAAATCCTTTAGAATAATTATTTTTCATAAAAAGATTGATTATATGCATATACTGCGTCATTTATTAATTTTTTTTTTTAAAAAAATATTATCTAAATTAAAATCGTATTATACTAATTCTTAACAATATTGTTAGAAATTTTCTTTTGTACGTACAAATTTATTAATGGCGTATTTGTTTGAAAAAAAAATAAAAGGACCCAGGCCGGACTCTTTTTATACTATGTTCCGTTCTTTAAATGTTTATATTATTTATCTTAATAATAATAACAATATTCTGATGGATGGTAATTAATTACGTTTGATCATCATGATGCAAACGATATTCTCACCTTTTTGTGCACTCACCCCTAGATTTAAAATGACCAACCAAATTAAAAGATATTTACTACGTACGCGAATATGAAAAAATTACGTATAAATACGGTATCGAAATAATCGAAATAATCATTAAAAAAAAAAGAAAAGAATTCCTTTAAATCGTAATATCAATAATCTTTTTATTATAATCATCGTTTTTAGTTTTTATAATCCTTTTTTTTGCATTTTATTCAAATTTTTTTTTTCTTTTTTTTAAAAAAAAAAAAAAAAAATGAGAGGAGTTTCAAATCATAAAAGATTCTTGGAAATTATGAAAAATCCTCCTCGTAAATTAAACTACAAAGTTGAAGACCTGATCCTAGATATTTACAATAACAACCCGTACATCTTGTATCTTAGAAATGAAAGGGTACAAATTAAGAGAGCAAAAAATTATGCTGGTAGATCAATGTGGCATGATGAACCAGCTGAGATCAAAGAATTTTATAAATTGATAGCACTCGAGGGAAATCGCCGGTACAAATTGAAAAATAAACAATTGCTACAAGAGAGAAAGAAGAAATTAACCCCGTTACGACCACAACCACAACCACCACCACCACCACAACCACAACCACAAACACAATCGCCACAACCACCACCACCACCAACTTATTATCCACAACTACAACCACCACCACCACAACCACAACTACCGCCAATACAGTCTCTGTATCCGCAACTACCGCCAATACAGTTGCTACATCCACAACTACCATCAATACAGTCTCTGTATCCACAATTACCACCAATACAGTCTCTGTATCCACAATTACCACCAATACATTCTCCATATCCACGCCTACCGCCATTACAATCGTCACGACCACAACTACCGCCACTACAATTGTTACAACCAAAACCGCCACCATATACACCGCACGTATATTATGAGTACTTCCAACCACAGCAACAGCAACAGCCACCACCACCACCGTCAACAACTTACCTGAAAGTGCAACCAATGCCACTACCGCCACCAACGTGCCAACTTAGGGATGCGAAACAGTTCCATCAGTTCCATTCCTGTTGTGCAAGGCGACAGAACCAGTTTCGAGCAGAACCATTTTGAAAACTCGGTTCATTATTCTATAGACCGACTTATTAATAAACATATTTTTTTATTTTTATTTTTATGCACAAATCAGATAGATAATAACATTAAATAATATGAAAATAAAATCTTTATTTTATGCGTAATTAATTTTTTTCGAAATAAATCAATTTTTATAAATTTTCTCTTATTCTTTTCTTACATATGACCTCAAAATTTTATCTACATGTTTATCGAGTGGTACTAAATATCGCGTCCATCATTCAAAAAAATAGAATTCGTATTTTTTTTTTTTTTTTCCCTTTTTTTTTTAAAAAAAAAAATTTGTATAATAAAATTTTGAATTTACCGGTCAGGACATAATTTCTATTTTTCTGCATGGGAGAAATCGTGACAAAAGCAATAAATGAATAAGAGTATGTAGTTATTAAAATTTTAATTTTATTTATAAAAATAACTAAAAAGACAATTTAATACAGTAAAATAACACATAATTAAAATATAAATAATTTTAAAATTTATTTTTTTATCTAACTATCCATCGAACATTATAATGCATAAAGGTGATCGGAACCCTATTTTTACGTTTCCAATCATTAAAAAATGTCTCTAGACCTTTTACGGAAAAATTCCATTTGTCTCCAAATGTAAATTCCTTAAGTGTTTTCGGTGATAAATCGCTTACGATTCTTAATAAGTCATCCGTTCGTTTGTAATTGAGTACACTTGGAGAAAATATGTTCTACTTCATTTAAATTTGTTGAATTAATATTCATTGATAAATTTACTAATTTCGGGCAATGTCTATATATTGATTGAATTAATTTTTTGTTGTCGGCCGGGTGCGATGAGAACCTTGCCGCTCAAGTAAATGACATACAATGATATCAGATAATTTTCCTCCTGATCTTTCAATAATTAAACATTCGATATTATTCGGTAAATTCATGATTTCAAGGTAACGAAGGTCTGTGAAAAAAGCTTTACTTAAAAAATATTCCCAATCATTCCATTTTTTATCTTCATAAAATACTTGACCTTCTTCATTGTTAAGAATTAGGTATTGTAATTTTTTTAACGATGGAATAAAGGTAGGCGGAATTAATAAAATGTTTGGTTTCAATGTGATCCTTTTTAAATTTTCTTTTTCTTTTATTACGTTACTTAATAGTATGGCTTGGTTTTCGACATTATTGTTGATGTATAGACATAAATTCTGCAAATTACTTTGCACTTTAATCAACGTGATTAAACCTGATGTTTCATCATCGCAGAAATCTGTTTCTAATTCTTTCACATTATGACATAATTTTGCGAGTTCATGTAACATTGTTGGTGTTAAAACATCGAGATTAAGTCTTAAGGAGCGCAGATTGTTAAAAAATGGTTCTGCATTTGTAAAAGTATCTAATTTTATATCGATAGTCCAATAGAAATGCTTTACTTTCCTACAGCTACTAAAAATTAATTTATAGATTTCGTTCTCCAATAACTTTAGCTTAAATTCATAATAAATGTCATCATCTTTTTTAATTAAAATTTTTTTCATACCTTCAACTCAATTTTGAGAAATACTGGTGAAGAAGCTTAGATATTCAAATGATAATTCTTTATTGAACGGTCTTTGGGGTAATACGATATTATTTTTTGTTAGCATTGACAGAGAATCTTTTGGTAAAAAATGTGCGATTACGTTATAAATATTTTCCCGAGATTGTCGCTTTTGATATTCATAAGTACAAGTAAAAACAATTCCATAAGAAAGGTACAGCTATAGAACACCATTTTTTATTAACAAAAATGCATGAATATAGCGTAATAGGATCATTTTGTAGTTCGGTAAAAATTAACAAAAGTAAATCATCAATGAGTTTTGCAATCTTTAATGAGAGATGATGTTAATTAATAATTTTTAACGCTTGCCTTCAAAGCAGAAAATTGAAATTTGAAAATAATGGAGCCGAATGAAACACGCTATGCAATCGAAAACGATAAACAACAATATGTCATAAACGGTCAAACGTGAAATGACATTATAGGCTTTTTATTTAAAAAAATATGTGTAATTTTTACATGCCGATAAAATAATCGAACAATTTATGAATTAGGAATAGAAATCAGTCGGTCAATTTTTTTTTTGTTCCATATATGTTAAGTTTGATGACGGGACTTGCATATGAGCACCAATCATTCATTAAAATTTAATATGGTTTATTTTTTTTCTTTTTTCATATATTTCATTATATGGATACACAAGAATGCCCCGGGTTCTGTAAGTAAAACTTTGTTCACTTACACAAAGAATTCCCCAAGTTTTGTAAGTAAAACTTTCTCATACACAAAGAACGCCCCAGGTTTTGCATAAAATCCTGTTATGTTCCTGAGTTGCCTCACAAAAAACCAATTAATAATTGAAAATAAGGTTAAAGAAAAAAATTTTTTTTTTTTATTCTATGCTATGATTACAGATGAATGAATGAATGAAAATAAAAAAGTTAGATTTTATTGCGTCTTTTTTACGCAAAACTTCCTTGACAGTTGTAAGGTTATTTAATATGAAGTTACAAATATGGTAATTTTTGAAGAACAAAAGAAATTTGTTCATCCAATGATATTTAGTAGTGATATCGATTGTGCAACATGTAAGCCTTATCATGCATGTACCATGCAATTTTACATAATAAAAAGACGGAATATATCCGAACACGTGATTTTTTTTCGCTAGAAAATTTGAAAATTTTTTCGGCTTATTATTAAAAAAAAAAAAAAAAAAAAAAAATTTATCATTCGATTAGAATGGTTAGAATGCGAAAAAAATTTTTTTTTTTTATTTAATTTATTTTTTATGTGATTCATCCAGAATATGTTAATAGGTCGATCGCATCTAATTTTTAATATATGTTTTCCAGGCGGCAAATCGGTGATGGGTTGTTGAGAATGGACGAATTAAGACTGCTGTGGTAGATCTCATAGTTTAGTAATAGAATTTGTTTTATTAGTTAATTTAGATTATGGTCATATTATAAATGATTTATATCAAAATTTATATTTACCTGGTGAAACTGGAGTGAAGGAAGATACCATGAAACAAAATAATGGCAATGTAAATTAAAGGAAATTTTGGATCAGTAAATTTATAAAAATTTCTTCTAGGTTATTAAATGATCAACTGAATAACAAATTAACGACTGTTCCGTGACATTGGATAAAAATCCAATCGTCGTTCCAAATTAATTTCAGTTCAAATTTTATATTGTATATTAGAAATATTGAATTTAAAATTTATATAATATGTTACCGTTATACTACTGTACAGGTCGTGAGTCGTTAAGTTTCGGCTGCGGTCAATAACATGTGATGCAACACTACGCCACAATTTAGCATAATTGACGCATTCGAAAGATCCTACTGTTCTTTTTGTAATTCTTTTTAGGAGCCTAGAACAAAATTATACAATCTCATAATTTAGACCAAACCTGAATTTCCTTTTTCGTGTTTTTTGTGTTTTAACAGAAAGATGTTCGGCCGACTCTGAACCCGGTAAAATTACGATCACACAATTATTCACGGTATGTAATAAAAAAAGTTCATAAAGATATTACATGACATAGAATATAAATACTTCAGTATTTAAGGGTATAACAAATAAAATTCGGGTGAAATTTAAATTTAAAACTTTACTGCATAATTGTGATCGATTAAAAAAAAAAAAAAAATATTATAGAATTTCATTGCGCATTCGATTTTCGATCTTATCATTAACGTTTTACGGTTCGTATCGTAAATCCTGATTTTCACGTCAATCAACTATTACATTTACGTATAAAAATGTTATTCCATTTTTTTATTTTTTTTTTTGCGTTAGACTTTTTAGGTAAAGTGATCAAATAAAAAGTATAGAATTATGTGTTTCATGCAGGATTTATTATTCGTAATTTTTAATGCATTTATAAAATTCGGTATTCTATTTTTTCTGTACTTTCCATATTTGTGAATCAGAATTTTTTATGTTTAAATAGAAATTTTATGGATTTATTGGGCGTATATAGATTTTTTTTTTTTTCACGTAATCAATCTCGTTAAAGTGAAATAGCAAAAAATTAATTCTTTTTTGAAAATTTATTCATGGAAACTAAGATATATTTTAAATAATAATGCTACCAAAAAAAAATAAATTAAATTAGTTTAATTTTAAAATTGATATGGTGAAGCCAATGCCAGAATGCACTTTAAGGGCAGCTGAAGAACGCTGGTTTATTAAAGAAACAATTTCTAAGTTGGTAGAAGAATATTATGGTAAATCATTCTGGATTCTGAAATAGAATTTTTTTCTTGTAATTGAGAAATTTTCAGTTGATGACTTGCATGACAAATGCAAATATGCCATAATACTCAATTTTTTTTAATAAGTTTATAAAGGTGATGATTATAAAATTTTAATATACACTTTAATAAAATTCGTTCGATTTATAATTAACGTTACTAAATAAATGAATTTAGAAATCTTGTTTATTCATTTACAATTTTTTTTTTTTATATTATTTCCAACATAAAAATTTTGATTCGACGAAATTAAACGAAATTCAATCGGATGAAAAATACAATATTTTAAATATTTTATTTATATTATTGTAATTAAAATGGAACAATTAAAAAAAAATTGTTGATTTTTTTTATGTATAAAAGAACTAAATTACTGATATTTTCGTTATCAGAATAATTTTTGTCTTAATAGATTAATGTAAAATAGCTTATACCAACCCTATAAAAAAGTATACCCGGAAATTGTCGTCAAAAATGTCCGGAAATAAAATATCCGGACATTTTGACAACAATTTCCAACATTAGAACGTTAAATCTATGTGAAACAATAAATTTCGCTTACTGCGCCCGTTAGGATATAAAATTTGAGAACTCCGAAATATTTATCCAAAAACGATTTAGAATCGTGACACGCCATGATATTGGCATAACAAATAATTTGTAAGGAAGAAATTATTTATGAACTGGAAGTTTCTTTGTTAAATGTAAATCGGTTTGATTGACAAAAAATTTATTATTTGTGTGATGCACAACAATACATAAATTAGGTTAGCCGTTAGGATTCTCGCTCCCTTTTCTCAAAAAAAATAAAAAATATGGTTCGACTTATCATGAAACATTATCTCCTGCAAACATGAACACAGCTAATAAGATAAATTATTTTTTTAAAAAAAATAAATAAATAAATAAATAAATTTTGCAAGTAATTCAAAAAAAAAAAAAAAAAAAAAAAAAAAAAATGCCATTGCCAAAAGTAGAATACAATACGGTCTTAAAAATTGGAAGATCTTGGATTTACAGGGCCTAGCTCGATCAAAAATGGTAAAATGTTTACAGAAAAGAATTGCAGAAGAATATAAATAGAACGGCCCGATTTCATAGGTATATCTGATTCTTACAGATAATGAATGAACTACTGTAAAAAGATTTATGAAAGATATTAAAAAAAAATATTTTTTTTTTTTTTTGTAAACAAAAAGCACAAATCAAATTATGTGAAACATATAATAAATAACACGAAAGTGTCATGGAAACTTTCAAAAATTTACCGGCTGCTGGTTCTAAATGGACAATGTTATTAACAAAAAAAAAAGTCGATGCATGTTGGCGTTCCAGAATTGGCATCCGACATCTTTATTTAGAAATTTTTGAATAAAGTAGGAAAATTATAAATAATAAAGTAACATAGTTTATCTTATTTTTAATTACAATTAGTTGTCTTCCCAAACTTTTTCTTACAATATTTCATACTACGATGTCGGATAACATGGATATCGATCATGATGATATTAAAAATGATCCTGAGATTATTGAGTTGATTGAATATCTAGAAGCAAAAAAAAGCGTCGCGACCAGTGTTAAAAGACCTGAAATTGTTGCGCCGTCAATCAAAGTCTTTAATAATAATCACATCGATCATATCGGAAACCTTAAACAATTAAGACATGTCCACATGAAAGGCATCAGAAGAATTCGTCGCCATCATGAAGAAACATTCGCTAAAAACAAGAAATTGGGCATCACCAATAGAGACGCCAATGACTCAGCAAAATCCGGCTATAAAAAAAGAAAAGAAGATGCAAAATTTTTTGATAAAGCAGTAGGTGTCCAGATTCCATTAACTTAATATAATTGACATACACATTAATTTAAAATTTTGATCTTAAAAAGTCACAGAGCCTTTCTTATTGAATAATTTTTAAATTTATTTGTGATAATTTTTTATTATAAATATCTTTGACTTTCACATTTATCAAATGTTATTCGGAAATAACAAATCTTTTTTTCTTTGTAAGGTTGATCTTCAATTTCTCATTTTTAAAGTTGTAATTCTTAAATCTTTGCAATTTTCTCTTTTACAATAAAGTTCTTAAGTAATTGTTTCAACTTCTACATTTTCATCTTAAGTCTACTTTCATTGGTCCGAATTTGAATTAAATTTGTACTAAATATAAGCTCATTCACAAATATATAAGATAAGGTATCGTATAGTATATATAGTATATATAATATAAGTGAATATGATTCTACTAAGGTTATAAAAGAAGTTAGGTACGTTACGCGAAAGTTTTTTTTTAAAAAAAAAAAATACGCGTACTTATTGAACCAATTCCAAATAAAAAAAAAATTTATAACACTGAAGTGATTCTATTATAAAATACTTCTATTTATTTATCAAATTATTTGAACATTCATTATTTTTCGTTAAAAAAAGAAAATATAGTAAAAAATCCATAGATAATATTATTGAAATCATAATTACAAACAAAATTTGACACAGGACTTAAAACCATAAAACAAATATTTGGAACAAGAAATAATTGAAATATATAAAAGAAAAAAAAATATTGCATATGAGAAAGCTATCGTTGATTTTCCTAATTATATACATTATCTTTAAAATTTGTTAAATTTTCTTACAATTCTTGAACTAATATATTTTTCTATAAAATTCATAATTTTGTTATTTATATCTAAGTTGCTCGTATCATTATTACGACTAACGATCACTAAAGGAAGTGTACGGCGATTTGGCCAATTTATAAGAAACTTCTCTAATTTCCTCCGGAAGTAATCCAGATCGTATTTCGAATAAATGATATAATATTATTTCACAAATATGTTTATTTGAATAGTTTATTATCGCGTCTAGAGCTTCTTTTTCACTCAAATATCCATCTCCACATCACATTTTGATACTTTCCAGAAATGACAATTGTAAAACTGTTTTCAACGTTTCTAATTTATTATTTTTAAACCAAATAGAATATTTTTTAAGATTTGGACAGAATGCAGCGATAGCTAAATTTAAATATTTGTCGCTATAACCTTCAATATCGCCTATATAAATTTCTCTTAAATATACTCCATTATTTTCTAAGAACTTTATTTATTAAAGAATTTGGTCTAGGAAGTGAAAGTCTAATCTTTAAGACCTGCAATTTTGAAAAGGTAGTATATTGTAGTACTTCAAAACCTTTAAGATTTTCGATACATTCAAATGATAATTGTAGTTTTGTAGATTTTTTAATTTTGAAATAAACGATAATGAGTTGCAATAAACCCCTAAAATTTCAATAAAGTTTTTGAAAAACTTGAGGGAAATACTTGATACGTATTTTTCGTATCGTAATTTAGCATTATACTAATATTTTTTAAATTTTTCTGAACAGAAATCAATTCCTTTAAACCATTCAAAATAATACTATTTTCAAAATCTACAACGATTGATTGTATTTTACGGCATACTTGAGATAATTTAAAAAAAGCTCGGAATTAACATTTGAACTACAACATAATTCTGAGAGATTATTTAAACATTCTCTTGCTCCAGGATAAGAGATAAAAGAACACACGTGTGAAGACCAAAAACTTGTAATTTTTTCAAGCGAGGTATTTGATCCATAAATAATTTAAATGGTTCACGAATTACTACTATTCTTTTATTGCTATTTAATTTTTCTTTTGAAGATATTGTCGATGTCCAAGAAACAACTTTAACTTATAATAGATTTGACTTATAGAGTGAATTCTACAGAATGTCGCATAATTAAATAATGGATAAGTTTGTGATAAAATCTTAATTTTATTATAACGTAAAATTTCTTTCGAATGATTTGAGAAAAAGTATTGAAAGTGCGACTTATATAATTGTTGCCATTTTGCAAAGAACATTTACGGAAACCTTGCACCAAAGACGACTAACTAACAAGCATGAGTGTAAAGTAGCTTTGTCATTTTGAAGATGGTCAAAAATTTCGATCAAACAATCCGCGTGTAGTTTACACATTTTTGATAAATTATAAATTACAACAAAGAATTTTAAAAAGAGAAAGATGTCGGGGTTTTTTTTTGAATTTATGTTATATAAAAAATTAAAAAAAATAACTTAGACGGAAGATATTACGTAAAAAAAAAAAAGGTTGTGAATATCCTTATCAAGTTTATACAAGGTGTAACTGCACAATGTCGCATCATTTCATCAACGAAGAAGAAATATTTATTGGTGCACCAGCAACCTAATAATTACCGTATTGAGATGTTCTAAAGTTTCTAGCGGATCAAAACTGCGACGTTTCGATTTCATTTCGTGAAAAGAAGAAATTGATAAATATTCAGTTGTGTTATTTTTGTCATCGCAAAATTATTTGAAGATCTGCAATAAAATTTTATTATACACGTTTATTATAATAATGCTTTAGTTAACATGTTTTCAAATTTCTGAAAAAGTTGATTAACAATTGTGAAAAGATATTATGCCAGAGAAGGACGAAAACGCCCATCAAATATATTATTTTCAGGAATTCTTTAGGTGTAGAATTATATAGTGATGTAACTTGATACATTAATTAGTTCAAAAACGTATCTAAAAGAAATTAGATTTTTAAATTTTCTCCAGGTAGCATAGGTCGATCAGCGTTTTCTATAATTACATGCGATATAACTTATCAAAAAAAATATTACACGACATTAATTAACAAATATAAAAATGAGGGTGTAATTAAAAATTTTGAAACTTTCATAATAAATAAATAAATAAATAAATAAATTATTTTGTATTAAAATAAATTAAAAATTCTAGAATTGATTCGACTAAGGTATAAAATTAGTAAGATTTGTCAATCCATATTTTTTTTTTCACGGTATTTTAAATTTTTATGTACATTTTATTCTAAATTATTTATTATATTAATCTTCATGAAAATTTACGTTTATAATTTGAATTTTTATATTTGACATGGTCTTTTCGGAAAATATTTGCATTAGAACATTAAATTTATTTACAATTAGGATAAAAGTTAGGATAAAAGTTATGAAATAAATCGTTTAAAGCAAGAGATAACTCTCCAAATTTTGCAAATCGTTAAGCTAAACACTAACATCGAATTTAAATACTAGGAAACAAATATACAAAGATATATATAATAAAAAAAATTCAATAATATGTCAATGACATATTATTGCTGCCCTAAGGCTAACGATAAATATATTGTAAATAAAATAATTAATTCTAATTTAAATAATATAATAAAATAAAAATTTAAATAAATTAAATCAACCAAATCTATTATAAAATTAATGAAAATTGTTTCACTGCTGATTAATAAATTAAAAATATAAAATGATCAGCGCTATTATTATTTTTATGTTTAATAAAAGGTTTTTAAACTCGATTCTTCGATTTATTATTCTATTATTTATCGAATTGATTGACTAAATCATCAAACATGTAATTTCGATAGAAAAGACGTATGTATATTTTTCAACTATAATTATGGGAAAACGAAAAGGATGGGAGTTGATTTTGTTGTCCCATCCTTTATAAATAATTTTCAACCATGATTATTGGGAAAACGAAAAAGGATGGGAGTTGATTTTGTTGTCCCATCCTTTTTAAATAATTTTCAACCATGATAATTGGGAAAACGAAAAGGATGGGAGTTGATTTTGTTGTCCCATCCTTTATAAATATTTTTCAACCATGATAATTGGGGAAACGAAAAAGGATGGGAGTTGATTTTGTTGTCCCATCCTTTATAAATATTTTTGGACCATGATAATTGGGAAAACGAAAAGGATGGGAGTTGATTTTGTTGTCCCATCCTTTATAAATAATTTTCAACCATGATAATTGGGAAAACGAAAAAGGATGGGAGTTGATTTTGTTGTCCCATCCTTTTTAAATAATTTTCGACCATGATTATTGGGAAAACGAAAAAGGATGGGAGTTGATTTTGTTGTCCCATCCTTTATAAATAATTTTCAACCATGATAATTGGGAAAACGAAAAGGATGGGAGTTGATTTTGTTGTCCCATCCTTTATAAATATTTTTCAACCATGATAATTGGGGAAACGAAAAAGGATGGGAGTTGATTTTGTTGTCCCATCCTTTATAAATATTTTTGGACCATGATAATTGGGAAAGCGAAAAGGATGGGAGTTGATTTTGTTGTCCCATCCTTTATAAATATTTTTCACCCATGATAATTGGGAAAACGAAAAGGATGGGAATTGATTTTGTTGTCCCATCCTTTAATAAATATTTGAGTTGTTTATTATTTTTTGTATTTTCTTATTATCTCGTCCGAAGGCCGAATGTTTCGACTTGTTAAAATGAGCGAATGGGCTGATCATGCATCCGGAAGAAGTTTGATGCTTTTTCAATCAAGCATATGTTGCTTTTGAATAGAGTACTTTAATTTTTCATCAAATTTCTTCCAAACTTCTAAGGTAGGAATTGATTCTTTTAATGTATTTATATTATAATATCAGATAATGGTTTGATGGTTACAAATTGTTTTTTATTATAAGTTTGATCTTTTTTTTAAAAAAAAAAATTAATAAAAAATTTATGAATTCTAACCGATAATTTTCACATAATCTTATATAATTTTTGGAGCTTCGTTTGTTAAAAAACTTGGAAACGGAGCACCTATTTTTAGTTAGACGATTTACTTTTTCTGATAATTGGTTTAATTTCATATCGCATCCCGTCCCTTTTCTTAATTAATTTAAAATATTGCATATAAATGATTATTAATACATATATGTTTTTTACGCCATATTTTTTTTTTTTTACGGAATTACGGAATGATCATAATTATTCTTCTAGATTAATGCATTGATCTACAAATTACCAAAATGCGCTCGTATAACGATGGCCAAATGACACAATGTAATTTAAATAATAAAAGTTTATATTTCAGTACATTAGTTTATATTTGTATTTAAAAATTTTGACTGCGGAGAAAATAATGTCACGGGAGATGCAACAATACGTTACACTTAATACGATAGCAATAGCAAAAAGGTAAAATTCCAAAATTTCATGAACCTAATTTTTTTTATTTTTAAAAAAAATATCAACTCTTTTTTTGAAAAGGGATAATAAATAAATTATCTAAATTCGGTTACTATTGATCATTTTTCTTTGTTAAGATACTTCATTAGATTAGTTTTTTTTTTTTTTTTAAAAATAATAATAATAATAAAAAAAAAAAAAAAAAAAAAAAACCTGAACAGATGACCAGCACTGAAACGTCAACATGCGTCGGCGTATTTCTAGAAATGTAACTTTTTTTTCATATTTTATTAATTCATTGTCATTCGGAATCAAATAAATTATTAAAATAAAGATTTATGAAAGTTTTTATGACGTCTTTTGTTTTTAGTAGTTCATTGTAAAATTTTATAAACATCATACGATACATTTATTTGCTTGTTTCACATATGTTTGCGCCATAAAACCATTTATTTAATGTTTGATTTAAAAAATTTAAAATAAAATAACATATTTTTATAATAAGGACGCAAAAATAGTTATTTTTAATCCCTATTAATTATTCCTTTTACAGAATTTCATTACCTGAATGAATTAGCATCTTGCTGATCCTATTGTTCTTTTGCATTCTTTGTGTAATTCCTTTTAAAGGTCTGGAACAAATCTACGGAACTTCTTTACCGTAGCTTGTTAAAATACGAAAAAGGAAATTAAATGTCATCCTAAATTTTGGTCAAAATTATGAAATTATGACGAGCTTTGGCCGAGGATCTACAAATTTACTACATCTGGTGATAATCTCGTACATTAGCCATTCGCATTTACAGGAGATAAATTTTTCATAATAAACATTCATTCTTTCCTAAATGGGGATCCGATTCTATTATTTTGGTTAACGCATGTCAATATCAAACAATAGCGATAACAGATATGTATATATATTATGCATTACTATAAGTAATACGTACATATAATGTACTTATAAGGTGAATTTAAAATAAATAGATTCTAACGAAAATATATAATTTAGGATATGTGACGCACGCCAAAAAATGTAACCAATTGATTTTACATATAATTTTATGTATAACTTATTGATATTTAATAATAATAATAGAAAGCATGGATCTTTTTATTCCATAAAAAGTTAGTTATTGCATACAATGAAAATTCTCTCGGATTCTGCATGAAATAAATTTCTTTGTTATAGTAATTTGTGAAAGGATAACGTTCACAAAAAAATTGGCATCCAAACACAATAAATTTCGTGAGTCGCGTCCTTGATGGAGCTAACAGAATTTTTATTCCTTTAATTTTTTTTTTCTTTATTAATTAACATATATACTGCAAATTATTAAAACACTTATTTATTGTAAACATAAAGCGTATTCATCGTATGCAAAACTTATCTTTCGATATAAAAAAACGTATTCATTTTTTTTTTATAATGCTACTAAACTTTAGTTAGTAGTGATATACCAACTTTTAACAATATTCAAAATTGTGATCACATTAAGAAAGTTTTATTAAATTATAAGTTTATTCATTATGATTATTATTTTTCAATGGAATTTTTGTAAATTGAAGTCATATATTACTAATTAATAATTTCAACGTATGGGGATGAGTTATTGGAAGTATTACTTTTGAATCTCGAAGAAGTCTTATAAGTGAAAGTGGTAGTAGTGAATATTATTATGAAAACATTAATGTTATTACATATTCACGTAGAGACGAATATTATTTGTTATTTGAGAAAAGAAATCACTAAAAAATTATGAATGATTTTTAAATATAGAGAAGTGATATTATTCAAAGGCGGACATAAGAATTTTAAGGGAATAATTTTTGATGTAAAGAATATAGAATATTATTTTAATATATGAAAAATCAGATGACGTTCGCGTTAGATTATCAAAGGATGTGACTAAATTAAAATATAATAGAATAATATAAAATTTAAATGTTCATCAACCAAAATATTATTGTTTGCTAATCATCAAAATTGAAAAATATTCGAGCGTAACATTATCGAATGGCTCTACGAGCAAGCTGAAAGCCGCAACTAGCCAGGGAAATCAAAATATGAAATGTGTCATCTATCAACTCATATGAGACATCATTTATCTACTTAATCTATACTTTTAACTATAGAAAAATTACATTTTGTAATTGATTAAAAAATTTCTCATATTCATTTATGATTTATAAAGAATACGAGATCAAATGTTCATATTTAAATTGTTCATAATTATTTCACAAAGTTGAAAAGATCAAATGTGTTATCTTCGGATAACACGTATAACGCATCGATATTCTTCAATTTCTTTACTAAAATTTCTAAATTTATTGAATGATATCATCAAGAAATAGATCATAAACCCTTCCTTTATAGTTTCTATGAATCTATTGAATGGTATCTATCCATGAATAGATCATAGACCCTTCCTTCATAAGGATGAGTCTATAAAAAATTTTTTATCATTTAATTTAATATTTATTTTAAAAATAAATTTTTAAGCCGATTCTGGTGTAAGAATTCATCATTATTTTTAATTAAATATTCTTTATCGTGCATAGTTCCGCATTCATATTTTATTAAATAAAAATTGTTTAATCTTCTAACGTTGAAGATTTATTGTTCATTAAGGAATTGTTTTGAGATATTGATACGAAATGCGATTGTTGTGTATAAAGATTAATGATGAATTTATTATTACTAGAATCAAGATTGCGAACAGATGAAATTGATTTGATGTAAATGATGAAATATTTGTTATGAATTAATGGTTTTGTAGTTCAAATAAATTTTTATTTTTTTTTTGTTTTTTTTTTTTTTTAACGAAAAAGATAGAAAAATTTTAGCATATATATACATATTTTGGAGGAATGTAAACTCCGTTTTGTTTACAATTATGATTATTGTTGCTATTGAATGATTTTGCCAAGACTTTAGCCAACGTAATAAAAACATTTTATTTCCGATAACATAATAAAAATGCTTTGTTTCCAATAATATAACTGCCATATAAGTATTAGTTTATAATGCGTAGTGGGCTAAGCCTCAGGTATTTATTTCATAATTCGGGATCTGTTTTCCGTTCAATAATTATCTAAATTAGTTGCCATTTATGCTCGATAGTTTCTTTAATGTTCTATCTTTAGAAAGAAGATTTCGTAAAGTTTGCATTCAGATTTAAATTAATAATGCTTGACAAATATTTCGAATAACATAGTATTTGATATACGGGTATAATATAACTTGATTTAATCGCATAATATAAAATTTTTAAAGAATCCTTATTAATAGTCGATGCTGTCCGATTTTTTAAACCAGCCAAACACATTACTAACATTAGATCAAATATATGCTCTTGTATTACTGTATAGGTATCAAGTTGACAATGCATTCTCCGTGTGAAACATGCTAATTATATCATTATCAAAATTTTCTTTGTGAGTCCATGATTTTCTCAATTTTCTACATTTGGAAAATTGTTCACGATCCGACAACGGGTTTCAACTGCAGTGGAAGAATCTGAAGGAATTTGATCATTATTGATATTTTTATTTAGGTCTTGTTAAACAATATTTAATATTATTAGACCGCTAAAATAAAATTTAAATATGTAACAAAGTTATTTTTAAATTGATCAACAATACAAAATCCAATCAGACATAAATTGTAGCAACGTTCCGCCATACGCGATCAGGCACGAATAGAGGATTCAAGCAAAATAAACTGTATAGTGAGATATAAACTTTAAATTAAAATAAATTTTAAATAAAAACTTTATTTATTTGTTATTCAACGCTCTCTTACCTTATTTTTACAATGTCATCGAACGCTCTTTATATAATAAACTTATCAATAATAAATTATTATTTACTAAATTATACATGTACACTGTACACTTTGATTTACATACACATATGCTATATTTAATAAATAACTATATCAACTATATTAACTATACTTATATGTTCGATAAATATAATCGACAACCACATGATAGGACCGGACCTTGTTATTCAGCTCGGAGGTCGGAAAATCGCAACATCGCACCTAAAATGACCATTGAAATTAGATACACAAGTCAACGAGTTCGATACGAATATTTCAGTTGAATGCAAGATTTATAAATTTATAAATGTGAAAATATTTATTTTAAAAATTAATCAATAAAATTTTTTTTTTTTTCGATTTAAAGGTAACGTTTAAAAAAAAAATTTCTTAAAAAGATTTTCAACCAATCAATAATATCCGATTTTTTTTTTTTTTTTTGATGTGATGTGAAAAAATTGTGACAAATAATTCATAATTAGACGTGAAAATTTATTATTTAATATAAATCTTTAAATCTGTTTTTTTATAATAGAATCTAAATAATTATCCTATCCACTTTATATAGAAATTAAATTCCTAGAGATCAGTGTTTACGTCGACACTTCTGTACGCAAAATTGGAGTAATTCTTATCTTAGAAAGTGTCACCAATCCGCATAACCCATATTCAAGTGTCCACCAGGTTAACTTAGTAAGAATAAATGAAAAAAAAACTATTATAACATTATCGATGGTAAGAGTTCTATAAAATCAGAAATCACATTAACCATTCCTTAGATACAGGATTTATGTATGAAATTTTTTTATGGCTAAACGTGTATCAATTTATACAAGATAAAATAAAACAACTATAAAAAGAAAAACCAGCTCCTCAACCTACACGTCAATAATATGATAACTATGATGAGCGACGAACTCAACTACGATTAATTAATAAGAAATGATAAAATGTACATTTTTTTTTTCTTTTTCCGTTAGAACTTAACTTTTTTCTTAGTTTTTTTTTTTTAATTAATTGCAAGTAGGGGAAGCTTATGTATGTAAAAATTTATGTTTTAAGTGTTTGTTAATAATAAAATAATTAATAAGAACATATATTAAACATTATTTTTTTTACGGGAAAAACCCGGCTAACGTGTGCAACTTTGATAATTACCTTAAAGATAAAATAAGGTAACCAGATTAATTTTGAGGCGGTGCTGAAAAAATTTTAAACCTATTTTTTATCACGGGCGCGTGACTACTGCTCCCATAATTGTAAATTTGTCCAAAATCAGCCACTTAATCCCTCCAGCCACCCATAGCTGATCTCCCGATTCCCGTTTATTCACCAATAATAAAAAAAATAATAATAAAATAAGTAAAAATAAGTAAATTAATAAAATATACCGAAAAAAAAATACTAACATCTAATAAAGAAAATATTATTAAAAAAAAAAAATATTAATAAAATAAATAAAATAAATAAAAATAAAATCCTTAAGAATTTTGGAATTTTAGTGATATTCAAATCTGTTCAAATCAAACAAGTTAGTCCGATAAAAATTTGTAACCACGTGGTTACGGCTGAGTTCGTACTACTTCACATTGCATAGATAAATCGTTCGATATTTCTACATTAGAAATTTAACCTCCTTTCGGCTTAAACTATATTTTTGATTTTTTTTAAAATGACTTCATTATTCCACTCTGGTCTTTCAAAAGATTTTTCTTTAATATTAAATGATGCAGATGATTATAATGTTATTATTCAAGTTGGCGAAAATAACGATACGAAAGAATTTAGAGCACATTCGGTAATTTTACGTGCTCGTTCTCAATACTTTAAAAGTGCGCTCTCAACCGAATGGATTACAAAAAAAAATAATATGATTATGTTTAGTAAACCAAATATTACACCAATTGTTTTTGATATGGTTTTAAAGTAAGCTACTAATGGTTATCGAATTATTTTTGTTTGTTTCTTATAGTTCAAAATTATTCACCTTTTTTAAGATATATTTACACAGGTGAACTTAACTTTGAAGATCATCTAAACGAAGATATTTTTGGGCTTCTAATTGCTTCCGACGAATTACTCCTTGAAGAATTATCTGAACCTGTTCAGGATTATTTAATTAAGAATCGTACAACTTGGATTCAAGAAAATTTTGGTTTCATCTTTCATATTGTGTTTAAACTTTCAAATAGTGAGGTACTACAAGATTTTTGCCTTGAATCTATTTGTGCACATCCACAACCATTTTTTACCTCAGAAGATTTTCTCTCGTTAGATAAAGATATTCTCTATTATTTACTTGAGAGAAATTACCTGCAGCTTGATGAAGTTGATGCTTGGGATTGTTTAATTAAATGGGGAATTGAGCAAACTCCTGGCTTAGGAAATTTGAATAATGATAGAACTAAATGGAATAATGAGGATTATAAGTCGTTGAAAAAAACTCTGGATAAATTTATCCCTCTTATTCGGTTTGTTGATTTCTCGCCTACTGAATATATTGATAAAATTCAACCATTTAAAGCTATTATTCCTAATCATATATATGAGGAAATTGAGGAATTTCATATTAAAGGTACCTTATTAAAAAAGATCACTTTACCTCCACGAAATCGCATTGAATCGAATATTATTAAGCCAAAACTTATTTCTAAAATTGTCGATTGGATCGAAAGAAAAGAAGGGAATACTATCTTCAATAATAACGATTCTTCATACAAGTTTGATCTTATTTATCAAGGTAGCAGAGATGGAATCAGTAATGAATCTTTTAGAAATAAGTGTAACTTACAAGAACCAATCTTATTTTTAATCAAATGTCAAAATTCACCAAGAATATTTGGTGGTTATACTCCAGTCGGATTTTATCATTATATAGATAGGAGAGAAGCTTACTTTTATGATCAATATATTTTTTCAACAAATAGTTTTATTTTTTATTTTAAAGAAGACGATAATACTCAGGATATGATATTAAAACGTGTAAATGAAAATTTTCATAGATATACAATCTATAATAATTTTTATAATGAATTTTATGGATTAAATTTCGGAGACCTTGATTTATGTATGGGTGATAATATATTATCTGTTGCTACTGGTGATTATAATATATATAACATATATGGTTCCGATACTTATACGATCGAGGATATTGAAGCTTTTAAAGTAACAAAACGATGATGCTGTTTGTTGAAAAGAAAATTATTACGAAACACGTAAATTAGATTTAATATGAAGTAATAAGAGTCAAAGTTTTTTTCTTCTAATGGTAGTTATTGTAGATAATAAAATTAATTGTCTATAATTAAATACTTTGTTTATATATCGATATTGATAGAATACCTTGTATTAACTGTTACTTGAGACAGAATATGCGTGAATAATATTTAATGATATAAAATTTTTGATAATTTTTTTCTTTTCATTCTTCATTTTTTTAGGGCGACGGATTTGAACGAATCAAACTTCTTATTTAATTGCTTCTAGAAACGTTTCTAACGTTACTTTCTTTGTTTTTAGAGTTTGCATTTATTTAAACTAATGTAAAATTTTGAATCGATTAACTTATAAATTTTCGAGCCTCTTTATTGAAATAAATGATTAAACTCGCAAATTTAATATTAATCGATTTTTAAAATAATGTTCTCTCTCGTTCTCAATTTCATAATCTAGCAATTTGAAATTTTTATTAGTTTGGTAATTCAGTGAGTTCAGCATAGTGGTCAACTTTTTCTTTATTGAAAGAATTTACTTATTTTATAAATTATTATAAATTACAAAAGTAATAATTTATATACTCAAATTCAAAGGCGAATCATCGATTTTTTAATTCATTGAGAAAATTCTAATATAAACACAGATCATCATCTCCGAATGATGATCCAAGATAATAACCTTTGGCGTAATCGATCTTATTGATCTATTTCCTCTCATCCTTTACACGATTTTAAAACACTATTTCCAGCGTTAAAAGAGAATATGAAACTATTCTTGGTAATGCCATAATTATCATCAAATCCATCCTATCGGATTATACCACCAAGAATTTTTTTGTTACGATTGTTAAAGTGTGGAACTTTTAAGTTTGTTATACGTTCCAAGAGACCTGTCACGTTGGGGTGGCAGATGATAATTAAATCAAAACTATTTGAAACATATTGTTGTTCAATTGTGATATAGCTTAAAGTGAACTTTTAATAGGAAATCCCTTACTAAATTTAAATTTTTTTTTTCCATACCTCCATAAGTCCATAACTTTGAATTCTTCTTGTTATTTTTTTTCGAATTCCACAAAAATATTCCAAATAATTGCTTCTTTAATGTAACAACTTTATTTTCTAAATATTAATTTAGAACAAAAGATAAAGAATTTTTTAAAAATTAGGATTTATACTGGAAAAATTCAAATTTCCAAGTTTATCTACCATGGCATCGCTGTCACGCACGTGAATCACGATATAATAATTTGAAAAATAACGTATCCGTCGTTCCCACCAATCCAGGTTGAAATCTATGTAGCCAGTTGAGGAGTGATGAATCTAGAATTGATATTTTTTGGATCATCAGGTACCGATTTTTTGCTCTCATTATCCAAAAAAAATAATCGACTAGGACAAACTGTTTGGTAGAATTTCTTTAGAAAGTAATACTTTTTGCGAAAATTCGTTTAAGAATTTGGAAAAAGGAATATGCTCTTGTTCATCATGGTATCCCTTAAAGTGTTGATGTCGTCTTTTGAGGATCGGAAAGAAGTTCTGGATTTTGAGAAGTCTCCATTTAAGAGCGTGATCTAAATCTAGACCTCACTTACTTTAAGGTTGCCACTTTGAAGAAGCGTAATTAAAAGTTCTCCTGGAATTGATGTGAAGTGCGCATTATTTTCGGTTTTTTTAATATAAGCTTTACACAAAATTTTAAAGCCTTAATAATGAAGCATTATCAAAGCTTGTCCGGTATAACAAATCAAAATGTTGTTCCATCCATATACTTTTTATTATTATTAGATAAGATTCTAAATGAGGGACTAATTCTTGAAGGTAACCCGCTTTTGATTTCCTCCAAATCTCTATAAACAACTACGACTTTTATTATGTTGATATGCGCATGTCTAAGAAAATTCTCATTTTTTCGATAATACATTAATTATTGAAAAATTATAATCGTAAATTTTATTTATAAACAACTATCAATCATTTATTTATAAATCTTAATTTTACTTCTCCATACAGTGTGCATTGTATGTAATATTATTATTATAGTTAACCGATATAAAAAATTTAGATATTCTAAGAATATTATTAATTGACTAACAGCATTTTTGAATGATTAGGAAATTTCGACTCTTCTCAATCTCTTCTGAATATGAATTAGTTATGATACAACATGTAAAGGGATTATCAATCTTATATTTAATTTGAAGTTTTATACAAATAAGAAGTTTTATCAATAAACAATTACATGAAAAAATTTAAAAAATAAATTCTAAAGAATCAATAATTTGTAACATATAGTAAAGAAAAATTCGGGTAAGAAAATGAAAATAATTATACATAAATTAAATACAATTTTTATTTAACAAATATTATATTAATAATTTCTATATATTTTTTATTTTAAAAGAAAACATAATATTTTGATAAATAAAAGTAAAACAAAGTAACGAAGTATTTCAAGAGGCGTTAAAAGCATTTGAATTATAGTAGCTTATTGTAATCATTTTCTATTTAGTCACTACATCATAGATGCGAATGTCAGATGACCATGCATTTGGGTCTTTTCCTTCTGCTTACAATTTATTAGTAGAAGGACAAGAAATGGGACGAAAAAAGAGAAAATTTGGCACGTGACATAAAATGATCTACTACGCCAAAAATAAACTAAATTTGCACCATTCATTCAGAGCTATGTTTGACAACCTTTATATTCGTTAATACTCTTTATTTCCATGGGAAAAATTCAAATATGATGACTTGCACAAAAGAAAGTCTATAATGAATTCAAATTACATTTACTATATACACTCATAGATATATCGTTGTTAACAATTTATAAAAACAAAAAAAACTGAAAATATCGTTTTTATAGCACCCTAAAAGGAATAGAAAACTCAAAAAAATTTATCATAAATGCATAAGATACGTTCTGACAATATTTAATATATGATAAATCTCCTTCTACAAGAACTTTAGTAATAAATTTGAAATATGTAGGCATAGAAATATCATATAAAGCAATTGGGAACGTCCTTCAAGGATTGATTATGTAAAAAAAATTCTTAAAGAAACTCCTATGTTGATTGAAGCATACAAGCAAAACATGTTAATTGGACACAAAATATAATAATAACTGATGGAAAAAATTTTGTTTATCAATTAAACAACCATTTAATTCTTTGAGAACACTGTGATGTTGAAATAATTGAGAAAGGTTGGTTTATAATTTGTCTAAAGATTTTATGAAAAAACACGATATGAAATGACTTTTATTTAAAAGGAAAAGAAGTTTATTTTGTTCAAATGAATCATAAATACTGAGTTTTGTGTGGAAGAATTTTTGTACACATGCTCCTGAGATCTTTCCAGATGCTTGGTTATTACTGGCACTTCCAACAAGACAATAATTTGGGTATATTGGCCAATTTATTAAGCTTTTTTCTTCAATAAAATTTTTCAGATGTACTGTACTTAAGCTTCCATCAAATAATTGTGACTTAAATCCTATTGAAAATTCATATTTTATTATTGAAAATAAGATAGAGAAGGAATTCTAAAAAATCTTGATGATCTAGAACAATTTTTGGTGAAGGAATAGTAAAATATAATAAAAACCGTTATAATTGATTTTGAAGTTAATAGAATGATATTGTGAGGTAATTACTGAAATAATAGCGAATGTAATTTTTTTTTAATAAAGTCTGCTGATCTTCGACTTCAAAAATATGAGTGATTTATTATAAAATTGAGCATTAATAAACGATTTTTTAATTCTCATTTTTTTTGTCCCACACTGTATATAAAGAAGTCGGATTTGGTATTAAAATTATTAAAAAATAACTACTCTAATGATGGCCGAGTTTAACATTAATGTTCAAGTATTTATATTGGATATATAGGGTTATAGATATTGCATGAACTATGACATTACTTACTTTTCTTCATGGTACATTTCCATACGTATTACATCAATATTTAGAAATTGCCAATTCAGTTCTCTTTCACGAGAGACTGCAAAGAAAAAAATTTTTGACTATTGGAAAATAACCGGTAACTATTACTACAGTTGGGATATATAACTTAGATATACATGAGCCTAATATCTGGGATCATTTAAAATACATTAATATATTTATATAATAGACACAATTATTATATGTAACTAATAATGTATTCATTTTATATTTTTAATAGTAATAATTATTATTTCTTTCATCATGAAATTGGTTTGAAATTCCTGATAAATGAATTTACTAACTTAAATAATATATAGTATAATCATGATTATAAATAATTAATATTCATTAAATATAAAAATTTTTATACTAATTAAAGATATTTTTATATGATTATATTATAATATGACAATGTTTATTTATTTCATTATATAAAAATAGTCTTTATAGGAGTTTTATTCTAACAATCATAACTGCCACAAAATTTTTTTATGGGTAACAGTTATTGTTGCAAGCAAAATTAAAATAAGTTATCTACCTTTTCTATTTAATGAAAAACATTAGCATTTTATAAATTATGGCACATCTAAATTTCTGGTTTTTTATATTTACAGATTATTGCCATGATATTGTGCTTTAAATAGATCTTGTCCTTAACAGGTTCTTGTTTGGCTAAAATAACTTTAATTTTTTCTTAAATATAACACTTTTTCCTATATAGAATTTTGTTCCAATATTGTCCCCTATTAAAGCTAAATGTAAATTTAAGCGTTATGGTATTCTTCATTTCTCCTCCTTCGTCCCTTTCCTAATTTTAATTTTTTTTTTCATAGCTTTTAAATTTGATTGATATTGAACTTAGACATAATAAAATATATATGCTATTCTATAATTTATGTCTATATCTTTGTTTGCTCAAACTATTTGAAAGCTTTCATATTATTTAATTATATATAGTTATAAATAAATTCATGGGCTTTGTTCTTATTTTATAATTACAAAATAAGCTTAATCATGAATATTATGATCTTACGGATCTCAATGTGGCAGATTTTTTGCTGTTCGCTTTCATAATATATATTAGGATACCAGAATATTAACACCTGTTTTTTATTTTTTTTTGTCAAAAGTATGCAATGTTCAACTATCCTCATATTAATAAAAGTAATAGCTTAATTGATTGTTATTACCATGATAATGAGCATATGATTTTAAAATAAAAAATTTAGAATTAAAGATATCATACTACAAAATTAATAAGTATTGCTGATAATAACTCATAAACTATAAATTTATGGTTATTGTTGTTTATGAAGGTTTCTTTTGGGTATCTGAATATTAGTATTATAAATTTAATAAATATGTCACACTTTAATAATTAACATGAAAATTTTCAAATTTTTAAGAAAGAAAAGAGTAAGTTTGATAGTTAGAAAACTCTATGCTTATTTATATTTAAATTTTTAAATTTGTATGTACAATATTGAGTAAAAAATTGACATAATCAACTATTGTAATTATTGAACTATTTTGTAAAACAATTTCTTTTAATTTTGAATTTCTTTGTTTTATTAACTGAAATTTCATTAAGAATAATATATTATCCACATGTATTTAAGTGATATAATTTATTTTTTCTTTTTTTGTTTAATAATTATAATATACTATATTCACTTACATGTTATATTTAATTATCTTAATTTTGTAAAGTAATGAAATAAAAAATAAATCCAAATAATAATAAATTTTTTGTATCTTTGTATTCTAAATATGTTAATTAATTACTTTACTATTTTTAACTAAAGATTTTTGTCCAATTTAAATTATGAAGAAAAAAAAAAGAAAACAACTATTATTTAAATGAAAATCAACTTTATACATGCATAATAGTTCCATTTGCAATAATGGTAATATTATTCAATATAATAGATTTTATTTCAAAACAATTAAAATATAATCATAACTGAATAATAAGTATTTAATAGTTATCTTAAAGGATTTTACTAGAACTAACAAAAAAAATTATCTATTCTTAAGTGAAGGAGGGTAATAAACGAGTATGATTTTAAATTTTGGTTTAAAAAATGCTTGTCATAAATTATAAAATGCAGGGTTTTTTATATAATTATAAAGTAAATAGCTTTTTGTTTAATTAGAAATTATTCCTGTTATTTTTATCTATATTTAAATAATTTTTACTAGTTACAAGCGTATAGCTTGATTATGATCTATAAATACATAATTTAGTGCATACCCTTGGCATTTGACCATTTTGTTTCATATCAAAATTAGTGTAGTGCTTTGACCTGTATCCGGATTGATCCGGATTTTTTTTTGCGATTTTGACCCGGATCGGATTATAAACTGGATGAAAAAATATCCGGATTGGACCGGAATCCGGATGGAATTTTTTTTTTTTTGAAGCCTCAAATTCAGTCGAAATTAACTTCTGGCCGAAATTATAGGATTCGGCTGAATATAATTCTGGTCGGAATTACAAAATCTTATAAGGAATTACGACATTATCTGAAAAATGTGATTTTATATTTTTTGCCAAAAATTATGATACATGGCCAGAATTATAATTTATAGGAGATTTTGATATTAATAATATGTATTAAATTTTTATGTTAAAAAAGCCACAAAAATCACTCAATTATATAATTTAGAATTTTTATTAATAAAATCATGAATTTGTTAATAAAAACATTAAGTTTCATTAACATAGCCATTAATTTTTTATTAATAAAGCCATTATTTTATCAACAAACCATTAATTTTTACTAATAAATTAAATGAAAACCACAAATTAAAAAGCTATAAATTTAATTGAAAAAATAAATTATATTAATAAATATAGTACCATAAACTATAAGGCTATTAATAAAATTTTATAAATCCATAAATTAAAAGCCACAGTAAAAGTTATGAGATTGACATAAATTCTATGAAAACTGAATTATTTAAAATTTATTATTTTTTTTTTTAATCTGAAACTCAGAAATGATAAGTATAGAAGGTGAATTCAAATTGAATTAACATTATATTAATACAGTTAGTTTATACTAATATTAAATTAATACATTGTCTTTAAAAAAATAAAATGTGAATATGGGATGTTCAGAATTAAAGCTTAGTGCTGGGTTAGAATTTCATAATATTAGCAAAGATCTGGTATTTGCAGTCAGAAAAATTTAAGTTCAATCTGGATTCTAGTTTCTATCTGGATTATCTGACTCAGATTTTTATCCAGATAAACCCAGATAAAATCTGGATTTTTTTTTTGTGTAATCAGATGACAGTTTTCATCTGGGTCGAAGCATTATGTATAACTCTATTTGTTAACTTTGTTAAATTCCTTAGTTTCAACTATATTTTACAATTTTAATTCAAGAAAAACAAAAAGAGAGAATTAAGGGAAATAAAAAAAAAAACACAGAGAGGAGAATTAAAGGAAACAAATAAACATGGATAAAAAGAAACAAAAGGAAGGATCAAAGAAAATGAAGAGGGAAGAATTAAAAGAAGAATAAAAGAGAAATCAAGAAAATGAGAAGGTGAATCAAGGAAACAAAGAGAAAGAATTAAGAAAAACAAAAATGAAAAACAAGGAAACAAAAAATGAATCAGGAGAACTGATAATGAAATCAACGGAAGCAAAGAAGGAATTAAGAGAAATGAAAGGAAATCAAGAAGAAGGAAAAGAATAGAAGAGGGGATTAAGAAGAATGAAAAGAAAATAAAAAGAATGAAAAAGGAATTAAAGGAATAAAAAAAGAGAAATTAAGAAAAGTGAAGAAACAAAAAAAAGAAATGAGAGTAAAGGAGAACAAAAGTATAAAATAAGTTAGTAAAAATGATAATTAAATAGACTAACAAAAAGAAAATAAATAAAAAAAAAGTCTACCTTAACATTAATTGCAAAAATGAACCAAAGACCTATTAAAAAACAAGTAAAGTTAATAAGAAAAGAAATGTAAAAATGAATAAGAGCAAATAAAAAAAAAAAAAATAGAAATACAAAATTGGGAGTATGTAGCTCTAAATATACCTTAATTGAAAAACTGAAAAACAAAAAAATCATGAAAGGAGTGAAATATAATTGATAAAAGAAAAAAACATACCTTTTTGTAGTTTCATTTTTGGTTCCAATTTACTTTTTCATATAAAATTTTTCAGTGATACTTTTAACTGAAAATATTTTCAGTTAAAAAACTTTACCAAAAAACATTTTCAATTTGAAAAATAAGTACTGGTTCATTTTTCAGGTTAAAAAATGGAATTGAAATCATTTTTCAGAAAACTCTTCAAACTGGAATCTTTTAAATGAAGTTTATTTATTAACCACAAAAATATTTTCAGTTGAAATATGATCCTGAAAACATTTGTCAATAAAAATTTATAATCTGAAAAACGTCCAGTAAGGAACCAAATTCAGAACCAAAAATGGAATTGAACAGGAAATTTGGAACTTTAAATATGATAAACTAATAAACACTGATGACAAAATTTGTGATAATAAGGATCACTATGACAATTGGTCAAAAAAAAATTTAAAATTAAAATTCAAAAATTGAAGTAATTAAAGATTCAAAGTTAATTTGATAAATAAAATTTAAATTAATCAATCAAAAAATTTAAATAAAATTCAATAATACTATTAAAACCATGCAAAGAAATTCAAGATAACTCAAGAAAATTTCAACCAAAAATTCACGATCAAAAATTCAGTTAAAAATGAAAATTAGCAATATTTGATTGGTTATAAGATAGATATGCTACTATTAATGCAATTTTTAGGCAAAAGTAAAAAGTTCAAGAAAGAGTTTTTAATTAAATTCACAATTACAAACAGTGCCTAGCCTGTAACTGATCCAGTACTTTGAAAATGTGAAGCTTCTCTAACAGAAATCTCATGAGAAGGTATATTATCAAGTTCAGGAAAGTGATTTGCATCAAGTGGTTCAATTCATCAGGTGAGTTATGTATGTTAATAATTCCATATCTAAATCCTAAAAGATATTGATCTTTTTTTGTTACTTTTATAACCTTACATGGGAGTGTAGGATAATCAACACTAGGGATGGCAATGGTCACGGTTATTAAATGGTCATGACTAGTTATACTGACCGATAACCAACTGTGACTGACCATCCCTAATCAGCACCAAAATGATTTCTTCTTGGAGTCATAACAATTCTAACTAAATTACCAAAATTGTATTTATTTGGATGCTTTTAAAATTCTTTCCCTTTACCAGTATACATGTTATATCATAATTTACAGTTTTTACATTTTAACCTTTCTATATTGAGGCTGGAAACATTGCTGAAACTGGAATTGGGTGATATACTACTTCTAAAAGTGACATATTTTTTCAGTTGTGTTATTTTTTCTGAATTGATATTGATAGCTAAAAGTTGCTTTGTTCTTGATTTCTTTTAGTATAATAGCAATACTATGAATAAAATAATCTAATAATTACAGACAGTAATATAATTATTTAATATGTATCATGTAATCATAAATAAAACAAAAATACAAAAAAGAACTGAAAAATAAAACTAACTATTCTAATGCACTATTAATATACAAAAGTATACAAGACAAAAGAATATAACTCTGCGCAGTACAAACCACCCATGCAATGCCAACTTTCAATATATTATTATAAATTTATATTATGCTCTGCTGTTTCTTTATCAGTAGTGAAAAGTCAACTTAAAAAATTTGTATATTATTAGTTTTTGGTTTTGGACAATTAAAATAAAATTTTAAATAATATTATTAGTATAATGCCCAAAAGCTGTTCCCGTGCAAATCAGTCCAAAATAGTTCATTAAATGCTGCTGTAATTTTACACGGCCTTCATCCTGTAATAGAAACCAAATATCTGATCTTGCACTTAATATACTTGAATGAGCATAATTCTTTCCTTTTACTGTATATATATATCTAGCGGAACATAACTTACAGTTACATCAGGAAGTTTTCCAGCATCTTCTAATAGGATATCATGTATCATTTTAATCAGTTCAAAACAATTACAATCTTGAATTTTATTTGCTCTGATAATCAAGTATTTAAATCAGATAAATTTTAAGATATGAATATTTAATACTAAAACTATTGGCCTAGTGAATACTGCCTACTAATAAACATCAAAAATATTGACCTTATTAAGGAGTACTAAAATTATTGATCCTAGTGAATACTGGAATAATCCTAACAAATGATAAAAGTGTTGAAGTTATAGTTATCTATGTTTAGAGTAGACTTGAAGCACAGGTATAAATAGTGCTATTTTATTTAATGTAAAACCTTTTTATCAATACTTCCATAATTTTGAAGTATATTGATAGTTTTAAAGAAATAACAACAATTCTTCAATATTGAGTACATTTATTGATTTTAATTTTCTTTGTCTGTCTTATTAGTTGATCAGTATGAGATTTCTTTGAGACTAGCTACTCACATTATTTCTAAAAACCCATTTATTTTGGATAATTGAAAGAATCTATCAACTTGTGAATATGTTATTATTATAATTATTTCATAATCTTTTTGTTTTTGTTATTTAAATTCAAAAATTTAGCTATTATGTATGCTATAATAATTCTTCAATTCTTTTGAATGACCTCATATAATTCTTTGAAATTATTTAGGCTACCCTCATATAATATATAATAATTCTTTAAAATATTTTTATTGCTCTTGTATAAATATAATTAAACTTTCCAAGTTTCACATATTTAGAGTACAAATACTAATGAATACTTAGAGTATTGGAGAATATGAATACTTGAAGTATTGCAGAATTTGAATACTCGAAGTATTGGATAATGTGAACACTTGAAGTATTGAAGAATGTGAATACTCGAAGTATTAGAGAGTTTGAATACTCGAGAATTGGAGAATTTGAATATTAGAAGTATTGCAGAGTATGAATACTTGAAGTAACCAAGAATATAATTAAATGTTTAGTTTAGCTGGAGTATACATGAATACTGAGTAATACTAAAAGTCTAATAATGACAGGTACAAGTAATCAACTGGCATTATCTATTGGCATATTTCATTCATTGTCTTTATTAGAAAATATAAATTCTGTTAACCATATTACTTTATAGTTTAAGTTCCAGATACAAATTTGTAGGCTTGTTAAATACGGTCATATCAGTATTCTGGTATAATTTCCTGATATCAATCAACAATCTCATTATTTGGCTACAGCTGTTGTTATTGATAAAATTTCAAAAATATGTATTGTTGTTAATAATGAAAATTATGGTTCTTTCATAATTTCTTTTCTTGTGTTAAAAAAAATGTTTTACGAAATAACTCTACACCCAGTGATCACAGAAAGATAAAATATAGCTTATCAGATTCGTCTATGTTTGTTTGCATTGTTAACGTACGTATCTATATATTTTAAGTTGTTCTTGGATGTTATTGCATGTTGGTTGTATAAACAAACGATTCGTAAATGTAGGGAAAAGGTTACTGGAATAATTTTTTATTCTCTTTGATTAGCCTCATATAATATGTAATTAATTTTCAGGTTTTTAATTTCAATATTCAGAGCACAACCTCTAATGAATATTGAATACGAAGTTATAGAAAGAAATCTATTGATTATTATAAAAATATATATACTAATAACAAAATAATAACGCTTTTACTATGTAATAACATATAAATTTCAAGCAATTATTATTTTGTTCATATAAATTTTTCCAAAATTTGTTTAGATAACTAAAGAAAATTTTAGCATAATAAATCTAAATATATAATTAATTATATTTTGAATCAAGAGAGTTGTCTTCATTGTTTTATTATCAATACGTATAGGATGATCTATCTTTGACTGAAGATGGCTTTGTTAAGTATAAAGCATTCAATCGTGAATACAGAATCTTTCTATATTTGATCTTTTAATTAATGTTAATGTAACTAATAATAACTATTGTTATTATATAAGTTGATTTGTGATTTTTCTTTGATGCTTTAACGTTAGTTATATTATATATTCCCTCAGTAAACGCCTTTTTAATATATATATTTGTATAAAATTGTCTTTTTATAATCTTTTGTTAATGATAACATAATACGGTAATAGTGATACAACCTTTTCATATTAAATCTATTGTATTTATTACTAATAATAGCTAAATGTATGATTAAAATTAATATATTAAATTTCTATATTTATTAATTATTAATTATTCAATCCACCATTAATAAAAAACACGCTTGAATTGCATGTTTATTGCTTCTTTCATTATTGGAAGAAGACATGGTGAATTGAAACATTTGTCATTTGAGCTATTTTTCTTGGATATTGCTGAATATTAAAGTCATATTAATAAAGTTCCATGATCCGCTGAGCTCTTCCTCCTTTAGGTTTTTAATCAATTTGATACATATGGTCAGTAATTGTTGAATTAATAACTCAGGTTTAATGTTGTAATTCATTACTAAATAATAGCTAAATTTATAATTAAAGTTAAACTTGGACAAGTTTCAATTCAATATTATAAAAACACGTTTTTAATAACATGTTATTTCTTCTTTCATTATTGGAAGAAGACATGGTGAATTAGAACATTAATGTTGAATATTAAAATCATATATTTAAAGTTCCGTGATCCACTGTGCTCTTCCTTCTTTTGATTACATCCAATTTAATGTCGATTAGTCAATCAGTAATCCATTACTAAATAATGGCTATATATAATTAAAGTTAATTTGGTATACACAACTTTCGAGAACTTCAGACGTTTCTTTGTTTGATTTTCTTTTTTTTTTTGCTGTCAAGTCCGAACTACTAAGACTATTCTTGGGAAGCAAATTTCAATTCAATATTAATAAAAAACACGTTTGGATTACATGTTTATTATTCTTCCATTATTGGAAGAAGACATGACTAATTGAAATCTCCTGTTTATCAACTACTAGTCGCTCACAAGCATAGCAAGTAATTGAGTTGTTGTTTGTGTTTATATTCCGATGGTTCCATTGTCTCATGGATTATATACATCATCTCGCGAATTCTAGTATCAGTTATGTTGTACTTATCATTGATTTAAGTATCAGTACTTGAGTTTGCTTTTCTAAATGATGCTAAATACTGAAATCAATATTATTAGAGTTCTATGGGCCTATGAAGGTGGACGAATATTTGACGCAATGAAAATTTCATAAAATTTAAATTAAAATTTACTAAGTTCTTAACTATTCTTGGCTTCAGCAATCTTTCACTCATTTGAACCTCTTGATTCTATTTTCTTTAGGAGGTTGAAGTTTAATATAATTTATACATATGTATTATTGTTGCATAATAATAATTAACTATCATGTAAGGAATAGTTAAAGATAATATACCTAATATGATTAAATTAACAGTATTGTTAATTGAGCTTATAGAGGACTTATTGCTTAACCAGAATAAAAACATTAAATGATGGGGATGTTGAAGAAACTCCATATCTTGCTCTTGCAGCATGTTGATTACTGAAATAAATCTTTTATGGATAGAGAATATTTAGAATAAGTTCTACTACATATTGTATTCTCCATTTATGTTTTCATTTCATGTTTTCATGTTGCATCCATAAAATATGTTAATAAACGCATTTAATAATCTCTAGTCCCTACTATTTTTATTATGCTGCAAAATCTCTTATAAAGAAGATGTTTTAGCAGTCAGAAAGCGCTTTGCATGCTATTTTACTTCGTACTCAAGTGTGTCCCTTTTGATGTTGAAATAGCATGTTAGTCTTTGTAAATTTGTTAGATTTTGTTTTGAAGTTTAATAGTTAACTGAACCATTTGACTATTATTTAATAGGAATACCTATATTAAAATCTAATATGAAGAGTAATGATATTTTTAAAATTTCACCATAAATCAATTGGAAGGTCTCATATACTGCGTGAAGATCTGCTCTTCTAGTTGAATATACTCTGCCGTCTAGAATTCATTAACGGATGCTTTTATTTGTGACGTAAAATTATTTGATCCTTTCAATTATCTGTAGTTTGTAACTTAAATAATCGAGTTTATAAATAATCTTAAAGAAATCAAATAGGTTGATTAATAGAATGTGTTATTGAAATTGAAGATTTGATCTATTAATTAAATGTAGAATACATGGCTACGTACTAAGAGTTAATCTAGATTATCAGCAATGTTTATCATTTAGATCTTTAGCACGAAAATGTTTATAAAATATAGGAAGAAAAGAAAAGAAGATAGTTAGGAAAAAAAAAAAGAAGGGAATGTTCAATTTATATTAAAATTGTTAATTGTTTGCGTCACATGCTTTCAATCATTTAACGACGCTAGTGTCACTGAGAGAATTTGCCACATATAAAAACATCAAAGCCAGAGCGGTAAAAGTCAAAAGCCATAGCCACAAAATCACAATTTAAATTTATTATCAAATTGTAACCAATATTAATAGGTATTTTACTATTTATATTAACAATTATTTTTTATTATTTATATTATTATTTATTTTATTATTCAGATTAATAATTATTTTTGTTATTTACATTAAAAACTATTTTATTATTTATGTTGCTAAAAAAAAAAAAAAAAAAATATTTTATAAAATTATAATTGAAGCTTTTTTAAATATTCATATCAAATTAGTGTAGAAGGTATAATCTTTAATCATTTCTACAATATTAAAAGTTATGCAAGAACAATCATGTGAAATGACGTATTGCTTTTGGGCCAATCACCTAGCGATAAAAATTGTCAGAAATAAATTTAAATAATCACATGATTATTTTGTTGTCATAGGGGCTTTGTCGGAAATCACTAAGCCATTATAAGCGTTTTTTTTTCTAGAATTTTTTTTCTTTTTAGAACAAATTGTCAATTTTCCGACTTGAATAATATAACGTAAGTAAACCAATGTGTAGATTCTTCCTTTTTTGGTAATGTCGTGCAATATTATGTAATTCTGGCCTTGGAGTAATACGTAAGTAAATGCTACTCATGTTTAATAAATTAAGATGGAATCAAGTCAATGTAATTCTGTAAAACCTAATAAAATTATTTATTTTTTGATTTTTAGCAAATAAAATCGATCCAGAAGTCTAAGAGTCACAAAATAAAAATTTAGATCGTTAAAAGTATATTGCACGTATTAATAAATAGGATAATTTTTTTAATCAAAATATGAAACAACAGAATTAGAGTAAACATATACGAAAAATGTTTATAACGAATTATTTCACGTAAAATATATCGTAAGAACTTAACAGATTTTATCAAATGGCATCCTATTAATGATTATTAAAATAATTAGATTTTTTGGCCGGTTCCAATCTCTAAAAGATATTATTACAAACGTAAATTACTTTTTGTTTGATAGTACTAATTTAACTAACAAACTAAAATTATTTGGTTCGAATTAAAAATTATAGTACATCTATAACTTTGGTTTGGCAAAATTTATAATGTTAACCAAATTTCACATGAGCTTCAGAAGATAATTAATTTACGTTAGAAATTTATACAAGCGGAAAATTTTCCTACTTGTGTTCAATTTATTGATAAGAAATATGACCACATCTAGATAAAATATTCAAGCAATCAATATTCATAATAAAAGCAATAGAATAAATTCGACTACATCTAGATAAAATACGATAAAAGGTAGTAGAAAAAAATATATAATAAAAGAATTTAAAGAAGTACGAATTATTATCGGAGATTTTCGTTTTGACTATTAAAATATGAAGAACAAAATTTTGCGAAATAAAAAAAAAAAATTCTTCAATAATATTAACATTGCGAAAAACGAAGTTAAAAATTGGTGACCGTGTTTATAAGAAACAATTTTTTTTTATAATCGATATTTTTGAAAATTTTTCAAAATCTTAATTGGTGATGACCGAGATATTGTCACCACCGAGAAAGTGAACAGAGCTTATTACTCCGTTACCGATTAAATATCTTGACGGTTCCATGTAAATTTCGAAAAGGCGAGAGAGTACGAGAGGAACGCGAGTTATAACGATTTAACGATTAAAGAGTAATCGTTAAATTTTGTCTATTAAAATTTGAGCATTATTCGATTTTTTTTTTAAATTTTTAATGGTCTTTTTTCGAACTAATAAGATTTGACCATCTTTTTATAATAATTTTTACGATGCGTACATAATTAATGTACGACATCACATAACACTTATCGTAAAATCTAAAAATTTTTAAATTGATATCTGCACAACACGCCAATTATCCAATTTGAATTTTCAAATTAGTACTTTTTAAGATGAATGTTTATCATACAATTGGTTCACAAGATAGAGGTGAATTTTTTGAAAGATTATGATAATTTTTGATCTTAGAAGAATTAGAATTACCGTTATCTTTAATTTATAATTATCAATTTTTATCCGATTTCGGAAAAACTCAAAAATATGACGATTATCCAAACTTCTTTTAGAAGGGGTATACATGATAGTACATGAACTTTAATAGTAAGATATTCTGTCCTAAAGTTGATTTTCCGTTCATAGTTTAAAATAGATATATTTGAGACCAGTTTGGTTATATTGCTTTTATCATTCTGATTGATAAAACAAAGTTCTTAACCGAAATTAATTAATGAATGAATACGATTGTAGTGTTTCGTGATAAAATGAAAATATTTTCAGTTTAACTATTTCGACATTTTAGAAATAACTTGATTGTTTTTTTTCAATATTTTATGATAATCAGGTCAAATGAAATACTATTTCGATGTTTTTTTTAGGCATTATATCAAATCCCGACGGGAAAAAATCTTTCTTATCTGAAAATTCTGATAGATAAGCATTTTTAGAAATATTTGTAAAAAAGATTTATCTTAAAGAAAATGAATCAGGATATTCGGCGTCATTTAATTCCGGTTTTTCCGAATTAATTTAATTTGGTACATATTTTCATCTTTTTCAACCCAAATTAATATCATTCATTTATATATTAGTAATCTAATCTGCAATAATATAAAAAAAAAAAAAAAAAATTTTAAAATTGAAAAATTAAATTTTATTTAAATTATCTAATTTAATAACAATAATATTTATTGTATAAAAAAAAACTATTACGATAATAAAGAAATAAATAATTTTAATAAGAAAAGAACTTTATAAATAAATGTTTCCGGTGGTTTTATATAAAAATTGGATATTTCAACTTATAATTAAGAATGTACGCGAACGTAAATATAATATTTAATTTGCTCAGAAAATGAATTAATCGATCGGGTAAAATTTTGTGATCAAAAATAAGTTCAGTTTTGTCCGATATTTTGAGTTACCGTACCACATTCCTCCAATTAAAAATTGTAAAATTAAAAAGACTCGTTATCTGAATTATCAATCATTACTATAATTTAGTTAATCCTATCCATAAGAAGGAAAGAACAAAAGAATAACAAAACTATAATCATATTACGAAACCTTATTGTAATCCGCATATGTCGATACCTGATAATATTGTTACTTGTATTTCCGTTTTCAACACAAAACAACCAAATTTAGTTGAAAATTAAAAAATTAACGAAACGAAATAACATAAAAATTTAAAATCGCATGAATTTCACCGCAGCAGGTGATTTCAAATTCTCGAAATTTTTTTTTTTTGTTTGTCTAATCATAATAAAATGTTCTTGATATATGAAAATTTCTAAAAGAAAAAAAGTTCTATGTTAAAGGTAGGTTCTTGGAGAGTTCTTGAATAAATATGAGAAGTCCAATTTGTTTTTGACCAAATGTTTTTAAGTTTAAAGCGATTAATACCCAACCAACTGACTACTATATTATGTGTGGTGAAAATCATCTGTGGTAATATTCAACAATATTCCCAATTTAAAATTGTATTTCCATGGATTTTCATGTATTTTCATGTGTATTTCACGGAGTAGATTTCCGATAAGATTCTTTTTCTCATTGTACCGTAGTACGGTACGCCCAAATCCCCGTTTTATTGTTACATAAATGTATAAAGTATACGACTAAACATTTTTATGCGCAGATGTAAAAAAGTGTTAAAAGTGACAAATATTTTTGATCTTCATATTTTTTGTAACAGCTTAAGAAATTTATTAGTCGAACGTGATCAAGTTTGAAATTCAAATATATAAGTATAATGAATAAGATATTTCCTATAAAAAAAAGGTAATTTATTCTTCTTCGTTGTTAATAGTTTAGTAGTTGTTTATTATTTCTTCTCTTGTAAAATAATGATGATGATGATATATTAACCGTATTTGTCTTTCTTAAAATAAATTACAATAAATTACAGATTTAAGTTCGTAAATTCTCGTCTCTGAGTATTTGTCGATATAATTTGATTTAATTGGTGCAACCGGACCAATCCTCGTCAAATGTTTGTGTACAAAAAATTAAATTACGCCAATAATAAGCTGAGGATTTCATACATAATTCATGTCAAGAAGGTTGAACTCAAAATTTAATAAAGCTTCCGGTATTTCATTTCTTTCGATTGAAATCTTCTTTCAAGAATCATCTATTTATTTATTTATTTATTTAATTCATAATTTTATTTAATTTATTTTATTTATTGAATAGATCATATATATGCGTTAATCATCCCCATGATGTTGAAATGTATGTAAGTTCAAACCACGCAAATTCGCATTATTGCTCAATTAATTGAGACTTGTATTATTAAGAAAACAAGACCAACTGAAGTGGGGCGATTTTATTTAATTTTCATAGCGATGCACCCACAGAAGATAAACGTGTCGATCTGATTATTTCGTAGCTGTGTTTGTTGTCTTTCAACGGTAACGCTGTGAATTTTGTGGATAAAAAAAAAATTTTTAATTTTTTAAGTATGAGAAATTTTAATAGCAGCTGATACTTATTTCTGATTACGATTTTTTGTTATCATTACTGGTTCGAGACGGATTACACAGAATGCTTCTATTATAATATTCCGTTACAGGCAGTACGCATAATGCCTTTATTAGTATATTTCGTAATCTTCGTTTATAATTCTCATAACTCATGAGTTATTTAATTCGGTGCGGCACCAAAATAACACATGAGGCGTAGAAGGTAATGATTTCCTTTAGGTATGTTATAAGAACTCTTTTCCTTTAGTTCAAACATTCTCCTTTAATCAATATGGAAATCTTATGAAGTATTATATCGAATAATTATTTTTACCTATAAGATTTTCTGAAAATACTTGGGCCTGGTCTCGATGATGAATCAAACAAAATAATACACTTTTCAGATTGTATCAACCTTTAATTTAGTAGATAGAGAATCAATCCGTTTTGTTAGTTTATTAGCAAAACCCTGCAATTTTTAATTCTTTGATTTTTTATTTCCCCTTTTATAAAAAAAAATTCTGTACCCTTGCTTTAGCAAATGGCTTTTATTTCATTTTTTTAAATAGTTTTATAGTATGTGGTTTTTCATTTTGTGTACTCAAAGTATTTCATGGTACATATGATATGTAGATATAACCGCACATATTTTTCTTTTTTTTGTCATGCAATATTTACAGTTACCTACTCTTAAAGTTTTAATGTATATTGCAATACTACTGATACGAAATTTGAGTAAAAAAATCATTTATAATATAAACTTAAAACGTATTTGGTATATATTTTATTTTGCTTACCATATTTTCATAAAATACACTACTTAATTATAATTATTTTCTTATAGAGTATATTGTACATAATAAAAAAAAAAATATTAGGACTACTGTATAATAAGGAACATAAAATATAAAAAAAAAGTTAGGACTACTGCAGAATAGAGAGAATAGAGAATATAATATACATAAAAATATAATAAAAAAGTTAGGACTACTGTAGAATATTCTTTAAATCATTAGATTATATAATTTATATTAAAATTAAATCTTATTTCAAACATAACATGAACTGATTGTTAAACGTAAAAATATAAATTAATAAAAGATTAAGAGATGTTTTTTAAAAAGATTTTAAGAATTTGGTACCATACCTGAAATAGTTCTTTAAAATTACATCGGGTGTAAAGGAAGTCCGAACACGCTTTATATCCTTATGAATAATTCGTACAAGAAGGTAGCACGCAAAGGGTTATTCGAGATTTTATAAAAATACGAAATAACGTGAAATTTAATAACCACTTTGATTTGATTATGAATTACATCGGGAGTAAAGGAAGTCCGAACACGCTTTATATCCTTATGAACAATTCGTACACGAAGATAGCACGCAAAGGGTTATTCGAGATTTTATAAAAATACGAAATAACGTGAAATTTAATAACCACTTTGATTTGATTATGAATATCATTTAAATAGTAGGTGATTAATGAAAGTAAGAATGATTGATAACATAATCTCGATATTAGAAACTTTTGCTTTTTCGATGCACTATCAGTTGCAGAGTATTTTTCTAGCTGGTATTCTGACACCCCAATTTATAACTTCACGAACCCGGTAATGAAATTCCAAAAACCAATGAAATTTGAATTTAAAAGAAATACCATGTTTCAACAAAAAAACCTTATTTTATATGGCTAATAATGGAAACTTGTCCAATCATCAGGAGGTAAAAAAGGCGTGTTAAACAATCTATGCGAAAATATTTATGTGTACGGTTAGACGATTTTTAACAAAATTCCGGGAGATAGATTATCCATAATATTTCATAATATTGTAATGATTTAATTGGTCCTGAGATTTGAAACAATTCTAATAATTAACAATATTAAAGATATGATCTATAATCACTATAACTTATTTAAATATGGAAATACTGTGATAAAATGAGTAATTTGGAAAAGACCGTTCAAAGGTAGCAAGTGTACGTGATTATAAATCATGATTTGTAAAGAATAGAAATACGAAGAATTCCGTTGATTTAATCCTATAACCTATATTTAGAATTGTGTTTATAACTTTATTAACTTTATGAAAATGAATCAATCGAACATTCTTTAAAAAAACTTAAATTTAAAAAAATATCATCATTCAATGTGTGAGAAATTTATTCATTAAAAATAACTTCTATTGGGCCGAGTAAGTGTAACTGTAATTGTTTTCTTAAATTTAGGAGTTCTATTGATTATTGCCATACTTGGGAGACAGGAGCTATAATCTTATTTTGTGAAGTGAATAGTTAAAGAGAGTTTGTGGTAAAATCCTGTTACGCGCATCTTGATTATTTGTTAAGTTTCTTCCATTGAAAACCCTAAATATGGCACACAGGCAATTACGAATAGGGAAAAAAATTACAACTCATATCATGAACAAAAATTTAACTTATTTAGTACGATAGCAATACGATATCTGAAAGTTTGCTTTATTTATCTTATTCGAGATTAAAAATGTATTTATTCACAATAAATATTTATCATAAAAATTCCTATGAAAATGCTACAATCGAGAAAGCAATTTTCACGATATTTGGTTCTATTAAAATTATTTCTATTGAACATGTTCATAACCATCTCTTAATGATACAAAGTACAAAATTACGGTATTTCTTATATTTCTGACCAATACATAAAATCTCTGTTCTATTCTCTTTCTTCTAGGAGATCATTAAAATGTTTGATAATCCTTAAATATTATCGATCCTTGCGTAATATTTTTAGGAAATTTGTTCATCCGACCTTATCATGGATTTGCAAAACCTGCATGTTTAACATTACATTAATTCGTATCTGTCGTTTATTATAACTTTTTATTGTACGCGAAAAACAATAAAGTCCGATTCAGAACAATGAACAAACAAATAAGGAAATTTATCCCCAAGAATGGCGATTTTTTAAAAATGCGGCTATTATTGTTTCATCAGTTTTGAAATCAAGTTTCGCCTATTTCAATATATTTTATTTCTTCTCTTCATATTTGCTTGTATAAAACGTTTATTTTTATCTCCGTTATTAATATTTACTTTTTATAACCTATGAATTTATTTATCTTTTAGTAATATTTTTATGGCCTGTTTCAAAACTCAGTATTATCAAGTTTTATTTATTAGGCAATTCTTTCAAAAATACGAATAAATAAAATATAAATGAGGATGAAAAAAAAAAAATAAGCGTCCATTGTCCTTGATTTTCATGATTTTCATGATCAACTCTAATAATCGGGAGTTATGTCCGAATGTCCGATAAATTGGAAATCCTGATAACGTATCACAGTAAACAATTCCTATACGTTATTTATATTTTCATTGCTTTATTTCATTTTGGTTATATTTAAATTTAATATTACAATAGCTAGAAATATCATTATTTGTATTATTCCGTCTTTCGTTTTCTATTTTTATTATGTGTTGTATGTAAAAAATAATTTTATTTTACTAGGATTGGATAACGGTCGTGCATGTAACTGCGATTGTTTCGAAATTTTATCCAATTATTGCATTTGTGAACTATAATTTATTTTGAGGAAATAAAAAGAAATTTTGTGATGTGACACAGAGATACTATCTTGCTATAGGTATCCGGATTTAGTGTTTCAAACTTATTCCCTTAAATTTGAATTTAAAGTTTAATACTGCATACAAACAAAATCTAATATGGCATATAAGCAAGCAACTTAATCAATGTATTTATTTTGTCTATTTGGAACCGTGCAAAAAAAAATAATAAAATAATATAAAAATAAAAATAAAAATAAAACTAAAACATAATTAAAACACGATTTTCGGTTAATAATTCGTCGTAAAAATGGAACAACTTTATATGAATAAAAACTTTTCGTTCTAAATAAAAATTTTCGCACTAACTATGCAATGTTTGGACGTAATTGACAAATTGAAGAATTCAATATTCGCTGATATTATTTAGAAATGTGAAATAATTATTTTGATTTAGGGATGATGTAATTGCAAATGTTGATCTTTGTGTAATGTTTTTTCATCATCATGGAATTTCTTTGACTGCATGATATTTTGCATGGTGTCGTTCATCTGTACCAATTATATCGTCTTTACTATTATCAGGGTATCGTACGAAAAAAATTGAGAACTGAATTCAGAAACAATGGATAAATAAAGAATTGGAATGGGGATTAGTATTATTTGAAGGTTTTAATTGTTGTTGCTATCACTTATTTTATACAACAGGGTATGGTTTTACATTTAAATTAATTTCTCACGGCATAAATTAACTAACAATAAGATTTAAATTTGATAGGGGAGAACTTATTTTTATTTACTTATTTATTTATTTTATTTATTTTTTCTTTTTTTTTTTAAGGATTTTTTTTAATGGAAATAACTATGTAGAATTATATAATAAGTTCCGTTGTGCGTTTTAACTTATATCCCAAATGCAGATCACGTGATCTGTTGTTACTCGTTTAATAATTTTTTCTTTGCTATTCTGGGTATTTTCGGCGTAAACAGTTTTTCTTTTACGGGTGGAACTTCGTACTGCTATGGCTTAGGTTCTTCTGTTTAGATGTACTATACATACGATCGTTATATCGCCGCCATATAAAAATAATAATAACAAAAATTATTTTTTGCCACTGTGAAACAATCAAATGATTCAATGAGAAAACATGAAAAATATATTTCTCTAAACGAACTATACACATAATAGTTTAATTTTTATTCGTTTAAATCTAAATCTTGATAATCTAATTTCACCTGCCCTTGTTGACCATACTTGGTATGGTGGCTATCATCTATAAACGACAATAGTCCGAAATTATTTATTTATATTGCGTAACTTAATTTTTTAAAGTATTTTTAAGGTATTTTGCTAAAGTATAATAATTGCCGCGCGAGCGGCAAAATTTTTTTTGCCACATTCGTGGAATTTTTATGGATTTCCATGGAATTTTCGTAAAATTCATAAAAATTCTATGAAAACTAGTCCGAAATTTTATACTTTTATTATTGTTACTTATTATAATTATCAAACTTTGACCCGTAATATCAATTAAAATTCTTACTAAATACTTTAAAATAAATCGATAGAAATGATCAGTACATGTTGCTCTATCATTTTATCGGTTTGATTTCTTCTTTTTACTATTTAATTTATAATTTATAAAGTTTGAAAGCCACATAATATTATTGTCGTTTATAGATGATAGCCACCATACACCAATCAAAAACCGGATGAATACTAATAAATAGCCTGTTCCCAAAAAATTATGGATTTTCTACGATTATGATTTTAATGTAAAGAGTATAATATTGTCGACGTTTAACATTTCGTATATTCGTATATTAGAAACGGGAGTCGCCATATAAGTAAATTTTTCTTCAAAGATTTTTATTTTAAAAGTGAAATTTTATTCCAACTTTTGTTTTTTGATAGTTTGTCACGCTAAATAATATTGATCTTGTAACGCAATTAACGAAGTCCATTATGAAGAAATTAATATTAATAGACTATAAAATACATTTATGTAGCATTGCAATACTTAAGAGTATGTTTATTTATCGATATGAAGAAAAGATACACCCGTTCCTACGGACATACTATGTTAACTTATATTTGCTAGCAATATCACAAATAATTTATTTATATTAAAACCTATTGAAACTTGTTGTAAACTGTAATATTTTTTAAAAAATATATATATATATATTTTTCAAATGTAATTTCAATTCGGATAATTATCGCTGACCAATGTTAATGAATCGTGTTTTTTAACGATATAATTCGTTGAAACGTGCGTGTTTATAAAGTAAAATTTGAAGTAGGCTATATAAAAGAGTTAACTTCCTCGAAATTTCAAATTACGTGACTTACCAATTTAGGCTCATTTAACTCATACATTGAACTTGATCAAAATCCGTCAAGTAATCAAGGCGCTAGTGGAACGATAAAACAAGATCTGATATCACATGTAATACGCACTAATAAATTGATAATTTCTTTAAATTTTTATATTTTTAAAAAATTCGTTGGTTTAATTGATCTCTGGCATGGAGTCAACTCGAGTAAAACAAGTCAAGAGTTATTTTATTTAAAGCAAATTCAAAATTGTTACAATTATTTCATATATCGCAGTAAATTTTTTTAGCTCACAGTAATTTTTACATAACATGCTGAAAAATTGTTGGTTTCTGTATATACATATATGTATATATATATTTTTTTTTATGGTTTTATCAAAAAAAAAACACACGGAAATGCAGGCTGACATTACGATAGTTTTGGCCAGCATTACTGATCACGTGCACTAGAGTTAACCTCGTGTTAATCCTCCAGGTTAATAATATTTTGCAAAATCTATACCGGGATCAGGGCCTGGTTCTGTTGGATTGGGTTATATTATTATAGATTTAAATTTAATTTAGAATTTTTTATTTTCTTAATTTCTTTTATATGTAATAATAATGACTTGACCCCTCGTCTAAATAAATATTTTGCAAAATCTACTAACTATACAATTTATGTTAATAGCCTTTAAAGAACTATATACCATATATGATTGGATAAAAATTGGTCACATGTGATTGATATAGCACGAATGATCATTTTTATTAATCGGATTATTTGATGTATAACTGTATCTGTGGTACCCACCTGTAAAAATAAAAAAAAAAATAAAAATAAATTTCTATTAATCGGATCGGGCAAACGGGTTGTCAAATAAATAATCAGCCCAGTCGGCCAAGGCTCTTAACCGACCGACCGACCGATGGCTGACCATGACTAACCGTTGCCATTCCTAGATTGTGATGCGAACGAATTAAGACCAACAACTAGCAGAACATATTGCTCAAAGAATGAATAAAATTTGATCTTGAAATTCAATTGTGATACATTTTTTACATATTTGGTCTAAAGGCCTAATAACTATGTAATAAGTGTAGTTTGGCCTAGAGGCCTGCAAACTGAGCCCGGACCCGGATCAGCCCGGTCCGGACCCGGGTTCCGGGCCGGGTCCGGGCCGGCAAATTTTAATTAAAAAAAGACCCGGGCCGGACCGGGCCGGCAGATTTTTTTTGGGAAAACCCGGATTTTCTTAATTCTGGCCAAAATTTCCTCAATTCTGGCCGAAATTAAGCATACCGCAAATTTCTAATTTCGGATCAGACTTGAAAATCAATATTTTTTATTTTAAGTTCATATACGAGCTGTTTTTTTATTAAAACACTATATTTTTTATTAAAAACTTTAATTTCATTTTCTTTCATCTTTATTTTTTCTTACAAATATTAAAAACCAGTCCGGGTCCGGGCCGGGCCGGGCTGGCACATGATACACTGTTTTTAAATCCGGGCCGGGCCGGGCCTCAAAATATGACCAAATGCAGGTCTCTAGTTTGGCCTGATCTACAATTTTACTTTTATGCATTATTATAACATTACTTATTACTATAATTGTATACTGTATATTTTTCATATATATATTTTTCTACCGTTAATAAAAACATATTATTTTGTGATTTAACTGTAGCACATATTATGATATTTAAGTAATAGGTGTATTTTACCTTGTCTAGCAAATGTTTGTCATAATTTTCATTTGTATATATTAAACAAGTGTGATTTATTATAAACACGAACATTATGTTTTTTTTTTATCAAATAGTTTTTTTATATAATTGTCTTAAGTACTGTACACATTTTGATGCTACAACTACAAAATGTGAAAAAAAGATTTAGAAAGTAAATTTTGACTTTCATATATAGCGTCGTGTAAGTTATTTAATGATAATTGACGTAATCAATTAGGATAGCTATATCGGTCGACAAATCACTGGGTCTTATTGCCGTTTTCAAATTATTGAGAAAATCCGATTTGCCGTTTGCAAGGTTGTTACATGATTTTCATATTGAAAAAGTGAATCACTTTTTTACACGAATTTTTAATATTTTTACACCAGATTTTTTTTGTGAATCATAAAATTCAATACATAACGCTATTCTACTGAAGGTTTAAATACATACTTTATATTAAAAAAATATTTTTTTCCACATTTTTCTGTATTTTCCTGCATTTTTACTATGTTTTTAAAAGTGAATCCCCTTTCTAGATGAATTTTTAATAATTTGCATCTAATTTTTTTCGTAAATCATAAAATTCAATTTATAACATTATTTTACTGAATGTTTTAGCACATACTTTATATTGAAAATTTAATTTTTTCTGCATTTTTCTGCTTTTTACTATGTTTTTGTGGTTCTTTAAAAGTGAATCACTTTTCTAAACGAATTTTTAATATTTTTGTATCAGATTTTTTTTGTGGATCATAAAGCCCGAAGTACAATGCTATTCTGCTGAAAGCTTTAGCACATATTTTATAATAAAAAAGATTTTTCTGCATTTTTTTATATTAGTAAGAAATATATAGTACAGTCCTGGACATAAGTAACTGTACCCCTGTAATTTCTGAAGTTAAATAACAACTTTCATTAAAATTTTTTTTTAAATTCAAGTACAATAATAACCTTGATAATATGTAAAATTACAGGCTTTTATGATACGTAGATCAGGAATTAGATGATCGGTAAATTTTGTGTTTCAAAAAAAGTTATCTTCTTTTACGTGAATATTTTCATTTTTTTATTATTTCATGCCCTGACCTCTTAGTTATATAGAATTTTTTTTTGATATATTAATTTTTTAAGAGTCATTAAACGTTTTTCTAGAGTTTTAATCAAATTAGATGCATAGCCAGAGAATTTTAATTATGTTATAATCTTCCTTTTATTTTATTGTGATTTTTGAATGGTGTTTAGAATTATTAACTTTATGCAGAATTTACTCTAAATTATATTTACTAAAAAACTTATAGGAATAAGCCAAGAGATCCCTTTTATAGATATTATGCATAAAATGAGTATTGAGGTTCTACTGAAAGCAAATTGGTTTACTAAACCTCAGAGCTAAAAAAATCACTATAAAAATGGATTTTTTGCATATGATATGATTTTTTTCATTATTTAAGACTTTATTTTAATGTTATTCTTGGCCCAATAAATGGCTATAATCTTAATTATAATAAATGTAAGTAACTATTTTTTCAAAATTTCACTTTAATTTGATTGAATATTTGCGCACAAAAAACTGTTTTGTATAATTTATTAGAAAAGATCGTCATTTTGCAGCTAAAATTCACCGATCATCTAACTCCTGATTTATATGTTATACAAACCTCTAATTTTGTAAATGATCAAGATTAAGAATGACCTTCAACCCTGGAAATTTTTAGGGTAGGTTATCACATGACTTCAAAAAATATTGGGGTACAGATACTTATGACCAGGCCTGTATATTGATATATAATTATGATTCACTTTTCCGCATGTGTTTATATTTTTATACCAGATATTTTTATGAATCATGAAATTTAATGACATAGAATATTTTACAAAGAGTTTCAACAATTATCTATATAAAATAATCAGTTTTTATTAATTAGAGAGTCAAAATAATAAAATACAACATAAACTATCTTATATACTAAATAAAATATGCATCAAAATTCTTCATAGAATATTCTGACATTGATTTACAGGATTTATAAAATTTATAAAAAATTCTGACACAAAAAATATTATAAATATATGCAGAGAAAGTGTTTCACAGTTATACATCAATATACTACATATATCTTTTAAAAGACAAAAAAAAATGCAGAAAAAAATTTTTTGTTATAAAATGTATGCTAAACTTTTCAGTAGAATAGTATTATATATTGAAATTTATGATTCACAAAAAAAATCTGATACAGAAATAATAAAAATTCGCCTAGAAAAGTGATTCACTTTTAAAAACAGTAAAAATGCAGGAAAATGCAGAAAAACGCGGAAAAAATATTTTTTTTAATATAAAGTATGTATTGAAATTTTCAGCCAATTAGTATTATACATCGGACTTTATGGTCCACAAAAAAATCTGATGCAAAAATATTAAAAATTCGTCAAGAAAAGTGATTCATTTTTGAAAAATCCCAAAAACATAGTAAAAATGCAGAAAAATGCGAAAAAAATCAATTTTTTAATATAAAGTATGTGGTTAAACTTTTAGTATAATAATGTTATAAATTGAATCTTATGATTCGCAAAAAAATCTGATACAAAATGATAAAAAATTCGTCTAGAAAAGTGATTCACTTTTGCAATACAAAAATCACACGATAACCTCGCAAAATCAGATTTTCTCAATAATTTTGAAAACGGCAATAAATGATTAGCTATATTAGTTTGATAAAGCAATTAATTGATTGAAATATACTGTACAAATATCTATCTTAATCAAAAGTCTTTTTAATGAATTCTTTCAATAAAATATTTAAAAATTTTTTATGTCTTTTAATATACAATAATTCTACCATTTTTTTATTTATATTTCAATCAAAGTTTAAAAATAGCTTATTTTTGTAAAGATATATCGGACCCTGACATAATTTTTATATAAAATCCGGCATAAGATTTTTGATATCTTGGAAATTTTGATATACCGGATATTTTTCTGGAACAATCAATCCGACTTAGCGCGATCGCCTATGAATTATGAAAAATGTGAAGACCATAAAACAACGTTACTTGGTTCAAAATTATCGATTTGTTACACGCATCTAGTAGTAAACTATATATTTTTACAAAAATAATAATTAAACATTTTTGTTTCGAGAAAATTCTGATTATGATAACTTCTTTTTATAATACATCAGACTGAATTTCTTTTTCGGGCTCTATTACTAATTTTTATGATCATATTTTTGTATTAAATCGTTCGTTAATTTATAGCTCAAAAAACCTAGTGTAAGAATTTGACCAAAATTTCATACTACAAACATAATTCGGAGTTTTATTTATTCAATTATAAACAAAATTGATTGAATTTTGGCTTAGAGCAATTAATCTTAATTTTGATCAAAATTAATCATTTCAGCAAGAATTAAGCTTTATTTTAAAGTATAGGTATGCTTAAAGGATAAATCAACGTCAAACATGGAAAATTCGAAATAATACCAAATCAGCTTTCAATATATCAATTGTAACTACCTCCCGTAATACGTATTTTTTTTTTTTTTTTTGAAAAATTTGCTAATTGCGCTACGCAAACTTATGTGTTACTTTGTTACCTACCTCATAGATCTATAATTTCATATTCTAACTATAACCTAACCTAACCTAATCCTAATCTAATTTAGTACTTGGAATTAGAAGATTATATTCAGTTTATACGCGTCAGATGTCGGTTCTAATAGTTTGCTATAAGCAAAGCTTTGCTGTTAAGCATACAGTATATTCTAAATAAACATAACTAGTTACAATTAATATTAAATTATTTTCAGTCATCACGTGGAGTAAATTTATTCCTATATTTGTAAGTATGCAATCCTAAAATTTTTGTCCCATATTAGTGAAATATACATAGTTTAGGTTATAATTAGCTAAACTAGGTTATTAATGATAAATTAAATAAAAAACAAACAGCCTGAAGATAATTTTACAGAATTAATGTACAAAATTTTTAAATTTTAATATCATAATAAGTTATAGTTCATGTATTTAATCTTTTAAAGTATATTATCTTAAAAATTCATATACCTAAATCAATATCACGCCAGTACTAGAAATGCCAATACCTTATTGTTTATTTTGATTCTTCTTAGAAAACAATTTTGTGGCTGTGATTTTTACACTACTATAGCTTTTATGCCGTAATTTCAGGCTTTGCTATTACATGTGGCAAAGTTCCGGATGTAACCTTAATTACTATTCGCTTATCTGCCAAAAATTTAAATATAAATAAGTCTATAATTCATTGATTTTCGCCTTTTCAAAATTTTATTTTCTGATTGTTTGACCATAGTTTTGAAAAACATAATGAATTTTCTAGACACTTACAAGAAATCTTTCAAACAGACGTTTTTATTATTAATAGCAATACAAATGTAAACAAAGAAGTTTCTAAAAGATAAGTTATAAAGCAAATAATAATTGTCAATTATAGACAATAAAAGTTAAATATTTAAGATACATATTAATAAATAGATCAATGCAGACTTAGAACACTGGTCACACTCTTTTATTCATGTATTAGTTAATCATGCTGCTGAGTTTCACCGTGCATTTGACAAAATTTTCAGATGATATGGCACAAAAGAAACCATGTTAGATTGATGCTTGCGAATCCAGGAGTTAGAGAAACAAGTAAAACAACCCCAATACGTCAAGAGGAGAGGCTACAGCTCAAAATCTAAAAATTATTATCCGAATCAACTGTGGCTCGAAAAGAAGTGAAGGTAATGAAAGCAATGGAAAGCTCCTAATCGAAGTCGAACAATGTTCTCCACATATGATGATCATTGCATTTAACGAGAAACAGGGGAGATTAAAAAATTTTTTTATTTGCTATAAATATATTCTAAAAGATAAAATCATTATTCATCCCATATTTTTTATAATTACTTCATAAGGAATTATTAAAGTTTAAACTAATTTCTGATGATAGTATTCATATTATTAAAGTATTAGTTAGTCCTTATTAGGTATAGATGTTTAACAAGAGCCATAAAGGAAATTCTTATATTATTTTTTTGCAAACTATATTACTGTAGAAGAGAAGATAATATTTAATATAGTTTTAATATCATAATATATAATGGCCATAATGACTATTAAAACTAACTTAATTTATTGGGCAACATAGTAATAAGATGCCATAATTAAATATAATAAAAAACATAAAGCAACCAGAACAAACTCAATTTCACCAATGGTTGTGGAAATTCAAAAAAAAGAAAACACAAAGAACTAGAGTTGAGAATCAATTACTCAATATTTCAACTCCCTCTAATGATGAGATATATAACAAAAGAAAACGTTGAGCAATATTCTAGTACATTAATTTCTTAATATCCTCAACTCCTTAAAGATGTTAATTCTAATCTTTCTCCTAGAAAATACTGGTTTATTCATTCTAGAAAATATGGTTTATTCATTTAATTTATGATAAAACAAATTTGTTGTTATTCTAATTAACTAAAGAAAGATTTAAAAAATGAAAAGTCACAAACTGAAATTGGGAATTCTAATACGTCAATTTTTAAACAGCCCCAACTCCTTCAGCGATGTTATTTCAGAAAATAAATTTATTATACATAGATATCTAAAGAATAAACAAAGCAATAAGAGCTGAGGATTTTAATACATAAATATATCAATACTTTCAATATCCTCAACATTCTCTTGTGTGCTTAAAGGGAATTCTCATAGTATCTCAATATTCTAAACTATTCTAAGAATGAAAGATTTAAATGCAAAGCAACAAGAGCTGAGGATTTTAATACATCAATTTATCAATATCTTCAGTATTCCCAACATTCTCTTGTGTGCTTAAATGAAATTCTAATGTATCTATTTCCCAGTATTCTCAACAGCTTCAGAGATACAGAGCAACAAATGTTGGGAATTTTAATATCTTGATTCTTCAAACAGCCTCAACTCCTTCAGTGATGTTAATATCATCAATTCAAAAATAAATACATACGATATGAACAATATATTAAATTAGCCAATTTAGCAAAAAAAAACTTTAAAGAAACAAAGATGAAGATTCTCAAAGTTGCAATGGACAACATTTAATCATATATACTAAATATGTAAATAAGAGCTATTATCCATAATCAATAATTATCATCTTCAGAGCAATCGATTAAACTTACTTTACAAGGTAATAATCCTTTGACAAAATTATCAACTTTTTCTTAAGGATTCATTGATTTAACAAATTTAATAATATTACTGATGTTGGCATTTTATATATTGATACTGTTAGAGGGTGCTCATTAAGTTATTACTAGATGTAGTTTTCTCAATTTATTTTTAAAGTAGCTTTAGTTGTTATATTTTTAGTAAGATTATCTATGGTTCTGACATATGTTGTCATTACAAGAGTGGCAAGAGTGGCGGAATTTTAATAGTCATGTTATGTAAAGAAAGATGTGCGAAGGCAACAAAGATATTTAGTGTATATAAATAACTAGCAAGAGTTATATTTCAAATGAAGTAGACTGGAGACACATTATTAGATTGCTATACCAGGATTTTTATCTATTTCTGAAGAATACGTCTGAGGAGTATCTAAATAGAATGTTCGTCTTCAGACATTACAGTTCACTTAAAATATTGTATTGCTAAGTAAAACGATAACTTGAAGCAGAAAACAGCTTGTTTGAAAATAACTGATATTTAGATCATGCTAGAGAGAAGTTATTATAATACCATAATAATATACTAAAAACTCTTGCAAATTTTGCGCAAAACTATAAAAAATAAATGCATTTACCGACATCTTAAATATATTGATTTTTACATAAAAGCACACTTAATTGATCATTTCAAATGCAAATACGGAAAGTATTTTCAGCTTAATGAAAACAAGGTTACATAATAGAATGAATATGAAGATGCTAGGCATGTATTTAATGATGTTTCTTTGGAATAGCTGGATAGAAAGCGTGATAATAACAGTGATATTAGAACCTTCTTTGCTAAGGTTTTTTATTTACTTTTTTGATAAAGGCTTTTAACCTTCCTTGATAAGGTTTTTACACTGCCTTTTTTTTGATAAAGGTTTTTAACCTTCTTTGATAAGGTTTTTTATGTTACCTTTCTTGATAAAGATTTTTAACCTTCTTTGATAAGATATTGTGAAAGAAAACATTATTCAGCTTTAACCAATAAGATGAAGAAATAGTGTCAAATGAAGTGAAAAGTAATACATCAAACTTATTATAAATTATTTTAATAAGATAATAATATTAGATATTTTTACATTTAAATCTGAAATTTACTTTTAATATTTATTATATAGAACTCATTTCATTGTTTGCCATCAATTTTCGATACAGAAGGAGACGAGTTCTATATACGATTGTCCAAAAATTTCTAGAATTAGTATATTATTTATTTTTTGGAAACATATCCTTCTATACCAAAAAATTAACTCAAAAAATTCAGTATTATATTATGGTTAAATCAGGGATTTTTGATTGAACTCTTGTACTAAATATTTTCAAATTCAAAAATATGCTATTATTCTATGGCAATAATCATGAACATAATAATTTACGTATAATTATTAATTTATATCAAAAAATTACAGCAATCAAAGACAATTAATTGAATTTATCACAATATATCCAAAATTAGTATTCATTCAATTACAACCCAATAAAAATTAACAAGAGACGCTATGAAATTCAAGGTTAGCTTAGTCTCTTGTAAATATATGATGAAACATTCTGGGAGATTTTGACTGGCTAAAATATGAACAACATAATTTAGAGAAGAGTTATGTCAAACGGATTTGAATAGCCTAATCATCAAATAATAAAACAACCAGATTGCCCCAATGTCATTCTGGTTGATTTTCAAATAATTGATATATTAATGGAATGTTTATTTAAAGATAATAATTATTTATATAAAGGGGAATATTCAAGATTTTGAAAGACGTAACTCCTTATATGCATGCATATGCAATCAATACCTTATTTTAAAGAAATAGATTTTATTATGATTATTGCTGACGAAGATCAATAATAGCAACATTCTGATTGAAAATCTCATGAAAATAATAGATATAAACCACTATGGTCACGAAAAAATGGAAAGCAATAATAGAAAATATGAAATTAATCAAACTGAATAATAAATTAAATAAAGTAAAAATGCAATAGATAATAAATTCATAAAATAAATAAAAATGACAAAAAAGAAAAAAATTGATTTGTTAATAATTTGTTAATAATTACCAACAAAGAGGATCAAAAAAAAATAAAAAGAGTTGCAATTGATGACATAATGATTAGAATAATACCAATGTGGAAAAGGTTAGATTTTTAGAAGCTTTGATAATTAGCCAAACGAACACAATAAATTATTGTTATTTTTAAAATAATAATTTTGAAGTTACTCAATTTATTAATATACAATCTTAACAATCATAAAAAAAAGGATAGTAATAATGCAAGATGTGACTAGGACCATGACTGATATCATTTGATTTCATTACTTCTGAGGAATGTTTAAAAAATGATTGATGCTCTAATGAAATTCATGTTTCCATTATATTTTGAGATTTCTTAAAAAAATATAAAATCAAATGAAGAAAAATAATATGGGATAGAAAAAGATAATAAGGAAGGTGGAAAATTGTATATTTGTGAACAGTATATAATCCTGATGATCGATTGCATTAATAATACCTGGAAAATTTACATTGTTATCTGAATAATAACTGTATATTAGGAAATATCATGCATATCAGTCAAAGAAAAATTAGTTTAGTGGTTAGTGCCTTTATTAATTAGGATTCGTTTTTATTGGGAAGAGGAATTAAATCTAAACCATTAAAATGCATCGACATTATGCAACATAATAATCAAAATTTGAATAGTAAAATTTTTAATAGATAAAATCATAGAAAATGATCATGAAGAAAAATAGATTTAGAAGGGATATGTTTAGAATAGTGACTTGAAATAAATCTTATATTTCTTCCAGAATTAACAAAGATCATTTTGAAGCAACGAAAGTTACTTTACAATATTAAAAAAACATATCATTATCTTCATATAACACAATACTTGTTTGTAGACTAATATATAATAAACAACTCAAATAATAGTTCAATATTTCTTAAAATACAGACCAACAAAACCAAATCCCATTCTTCTTTGTTTTCCCCATAATTATAATTGAAAAATATATATATTCAATCCGGGGAATTTGGGATTATAAGATTACCAAATTTATTAGAAATCAGAATAGATTTTATATGCTGACGATAAGGGTTCACCATGATAATAAATTACATTAACCAAATTTGTTTATTTCAACAAGTAATTTTATCGACAAGAAATGTTAAAAATATCATTAATAAAAAAAAGCGACTGACGTCTCCTAAAAAATTTAGAAGGACTCCATGCAACAAAGTCCCATTACAATCCATATCATTATTAATGGGACTTCATCTCAAGACTCACCATAGACATTAAAAAGACATGTATCCCAAAATATTCTAACTCCAAACATATTAAAGTTTAGAAGTCCAGCTCATTATCTAAAGAATTTAAACAACTTCAATCAGAATATCAAACTGACAACGAATATGAATCTGACAAGTTAGAACACTTACTCCAATCGAAGATAGTGATGTAACTGATATTTCAAGTGAAAGTTCAGATGAAGATATGCCATCAATTCCTAAAAATTTACTTCAGATCTAATATCAATAAATTATCCATAAATTCCCACTTTCCTGTTACAAAAATTACATTCACTATTACAAGTCATGTTGCGAGAACCTTAATGCCTTTTACTAAGCTTGTATTTTTGCTCTCCTATAATTTATACTGGAAAGATTGACTTGCTTAAATTCAAACTAAAAACTATTCATAGATTTTTTCATGATTCTCTTCTACACGCGGATAACTTTAATAAACATAAAAAATACTATCAAAAAGCTATTCATCTAGCAAAATTTATTCATTAAATCTTCCTCCAACAAACACAACAAACAAACATCCACTTCATCAACAAACGCAACAATAACTTAATACATAAATGCTATAGGCAACGATTTGGTGCTATATTGCAATGTTACCTTAGTGAAGTCTTGTGAAGAGTTGACACAGGTTGTAATATAGGATCTATAAAGAGGCTGATTGACCTCATCTTGGTCAATACATCTCTTAAGCATTCGTTAAGATGATTTGGTTAAATTTATGGTGAAAAATTTAATTAGAATATTGTTGGTTTTGTATCCAATTCCCACGTGTTGACTAGCCAGTCGCTGTCATACGCCTTGGATAGGTCTTGCTTGATGATGTGTTGGATATGTTGAAATGATTAAAATGTGGATTCTCCAATTAGGCTAGCTCTGTTGTTATTGTTACGAAATTTTAGTAACTGGACAAACATTTCGTGATATTAAATTACTATCATCAGTGAAATGATTTCATCAATTGTTCGAAAAATGTAATTGTTGTAATACTGTAATTTTAGTCTATTTTATTCGGTAAAATTCTAATGGTATAGAATATCAATAATATTTTATTAGATTATTATGGTTAAAAGTAGCTAGGATTTCTTTTATTTTTAGCGTTAGATAAAGGATGACCTTAATTATGTAATCAGCTTGGCGTTTAGCAAATTGCCCTCTGGAAAAGTTGCCGTGTTTATGAATTGTCCAGTGGACAAGTTGCCCATGTTCTATATAGTAACACATGATCGAGTTGCAAATTGCATTAAAGAACCAGGTCAATTTGGAAACGTTAACTTAAAACGAACCTCCTAAGCGCCAAACTAAGTCACGTGGTAATAACACACAAGGATTTCAAGAAGTGACAAAAAATCGTCCAAACCAAATAAGAAGTCATTACACTTTGGTTGAAAATATGATTATAACCTTATTTATGCATAGATATTTTTTTTTGAATAGACTTGTTTGACTACGAAAAATATAAGGTAAAATTACTAAGTACTTATTTATAATTATAAATTTAAAAATTTATTTTAACTATGTAAATCATTAGGTTACGAATAATGTGAATTTAACGAGTTCATTATTATCCGGTGATTTGTGAGAATTATACAATACCATAAATCCAAGGGATTTAGGTAATTTATGACTTATAATGAAGATTCTTTACAAACTGCCGTAGAGATGTTGATTCCACCTAAATATTGTACGTCAGAAATATGATTAGTCGTTGATGGAAATAAAAAGAAGGGCGATGGCAGATTTGGATTTGTTGATATTGTGATAGATTCAAATATATTAGATTAGTTGGACTTTATATGATGGAATTTCAATATCATCGCGATTTTTTCCTCTATAAAGATTTAACTGCGCTAGATGACGAATTGATAAATGAAACAGAAGATGAATTATTACATAGACCATATTATATAAAGAAAAAATGATAAAAACCGTAGAAGATATTGTCAATTGTGATCAACAACAGATAAATAAATACATTGATTCAATGAAACTAGGATTTGCTTCAATAAAAAAAAATAAATAAAAAAAAATCGAAGAAAACAAAAAAAAACGACAAATTGAATTAAATTCTAATGATGATAATCAAACAAAAAAAAACAAAAATATAATTAAAATTTATTTTTTTTTTTTTTATTAAATTTTAAAATCTTTTATAAAAAATTAATATATTTGTATTTTAAATTAAATCAAAAGCTTCTGGTATTCTTGATGATAGAATTGGTGTAGAGATGGGAGGTAGCATCATAGGAAGGTTTCTAATAGTGTCGATTGGATCAAGGACGATTATCACTAGAAAGACTGCTTTCAAAAAATAAACTTTAAAGTAAAAACGATGTATTAATAATATATAATTATAATATTATAAAATTTAAATAATTAGAATGAAAAATCAGAAAACAACAATGATATATAATTAAAATAAAAGAAATAATAAAAGAAAAGAAAAGTAAAAATAAGAGAAACTAAAAGAAAAATAATCAAAGGAAAAATATACATATATATATAAAAATGAAAGGGCGAAATTTCGTGAAAGTGAGGAACGATCTCACAATTTCTTAGAAATCTTCAGAAACGACCTTCAACAAGACCAGCAAGTCAAAGAAAAAGGATAAGTCCCGTAATAGCTCTCGGTCTAGTACCTTAGTGGATTTTATTGAACTTTTATTTAATTAGGAGATCTCTACTTCGAGCAGTGTAGGTGGATGAATCATACAATACAGAAGAAGACCGGTATTTAAATAGTTTATTTGATAACTATGAGTTGCGTAAGAAGTAGTTTTTTTGTAAATTTTATTATTTTTTTTTATATTTTTTTTTACATATATATAATAGTTTTTATTATAAAAACCAAGATCAATTAACAAATTAATTTTAAATTTCAGAATAAGTAGGGTTTTAATTATTTTAACAAATTATGATGGTTACCGAAAACCCATTCCCCTTTATTAATTACCCTTTTCTTTAATATCCTTTTTTATATATAGTCTTCTTTTTGTATTTCCTGTGTTAGAGAAAGATTTATTTCTTTTTTATATATTTTTTTTTTTTTTAGATTTAGTCTTCGTACATTTCTAAAATTCTTATCTGTAATTAGGGATTTTTTTTTATTTATGAAAAATTTCTATTTGTTAGTATTGTTGTATTGCTTTTTAAAAGCTATACCGTTAATCAACAGAAATTATCAACAAAGATATTCAGATTTTCTCGTTTCGAGCAAAAAAAAAAAAAAAAAAATTCACATGATCGAGTTTTCTTAATAGACACAATTGTAATAAATATCTCGAGATTACAGCAGGAAAAAATCAAGTCAGAAAAAAATAAAGTGAGAAAAGTCAGGTGTCAAGAAGTAGAATTAAGACGAGAATTTAGGACTTCTAAAGAAAAGTTATTCTTTCGAGAATTTTTTGTGATGATTAAATTGCTACAGAAGCGCCGAGTGAGGCGGTAGTATTTTTAGGTTTGATTGTTTGTTTAATAAAATTCTGTTATCACTTCCTAAATTGGTGGTACTCATATTGAAAATTTGTATAATCTTTTTAGTAGTTTCAAATAGAACAATAGGTTCGTGTTGCTTGGTAATTTCAAAGTCCCAGTCCTTGAATTTGGGTATAGAGAAGAGGTTAGTCCATGAATTAAGAAAGGAAGAAATGAGAAAATGCTTAAATCTGTTCCTAGGTGTATGATAAATTGGAAATCTGATTAGCACCGGAGTAGTATCAGGGTATTTGTCAGAATGTAAGTTGAATAATACCTGGTACTAGAAGAGTTCATTTAGATTTTAAATTTCACTAAAATTTAAAGTTTTTTTTAGAGAAAATATACAATTGCATTGTAGCATTTGTATCGATTTCCTTCACTGTTAACTTAACTATAAATATTTTAATATTTAACAATTAAAAATGTATATAATAAATGCGTAAATAAAAAAAAACACTTATTTTATATCAGCTCCACAAAGACATAATTTCAATATTCAAGTATACTAGAGTATACTAGAGAATAGTATACAAGACAAAAACTCGCATGTAATTGTATATTGGAAGGGATTCATTTTTTTAAGCATCAGATTCTGTCAAAAAACTAAAAAATTTAAAAAAAATTTGAAAATTTAAGAATGAGTTCTTTAAAATTGATTCTTGACGCTTTGGCTTAAATGACATGCATGCTGCAGTCAAACCCTTCTCTTCTAAAAAAAAAACTGTCGTTACGAAACCATAAAGGAGCATAGATGTGTCGTTAATGAGATCTAAGATGCTCGATGGCCATTTGGCCGGTTTATATTTTTCAATAGATTCAATGGCCGATCAGGGAGTTTTAATATACAGTATGTTTAATAGTAATTTATTTCACGTGATCGAGGTACGATGTGATTGGCTTTGGATAAAGAAACTCCTGTACTACTCACGTGGCTGAAATTTCTTCGTAGTGGCCGATTCGCTTCGCCGACGCACCGGACAATTACTAAATCCATAATTCACAGAATCATGAAATCAATTTTTTGAAATCAGATCAATAATTGATTATACTTGGTTCGATTAAGGACTCTATTCGAAATTTTTTTAACACTTCTTTTAAGAACAATTCGGAAAGAAATCAGAGACTACGGTTCCAAAAAGACCATTGATCGATCTTGTGATGTCATGGTCTGTCCTTAAGAACAACGATTATCTTTGAACCTTTTTTTTTTTATAAAAAAAGAAATTCCTTATTAGCACCATTATAGAACATATTTAAAATCAATTGGAAAATATATGAGGAATTTACTGAAATAAAAAGAAACAAAATCTTAGCACAAACAAAATAGAATAACCAGCTATTAAGTTTGCTACTTCTAAATGTGTAGTTTTGCGTAAATAGCTTTTAAAGAATTTCTAACTTGCCTTCGTAATAGATTTTAAGCCAAAATATTATTATCTTGAGAATCACTATGCGATGATTAATTAAAAATCAGAACTTATATTTTAATAATGGAGAGTGTGTTAAGCTCAGGATACATCTGACAGAGTGACAGCCGATGGGTACGTCTAGCGGGCCACCTCAAGATACGTTAAAACATTATTCCAACTTTTAATTAATCAATTTGGGAGCTCATTCATTAACTATATAAAATAAGGTGGCGTTTTTAGCAATGAACTTCCAAGTTTGACAGTAAATCAATTATCTCGTTTTTTTTCTAGTTATTGTTGATCATTATTTATTGCTTCCATTTCCGAACCAACTATACTATATACGATCTTACTAATTTTAGCATCGTATTGTAATTTCATAAGATCATTTGACTAAAACTCATGATGCGAATAATATTAAGTTTTGTTAATACAATTCTAAATTAGTTCCTGGATTCTTTCACAAAAATTAAAAAAACCGTCGACTATGATGATTTCATAAAAGAATAAAAAATTATTTTTTTTTTTTTATCAAGAATGTTCATAAAATCGATATAATTAATTGGTTCCTTCATTGCAGGTCAGAAAACTGCCGTCGGATGTAAAAAAATTAAAAAAAAAACCGTACTATAATGATATTGGGAAAGAACAAAAGAATATTGGAATCTTTTTTTATCAAGAACATTCGTAAAATCGATTTGATAAATTCTTCAAATAGTTAAATGTCAATATTAAATATTGTTTACCTTGTACGGAATAAGAATATTCCGAGTTCTTATTTTTATTCTCATGTATGCATTGAAACGACCACGTCAGTTTTTTCATTTAAATAATTATAATAATTGGCTTATTATAGAACAAAGAATTTCCAATTTTTTTTGAATTAAATTGTTAATTATTTACGTCTATAAATAGATTGTTTGCAAATGTGACATTATTGTTTCATTCTTGATACAATAAAATACCATTTCGTCAAACAATAATAATAAAACATTGTTCTGATATATGTGCCCCTACACACAATTTTAAAATAAGCGTAACTTTGAATAGTGCTGCGACAGCTGCGTAGGAGGCTAGATTAAATATAAAAGCAGCACTTTTAATGTAAGTTCTGTTCACTTCATAAGCAATTAAGCAATTAAGATTAATTAAGCAATTAAGGTTTATTAAATAATTTAAAAATTATTATATGTTTTGTGAGTTTTGTAATGTAAGCTAATAATTTTTCTTTTTCTTTAAAAAAAAAAAAAAAAATTAATTAAATCTAGAATGATTTCGGCATAATCTAAGATATATATGTTTATTCACAATTAAATAAATCTTAAACTCTTTCGCACACACACAAATAGTAAGTATATTCATATTTATTTATATTGATTGTATTTTTTTTTTTTTTTGAAAATTTTTGCTGACTTTATTGCTTTTATTTCTAGTTCACTTTATATATACACGTACATACATGCATATATATATATATATATATATATATATATATATATATTATATATGTGTAGTATTTGTATATAATTTTTTGTAAATAATTTTAATATTCTAATTGTACATAAATTTTTGTAAATATTTGTAATAGAAAGTAGTGCAATATAGATAATGTAATTAGGATCGAAAAGCCGAATTTTTTCGTATTTTTCTTTAAATTAGATTTATCGTACATTATTTTATAGTTAGTATTTATTTTCTTCGCTTCAATTTATTGCATTTTTATATTATTCTATCGCTGTTCGTCTCCGTATGAAAAAACGAGAAAACGATGAAACCAATCAAAACGAAGTAAAACGATTAAGATAAAAAACGACCAAAAACGATTAACCGAATGAACCCATTAAAACCGATGAAACCAGTCGAAAAAAAACACGGTGAAAACGATTAAGATAAATTAAGAAATATGAAACGACAACCATAAGCACATAAGATAAATAAAAAAAACGTAATAAATTATATTTAAAAATAAAATGATTCACTTATTCACTTATGGAAAACCTTCACTGTGGACTTACTGTCTTGAGGGCTTCCATGTATTTTTGCTCACGTACTCATTCCAGATTTCCCATTCATCATGTTGACAAAATGTCAGCTCCAAAATAAAATCAAAAAAATTAATACACTTTTGTATTACCCGAATATTATTGTCAAAGTAGTGATGTTTTCATTATAGAAACAAGTGTATTAACTAACAAAATTTTATCCATTTCGTACCAACTTGATGAATATGAGATATTTATTTATGGATTAGGGTCACCACTATACTTTAGAGTCTGTTGTTAACAACCCGAATTATATTTATATTATGAAAGTTTCTTTGTCTTTTTTATAGACTCGGAAGATAATCTTAATAAACAGCCATCATTCTTGATAGTTGATGCAACAGCACTAGATCTTTTGGAATTTAAAATTTCTGATCCGGCTAATCGTCTGGTTTTCGAGATAACTCTTATTATTATCCAACAAGAAAATAAATATATTTAGAAGGTTTGATAATAATGTAATCATAATGAAAAAATTAATTAAATATAGGAATTTTATGATTTATTAAATTTAGATGATTATTTGAGGAAAATGTTGCGTTTAGGAATTAATAAATTTTAAAGTGCTAAAAATTCGATTTTGTCCAGAATTAAAACTATAGGTTAGTAATTCTGACTGAAATTAAGAAAATCACATGATTATTTAAATCAAAAATACTGTACACAAGGCCCTATTATGTGATCGTAGATTAAAAATTTATCGTAAAGTTATAAAGTTGGTACAGTTAATATAATTGAAATGTAAATTAAAGTTTAGTGTACATCAGAACATGTATAATTTAGCGTCTGTGAATTTCTAATACGTAGAATTTTGCAGATCCTCGGCCAAACTCGTGACATAAACATAAATCATAATTTTCATAATTTTGACCAAAACTAAATAATATTCAATTTCCTTTTTCGTACTTTAACACGGTATGGTAAAGAGGTTCTATGGATTTGTTCCAGACTTCTAAAACGAATTACACTAAGAATGTAAAAGAACAATAGGATCGTCAAGGTGCTCATTCGGGTAATGAAATTCTGTAAAAGGAATAATTAATAGTAATTAAAAATAATTATTTTTGCGTCTTTGTTATAAAAATATGTTTTTTAATTTTAAATTTTTTAAACCAAATAAAAAATGCAACATAATTAATTATATGAAACAAACAAATAAATGTATCGCATGATCTTTATAAAATTTTACAATGAATTACTAAACACAGAAATTTATTTTAAAAAGGGTAAATTTTTGGAACGTTGACGCATGCAGAGCTGATCATCTGTTCAGGTAAATTTCTTTATCTCACTCTTTTTTTTTTTTTTTAAAAAAAAAAAAAAAAAAAGACCAATCTGATGAAGTATATTAACAAAGAAAATAGTCAATGTGAATAAATTTAGATAATTTGTTTATTTTCTTTTTTCAAAGAAAGGGCAAAATTAAAAATTGGATTTTTCTTGAAATTTTTGGAATTTTGCTTTTTTTACTTGCTATGTGTGACGTAGTTGATTTGCATCACTCGTGACATTATTTACTCCGCAGCCAAGATACGGTATTACATTACGTCGTTTGTCCATCGGTACACAATTTTGTTGCATCCCTTACAATATTTTTTTTTCTATGGATATTAATTGTTTTGCCATTTAACGAAATCTCTTACAATGTTCGTACTGGATCATGTAACACTGGAAAATTTTTTTGAATTGCAAACCTTTCATGTACTTTTACAAATTACAATAGTGAAGTAGATCACTATTATTAATAAAAATGTTAGTTATTATAGATTAATAGAAATTTTGGACGAATTTTTTTTTTTTCATAAGAAAATCAAGGTGAAAAATTAATAATTTTGATCATTTAAATAATAAAAATCTTAAATTAATGAAATAACTTTATGTACTAATTCGACTTACACTCAATGCTAACAAAAAATAATCAGAAATATATTTTTATATATAGTGTACTAAGAAAATAAAAATAACAGAACAGATATAGAACAAAATATTATTGTATATTTGTTAATTTGTTTTTAAATTTTGTGATACAAAATCAGATAACTTTGAAATGACAACAATAATATTATATTATTTAGAAAATCAATAAATGTAGATTAAAATACAAAAAAAAAAAATTATTATACAATTTTTGAAGAAAGATGCAAACAAATTATTTCTTCCTATGCAAAAAATAACTAATATAAAAAAAAACGACATACATAAAATACAAATATGAGACGTAAACATAATTATAAAATATTCTTATTCTTACTTTTTTTTAAGAAATTAAGTTAGATTTTTTTTTTAAAAAATAATAATATTTCTACGTTTTTAAAAAAATAATAAATTCTACTTTTTTTTTAAAAATAATAATAATTTCTATGTTTTAAAAAAAAAAAAAATATTAAATTCTACGTTTTTTAAAAATAATAAATTATAGAGATTTCTTTTTTTTTTTTTTTTTTTTTTTTTTTTTTTTTTTTTTTAAGTAAATTACATATTTTTTTAGAATTTCTTTCTTAAGAAAATAAATAATACATATTTTTTGGAATTTTTTATTCTTTAATAAATTATATATATTTTTTTCGGGATTTTTTTAAGGAAATAAATCATAATAAAAAAATAATAAATTATGATTAACGAATAACAATATCGTCAAATGTTGTCGTTTCTGACACTGATGTAGAGCTGCTTAAATTATTATCTCTTCGACTTTCTGCAGAAACTTTTCCTAAATCTCCTTTAGAAACTTTAGGAACTTCAGAAGGTCCATCAATTATTACCATTTCCTCCGTATTATTATCATCATATTGATCATTATTTCCGTGAAGACGGTCCCTCACCACAACATTTGCCCATTCAAAGAACGATAAATTCTTCATTGACACAACTGCTACTTTATCATCATTAATCTTACTGTGAGTTTCATTAAAATTTGATGAATTAGATGAATAACGTGGTGGTGCGCAAGTATTTCGCATACTTTTAAACGATTTATTTGTTCCTGCTAAGCTATCATTATTTTTTTCTCTACCCTCGATGACTCTCACAATTTCAGCATCAACGGTAATCACATAAGATAAAATTATGTTTATTACACTTTGTAGTGTATTACCAGGGATTTCTTCAGTACCGTGAGTGATAAAATTCAAGATTGGTGTAAAGTGAAAAATACAAGCTACGAGTAATCGCAAAAAATTCCAGTACATAACGGCAGTGAATAATGTTCGCTTGTTTCTATTTACCATATTCGAAAATATTTGAGCAGCATTTCGATTAGCATTACGTAAAACTTGAATTAAACGAACGGATACGAAGATATCAACAATAACTTCGATGATAATTGAAATCACTACATAAAGTTTTGAGGTTTCTTCATTAGGATTACAAATAATTATATTCTGATCGGGAAGATATACCGTTCCAGGTCGTTGAAACCCAAATTGTGCGACCTGTGAAATTTTTAAAAAATCATTTATTTATTAATTGATATTTTTTTTTTAAAAAAAAAAAATAAGAATTTATAATTAAAACTATTAACTTACCCCAAAGCCAGCTCTGAGTAAAAACAATATAAGGCAGATCCAATTATTTAATTTAGTATCATGTAATTGTTTCAATCGCCATAACAAAAAAGCCGTTAATGAAACTCGTACAAGAAAATTACCAATGAATGTTACATATTGAAGGGATGCACATTGAAGTAATGTGGCAACTTCTGGTGTCATATAAAGACCCCACGTAGCACAAAAGCGCAAAGTATTCCCAAAATTGAAAATAATTTTAAGAATATTCGACATATTTGTTTGGCGAACTTTATACAACAGGATTGATTTAAACATATTATGAATGGATACCTGTATAAGATCAAAAAAAAAACTCATTAGTAAATTTATTTTCTATTTTTTTTTTAATATTTTTTTACGTATTGAAAAATGACTCACCATCACAATAGCTCCGAACAAAAATCCAACATACGCCTGAACCTGAATAAAAATCATTGTTATTTTGTTTAATTAACGAAAAATTGTTAGGGGATTATCGGAAGAGTAAGTTTAAAATAAAATTACGTCTGAAAAGAATTCAATGTGTATTTATGTAAAATGAACAATACGAATTCATATTGACAAAATTTCACTTTTTTATAAACTCCTGGAATGATAATCAACATAATTATGAATTTTTCGGATCTTTTATAACATTTAAATTTAGTTTTTCTCTTATTGTGCTGACCATATCATTTAGTTAATACAATGTTTTTTAATTTTATAATAGCGTCAAGAAGTTAAATATGGCTAGTATCAACCTCTGTATCACTGTGTTTGTCATTTAAAATTCAAATGTTTATTCATAAGAATCCATATTAGGGATAGTAAAAGATAGCAAAACAGAATTTAAAGACTATTGTACCAATGTATCACTATTTGTGCACATACCCATATTTAGGAATGGCACAGGATGGCAAAATGTTTTGATACAATTCGGTGTCTTAATGTATGATGTACATTGTTTGTGCGTATCACTTGTATTTATATATCAACACATAGAACCCATATTAGGGATGACCTATAACAAGGTTGTATGTTTTAAATACTATTTTTAAAAACATCAAGCACTTATTAAATTTTAATTTCAAATTTTCATCATTTTCGATCATCACTATTACACTGTATATATAGTTGCTTAAGAAGTACATTCTAATAACTACATTATTTGTGTAATTTATTTTTAGTGTTATTTTTACAGACAAGTGATACAATTTCAGTACAATCTATAAAATAGATTAGAAAGAATTAAAAATTATTAAGAATAGCATAAATCGTTTACCGATAAAAATAGGACTATAATAGAATTTAAATGAAAATAAATGAATTAACCTATTTATCTAATTATCCGTATTTTTCTTTCATAGATTAAAGTTTGCTGCACGAAAATACTGTCAGATTGTGGAATGATATATTTAATTTCAGATTGATTTTTTTTTTAAAGAAAAAAAACAGAAAAAAAAATTATTATATTTAACACTATCTTCCCGAGTCGTCCTCCGATTCCAGGATGCGAGAAAAATGTCGGGTCGGACAAGGAGGTCACGATCCTTATCTGTGATATATTGTATTGAATATTATCTGCAACCAAAGGTAATATTTTCCATCTGTAAAATTTTGTATTCAATTTTAATCTCTTCAGGGTTAGTTGTGTTAGTTACTGACAAGTTACGATAACAATCTGGTTTTTTGTCCTGCCTCTTCTTTTCTTGATTTTTCTGGTTGACATAGTGGAAGCGTCCTTCAACGACGTTTTTTATTTTTTAATAGGTATTTTTCACGTTTCTCTTGCTCTGATAGGGGTGATCGAATATTGTGTAAAAACTTCCATGAAGGTGAAAATTTTTTAATTATTGTTGTAGACATTGCTTTAGGATTCCGTGAGGAGTTTATTATGGTTGTAATAATTACGTATTTTGTCAGTGGGTAGGTAAAATCCAAGTAAATTACGTGCGTGCTATTTGTAAGAAATTTTATTATCAGTAGACATTGCTTCATGGCGTAAAATATTGTAATCAGGAGTTGTTAATATTATTAGAAAATTATTTATTTATGGAGAAAATGTAAGACTGATTAAATAATTAAGGTTTGGATCACAAGAGGTAGATAAATACTTTTGGCTATGTGAAATTTGTTGAAATTGTTACTATTGGTTCTTGCGCTGCTTGAATAGGATCCTCGTGTTGCACAATACATGGTAGCATATTAGCATTGCCACGAGTGTCATATGATACATATGATAGCAATGACCGCAGTTTGATGAGTGAGAAGATCGAATATGGTGCGTGAAGCTGTAAAATGGCTTATATGGCACGTTCAAGTTGGTTCTGATGACACAAAATGATGCAAAGGTTATTTGTATTGTATAGGAAAGTGTTACCGATCGTTCGTCCTTAATACAATGGTAACAGAAAGGGGATTAGTTCCAGTTGGACCATAATTATATCTCTTTCAGCAGGTATTTCGGCGACTTCTTCTTTCTACACGATAAGAATCGTCGAGCAATATGTCTAACAAGTGGCTATAATTCGGGATGCAACAACTCGGACAAAATCGTTAATACAAACAAGGCAAAAGAAAATTATGCGATGTATATAGCAGAAACAAGGTATATTTTATTAACAAAATATAGATACACTGGTAGACAAAGGGCGGAAGTGGAAAAGTTGTGTAAAACTCGTAGGGAAGTTGTTCTTTATAAAAAAAACAAATGGTGTTTTTTGTTCCAAGGGTTGCGAATAAGTGTTTTTTTCAAAGAAAATTTAAATCAAAACAATATAATTAATTAGAGGATTATAATAAATTTGTTTTCATGACTTTCTTGAAAAAGTTTGTCAAAGCCAGTGTTGCAATTCGTTTATCTTCCATCCGTATTCGTGACCGAATTTTCGTAGACGGATCAGATGGAGGATTAAGGTTATCTGTGACGGATCATCCGGCTGAACCTGATGATACAGTATTCGTCCTTTCGGATATCCTTTACTGCTCTTTACTGAACAGATTCAACGGATTCGGATGATGAATGATGGATTATCCCGCGGATTGCAACACTAGTCACAGTGCAATGATAACGTAATTTCGAATTTCTATAATTTATACTGCATATGATATATTTTATCTGTAACACCTGGATCAAATATTATTATTTTATTAGTTTGTAGTTCCCATAACGGACATTCTTCTTTATAACGTAAATAAACTACTATGAAATATATTTTAGATACTATATTATTGAACTTGATTGTCAAAATTTATTAATTATATAATAATTTTTTGCAAATAAATTAAAATATTATTTTATAAACTTTATCATAGATTATTTTGGGAAGCTTGTTAGGTTTTTTTAATACGGTAATTTATCATTTGAGTTTTTCTGATATACTTTAAGAGCATTAAAATGTCCCAGCAACTTTGAGATTAATATTCAAGGTCAGTGGCCGTTAAAATAGTGATCAAACTTGCTATATTACTAGGTGTTTTTAAACCATTCATATTTTTCACAAAATACCATAAATAATTGATATAAATTATTTCACGTGATATAAATTTGTAATTCTGGTCAGCATCATGAATTTGGCCTGAATTATACAGCATAGAACTCAAAAGATCTGCCATTCAGGCATCGATTCGTTTAAGATCTTCTGCCATTCAGCAGTATCAGATATATATTCGTCTTTTAGTTTTTCATTAATCTCTCCTTCTCCCAACAGTATTAATAGCTTTTAGAAACCATAGTGAGCATTTTTTGAATTTGAATTGTGAAAATTTTCGTTTAAAATCTGGTCACGTTAATGTAAATAAATTATCTACCATTAAAATTATAATAAGTCGTATTTTTTAGTTGTTTTTATATGTTTTCTATAATCTCTCTACTAATTATAGTTCAATTTAAGAGTATACAGAACCTTTTGAAACATTTTCCGTAAATTTCCGTACATGTGAATGAAATATTGGAGCTCGATAATTAAGGCTCCTTTTATATAATATCGATAGTAAATTTCTATATTATTAATAACATAATGATTTTTATATTTTGATGGTATCGTAATTTCCTTAAAAAGGAGGTCTGTTAAAGCCGTATTCACCCATTTTACCGACATCTATTTTGTCGACATAAAATTTACCGAATTCTACCGACTGATCATTTCACAGAAATTCCGTTTTTCCGAAACCATTTCAATGAATTCTCATTTCGTCGATAGACATCTTGCCGAATAATTGACATGAACGTGAAATTTTACATTGAAAATGTCTATCTATTTTTAATTTAATTTTACAATTTACTAGTTTTTGTCAAAATAAGTAGTTATTGGTGTGGATGCTATTTAACCATCCTTGTTCATTTTCTGCTCCTTGATTTATCGTAATTTCAAAGTAAAGATGCCAAATTTTAAGGGGAAATCGTCACTTAATATAATAGTCAAGAATAAAAAAATTCCTGGTTGACAAGTCTATAAATATCTCGTAATACTTTTTGTATTGACAATTTGTCGGTGAAGTGGGAAGTCGGGTAATCTTCATGTCGGTAAAATTGCATATCGATAAAATGAAGTAAGGTAATTTTCATGTCGGTAAAACTGAAGTCAGTAAAATGGTGGCCGGTTAATTTCATGTCGGGGGAAATAACTATCTGTAAATCGTACCGTAATCGTTAAAACGGGTTGATTTAAATTGCGAATGTGAAAAATAATGGGGCAAATAGGTTTTTAATAACCGAAAAAAATTTAAAGTCCCTCAAATACTTAATAAACATGAAAAAGTAGAGTAGAGGGCGTGATACCGGTGATAAATATTTTTATCTACCCCAGTATCGCCATCGTCTCCACGTGACTTTGGTCGGAATTATGAGATTTGGCCAGAATTAAGAAATTAACAGCGTGATGAATAATGCGTGGCAAATAGGATTTTGAACACCAAAAAGATCAGAATACTTATGAAAAATGAGAAAGTGGAGGGATGTGACACGGGTGACAAATTATTTAAGGTCACGTGGGATGAAAATTTACTATGATCACGTGTTTCTACCCTCTGACATTTCAACAAGGTTTATCTCTTTAGACAAATATTCTTACACAAAAAATTTATCAGTACTAGAAAAAATTATTTCGTAATAATCAAACATAATTATCGTTCTATGCAAATAGATAAGTTAAATATAGGAAAGAAGGCTGCCGTACACTACAGTGAAAAAAGAGCATTATTTTTTTTTTATCAAAACAATATCTTTAATCAGGACCTTGACCATCATTAAGGTCTAAGGACATTGAACTAATATTAAATTTTTTTAATTTCTCTATTAAAAATCGCAATAACTGTCCTTACAAAGTGAATTTTTTCATACAACAAAGACTACTAATAGTACATTTTTAATTTGAAAGAGTTAACTTACAATTCTTTGTTCCTAACTTAAACAATAATTTCAATATTCCGCTGCAATTCGGAACGTGATTTCTTCGATTTCTTCAGTGTTTTTATTGCCAGTCGCCTCAGACTTCGGTTTCACGTCCTCGTTCTTCTTTACCGTAACCTGATATTCGGGTTAGCATTTTGCGATACTATTCTTGAAAAAGATGGTCAAGATCATTTATAATCTTCCTTGATACGTATAGGGTGTTTCTAATGCCTCCCTTAAGACCTCATACGTTCAGAAATAACCTATTAATAATTTTGTAGCTCTTAAATTAAAATCCAGGAACAATATTGCATTGAGGTTGACGAGAATAGCTATTCTTTCATTGCGTCAGGAACGTCATGAACAGTTTCTTGAAAAGTTTCTCCTTATTTTCTTTGTGAAAGCGTCTATCAATAATTTTAATAGTGTTGAATTCCTGGTAAATATACTTTTCTGTTCCTGCATATTTTGCGTCATAGAAAGTAACCAGGATACCATCAAACGATATGACTGATATGATTACTTAACAATTCCTATGTTGAAACTGGGTTAACGATATCTTGAAGCAGTTCGTTTGTTATCTCCTTCTTGACGGACATAATTATCATAACTCTCAATTTGTCAACTTGTTTAGAATTTTCTCAAGCACCCGTTGAATCGGTATGTTATATTATTATATCTCGGATATTCGGCTTCCGAGACGTCCGTGCATGTGATGATCCTTCTGACCGTAGCGATATTTTTGACGGTCTTCATCCGGTAATATCAAATTTAAACAAAACATCAAAGAAGTGGTTGGTTGAAATAGATAATCAAAAAGTATTATAATGATTTGTGTTTTACTTTCACAGGATTAGCGACGAAACCGTTATCTGGATAAGATAGTTATTCAATCTGGATAAAAAACTATAATTTGGAGTTAAACCTAATTATTTCTAAAAAAAATATATATATATATTTTTTTTCATCGAAAGAATGTCTTCAAATTTATTAATAAATGTAGTCATTATATTCAAAGCAATAAGGGCTTTCGAACGTTAGAAACCTGATCATTAGTTTCCGAAATATTTTAAATTATCCGAAACCTGTAAACCGGAGCATCACACGTAGAAATGGTCGCAAGGATTCTTAGACTGATATATTCTTATTTATTATCGGTTATCAAGTGAGGAATATTTATCTTAGAGTTAAAAAAACATAATTGTTACAGTATATACTACAAGGCACGAAAGAGAAAAAGTAAATATGAAAAATACGAATTATAAAATTAATTCGTTTATAAAATTAGTTACGTACAATAATTCGATTGGTTAATGTACGTAATCACACTGAAAAAGTGATGTATGTAAAATTAAAAATATTGTTACATTGCGTAAAACTTAAAATTTTTGTAAAGAAAATTTCGCCGATAGAATGTATATATATAAAACTGCAAGACAAGCAAGTATGTGGCTTGTACCACACTTACTATATTGAAAAATAAATATTTTTTTTTTTTATGTAAAAGGAAAATGTAAAAATTGTTATATACAGTACACTATATTTCACGACGAACGAGGAAAAAGTAACGGGAAATAACGTTAGACCGCATAAAATTTCCAAAATTCTCCATAGTCAAGAGTACAAAATAACAAATCCATCTAATGAGATAATAATATTATTTATTTTTTCGGTTCACTTTTCGATTTTTCCGGAAAAATTTTGTTATACATCCGTATAACAAAAATCGTTGGTTATATATTCGAAGGTTTTCCCGGTAATAGGATTAACGAGATTTATGTCGAGAAAAGTAATTCGTATATATAATTTCAAAAATCATATTTCTTAATTTTATGAGTAAATATACTCAATCTTAATTTTAAAATAATTTGTGGCATAATTTTTAAAAAGAAAGGTTTTTTCCGCGAAGATATCAGCGAAATTTATAGGGACGACAACATGTACAAACTATAATGATTAATGGGTTTTGGTTTCTATTGTAAAAATAATGCCGTTCATTAATAGGAATGAATAACGCCGTATAAAAAAAACTCTAAAAAAAAAATTTACCGCATTCAAACACGCCTACAATTCCGGGGCTGCGGGGCAGCATATGATTCATGTGGTTTTTTTATTAAGATGCCCCCTTTTCCTTGGTTTCTTGGGCTGAATGGATATTTTATTTATCTAAAAAGGGTAAATTAAAAAAACAATGGAACTTTGTTATTTATGCATCAAAAATTAAAAAGTTAGACACGAAAACTGGAAAAAAACCAGTTTAAACAATAAAATCATATGATCATTGATCAACCTCGGTATTATTATTGGTTAAAGAATAAATATGTCATTGGTTAGTAATTGACAATAAGCTGTGCATAACATATTTAATAAACTAAAAATTTTGATTTTAGTAATTGATAAGTTTGATAGAAAGGATTATTTCTAGTTAGAATACATGCGGAACGGATACTGAAATAATAATCATATTGTGTTAGTATTCCCGAGCTCTGCATAAAAGATAAGGTACAGGAACAGATATCTTTCCTTTTTAGCGAAATTATTTCTTGTTTTCGTTATTGTTGTAATACATTATACTGTGTAAGAAGGAAAGAATGGAATATTTCTTCATTTCAAATTATCAAGAGAAGGTACATTATGATTATTCTATAATAAACAATAGAAAAATTTGAACAAAAGAATTTAAATCATAGGTTACAGAAGGGTTCATTATTTTGTAACCAAAAATAAAGAAATTTGACCTGCTGTTGTAAATTGTAATTACGAATAAATGAATTCATTCTTTAATATATATTATAGTATGAACAAAATTTCTTGTAATCATTATTTTAATGAATAGATTTTGGTATCTCTGATATTATACTTTTGATATTCCCAATATAGATAGATATTTATGTTCATAACCGTTACAATATTATCTATCCTTTCGCTATTCTAAATTTATTGCTATAATTTAAGAATACTGAGACGCTTCAATATCACAAAACCATGAAATGAAAAAACGAATTATTTACATACGTATAATGAAACTGTTAATATGTAGAGATTAAGCGACTCCTTGAACTACTCTTCAACTATTTAAGAAACGAGAACGACTCTCTTAAGCTTAATTTAATGAAAGATGTATATTGGATTAAAGACTTTTACCAATTAAATAATTGTAAGAATAATATCAGATATCTTCATTGGTGAATTTCATCTCAATGTCAGGGAGTATTAATAAGTTTCTCCGGTTTTATTCTTTAGTCTTTCAATTCATATCATATTGAAATATTATCGATTATACGTTATTGCTACAAAACTACATAGTACAAGGAAATTTACGAAAAGCAAAATGCATAACAAAGAAAAGAATGGTATACAAAATGAATATTAAGATTATTAGTAGCTAGTGTTGCTAGTCAAAATTCATTTTTTTTCAAAGTCAAACTCAATAATTTTGTTAAAAAATGAAAAACTAATTAATTCGGAACTTTTCTTAAAATTTCGTATTACGTTTAAGTTTTCCTAAACTAAATAAAGTTTGAGTTCAACGTTTTCGCTGTGCTATTATAATGTTGCTATCAAAACTATTTTTAAGTTTAAACAAGTTGACTAATTTTATGACTTTCAAATAATTTTAGTTAATCTTTTATCCCACGTTCAGTGTTATTCATCAACTGGATCAAAATCAAAGTAGTAATGTTTGCTTTTGATGAATTTGGGAAAACTCTTGTTTCTATGTCCGCTCTCTCGTGGCGTTTGTTCTAAATTTTGTACTTATAATCTGTTGTTGATACCCGAACAGATAAATATTTTCTTAAAAGTGCTCCGGGACTCTAAGTGAAGAGCCTTCTATAGTGTTCCGTTTAATTTATTGATAGATGGACGATATCAAAATAAATATTATGGATGAAAGATCAAAATTTCGTAAGCAATTTTAGGGGTAAATCTAAATCTGAGGGACTACTTTTTTGAGGGTGCGAAAATTTATCTGTTACCTGCGGAATCTAATTGGATTATGTGCGATACTAAAACATTTATTACCGCACATTATAATTAGTAAGCTAATGTGCAGTTAAATTAGAAATTTTATTACATAATTATATGAGATACATTGTTCTTTGAATATCAGTGCTCAAAAGCTAAATTTGTTTTCAATTGTCATCACAGTAATTTTATGATTATCAATATCTATGTGGCGTTCAAATGTCTGCTTTCAAGTTTCAACATGATCTGTAAAAATATTTTCTTTTTCGCATTTTTTATATTAGCTGCAAAAATTGTAACCTTTCCATTATTACTATCTTCTCTCAAAGTTAAATTCGTAACCAATTTAAATCAAAACCTTCACATTTTTTTATTTGATACAATCCAGTTTTTTCTTTATTTTCTTTTTTCATTGCTTTTTCTTTATTACCAGAATTTATTTTACAAATAACGTTAACAAGTAAATAAAATTGATCAATTATTTTTATAACAGAAAAATTCACACGAAAAAAACTATAAAATTGATCTAACTATTTCCGCGACAAAAAAATTTAATATTCATGTGCGAAATGCATATCCAATTAAAAAAGTTAAGATTAGATAGTGCGCATATTTAAAATTATACTGTGCGCAAATAAATTACTATGCTCGGATCGAAAATTCCGCACATCAACTCAGACCCTAGTCATTTGCTATGCGATAAACAGTAAATAGTAATAATGTAAATAGTAATATATAAAAACTATGTTATATGGTGGGGTGGGTGTTGTCATCACTATCATCATTATCATCATTTATATGTCATATGATCTTAAAATGTACCAGTCATTGAAAATGTCACACCTAATTTAACTTATTATATTACAAAGTTTAAAAATCAAAATCAAACAAAACTTATTTAATAACGATTCTCGATTCATAATACTGGCCGAAATTTTGTTAATTCTGGCCAAATCGTAATTCCGGCCTAAATTTTGTTAAAATGTAACATTCATTTTGCAATTTAACACAAAATCGGTATCATCCAAAATATTTATTAGTCTCATAAATATAGTTTGACAAGTTTTAAAAGTCAAATTTTCAGTTGGTTTAAAAGAATCTTGTAAAAATCACCAATTTGATATTTTAAAGTTGGAATATTTTGTCATAAGTGATCACATATAGCTATCAATAGGTAATGAGATATTAGATACATTATATCTCGCCGCCCAATGGTTGCAAAAGGATGAAAATAGCTCATTGGATTCGCATTTCTAGTATCAATAGATGCTGAGTTATCTATATTATAAGAAAGTATATTTAGTTTCTCGACATTTTTGATACTAGAAATGCGAATTTACTACATCTGAACCATCTCAATTAGCCTAATAAGCTATTTTTTATCCCTTTAAACCATTGGGTGGCAAGATATCACGTTATATCTAACACTTAATCGCCTATTGATGCTGGAAGTGCGGTTTTACTACCATTCCCAACCATCTCAATGAGACAATTCCAATGAGCTATTTTTCATTCTTCTACAATCACCATAATTTTTATAATAAGATTCTTTCAAACCAACAAAAAAGAAATTTTGACTTTTAAAACTTGTTAAAATGTATCTATAAGTTTAATAAGCATTTAGATGATATAGGTTTTAGCAAAAATGCAGCATTATTCAATTTAACAAAATTTAGCAGGCTAGAAATACGATTTTGGCTAGAATTAACAAAATTTCGGCCAGAATTATGAATTATTGATCGGCGTATTTAATTAATTTTGGCCAGCTTTAATTCTATACTTTGCCATATTTAAAGAAATCAACTTTAACATAAGATGAATTATTTTCACTTTACATTATTATAGTGAATATTAAATAAAAGTTAACTCTGTACATCTATTGCATTGACAATAGGCTAGGACAATGGGTTAGACACAGCTTTATATAATAAAAAAGGTACAAAAGTTTATTTTGGGGTACTTTTGATGTAACTGAAGGCTCAATTTCCCAATATGATTCACACACTTGTATTTATAAAGAAAATTTTTGTGTTAAAAATATGTTAAATGATAAATTAATTAAAGCATGAAAAATTATTTATAATTACTTAGACAATATTAATTAATCATCTCATTAATTAACTATATAGTTAAGTCATAGTTTGTTTCTTCATGTTATTATTGCAGCATGTCAATTATTTTATCTGATCGAAATTTTCAATTATCAATCAATAATAAAATGAAAAATATTTTTCATTATCAAAATATTTGTTAAAATGAGTATTTAAGAATTTTCGATAATTTGTTGCTTTTCATAGTCTTTCCAATCATAATAATTCAATTAATTTATTGTTATATTGACTTAATAAATCCACATTTGGCTAGTTTATATTTTAAAACCGGATCGCTGGTTTAATATTTTGTGCGTTATGAGTGCTTTAACGGAGATTGAACATATTTGTATACTTTTTATGTCTTTATTTATATGTTATTCACTTAAACAATCACATTTCTCAAAATCTAAAAGTTAGTAATTCTTGAACGCATAATTTAATTCAAAAATTAGGCCAAATTTTAAAGTTTTAAATGAAAAATTAGGTTAGAATTTGATATAATGATTTGAATAATCCGATTTTATCAAATATACTTATAATAAATTTTACACAATATGCTGTTGTTTATTATTATAAATTCCATGATATTAATAATTAAAGTCATATTTATAAATCAGCCATAGAAGGAAATTAATTTGAACTGCACTAATACACGGGAAATCACCTGATTAATTTCGATCACTACCTTACCTTGGGATTTTTTACAAGTATCTTAGTACAAATATATAATAATTTTTGATAAACAGCACACGAAAGAAGGTCAGCGCTCTGTGTTTCCGCATACAGTACAAATTTGCCCCATACGCGCAAAAATTCTCCGTACCAGATATGAAAATTTGTTAAGATCATCTTATTTTTATCTTAGTTCCGTGTAATTTGATAGTCTAATGAATAATTTTTATTTTATATCAAATAGGATGTATAAAAAAACTTTAATTTTGAAAGCATACAATAATTGGATTAATTTAATAGTGAAGCGGGCGGAAAATATACAATTTTTGGATAGGAACCTTATGCTATAGCGGAAAGATTGAAATAAAAAACAGAATAATTTTGGCTTGAAATAATCAATCTTTAATTCTGTTTTTTTTTTAAATTATAATTTTTTTTAAATTATAATAACATATAAATGTGCTTAAAAAGGATAAATTAATGTCAAATTAAAAATTCGATATATCAAGATTTTTTTGATATAGCTGATATGGAATCAAATCCGATTTATAAAATATCTAATAAAATGCGGTGTATCGGGACCCGAAAAATACATATAAAAGGTCAGAGATGATTGACAAAATTTTTTTACTAGGGTTAATACGAGTTTGCTTATGACCTTATAATTTATATTATTAAAATAAGCAATTTTTTTAATGTTTATAAGCCGGCCTTTTTCTATTAATGAATTTTAGCTACGGAATTTCAAGGCGTTATGCTACTAATAACTTACCAGTAACTAACCAGTAGGAGATCGCCAGAATTATATATAAGATATTGTATCGCTGCAGATCTTAATTCTGGACAAAAATCATAATTTTGACCAGAGTTAAAAAAACGCAAGGTCAAAAATTTTAATTTAAATAGTGATAAATATGACTGATTCGCATTAAAAATTTGAAAATTTTGTTAAAAAAAATTTTTTATTTAAAGTATTTTAGTAATGTTACTTATATTACAGCTAAACCACTGCTAGACCATTATTTCGGTCAGAAACATAAAAATTCAAAAAAATTTTGATGTGGCGATAAATCATGCAAATAAAATTTTATGGCTTTTGGAAATTTTATTAATATGGTTAAACAAACTTTCATGTGTATTTTTCGGGATCCTGGTGTATCATGATTGTTCTAATATGACGGATTCAGTTCCAGAAGGAAATCCGAAATAATACCAAATCCCAGTTTTGTCGAATATTCGATTTATCACGATTGCCTGAAGATTTTAAGCATTTATTAATAAGCAATTTTTTTTACGCGCTTACTAAAATTTTTACTTCTGCATCTAAGAACTTACTATAAGACTTTTACGTTAACTTTAAATAAGCGCATATCATTCCAAAGTTAGTGACCAAAGTCACCGATGAATGGAGGGTTCGTTATGTCGAGTTTTGATATGTTAATCTCACAAATGTAAAAAAGTTAATATCTTAAGAAATTTTACTAATTAAAAATTTATAAACTGCTTATTTTTGTTTTCAATTGAGCGATTTTAACTTTTTTATTTTGAATTATTAGCTGTAGGAAACGTAATTTGAATACTCTTTTTAATAATTAGGCTTGTAAATTCAATGATATTACAAGCATGATCTTTTGCATATTTAGTCCTGTGTCATACCTGCAATTTCAGCGGTAGTAATAAATACATACGCTCAAAACTGGTACGGAACAGATACGGTATAAGCATACATAATTAGATCGTCAGATCGTTTGCGCTAGAAAAGAAATTCAGTCTATATCCTCGAATTCATCTTGTAATTAAATGCTTTAGTATATTCTGGCCAAAATATAACAACAATTAAACGAATTAAAATTTCATTATAAAAGCAAAAGATGATAATCACTAACAGGAAGGCATTTGATTTTATGTAGCGATTTAGGAATTAATCAGCGATTCGCAAAGTCTGTTTATTGTAATAAACTAAATATTTGAAAGAGAACGTAATTTTGTCAGGAAATGAGATGCAGACTTAATTTATTACACAATGCGCAGGTTAAAGTTCAATCAGGCTATTTATGTATGCACTTGTATTTTCATAAATTCACATTTTTTTATAGACTTTTTCCATAACTCTTACCTAAAACTCCAAAACAGAATAAATGTTTTCATTTACACAGCGAAATTCGATACAACCGATCCAAATTATTCCGTCTATATCGAACAATCCGTTCCGATTCTCAATTCTGTTATAACTTATGATCCAGGTCATCGAAGAGACGAAGACATATCTATAACTCTATATATCAACTTCACACTCTTTTATATCCCTCACAATTCACGAATCTCAGCCTCATAAACTCTAACCCGATAAAACTTCTCAAACCTCGCCGCAAAATCTCATCAAACCTCAAAATCATATTATTGATAAGTAATAACAAAAAATTCATTGATAATTCATACCATAGTATTTAATATACATAAATAATTTTTTAACTTCAGTTGACTTTTGTTTTAAAAAGAAGATTAGATAAAAGAACGCTCATTCATGATTGTTTCTAAATTTCATTCCGTAATACTGGCACCCTTATTATAAAGTTCTATCACAAATCACAATTTATCAGTCACGTGAACTTTAGCCAATCAAACACGGCAGTTATTCGTTATAATTATTTGTTCAGTAGTAAATTAGTCCAATTTAATCACGTGATTAGAGTGATTTGGAGGAAAACATCATTAATCTAATTAACAAATAATCAAATGTTTATGTTCAGAATGTTTTCTTTGGTCATAATGAGATGATTTATTTAAAAATTGTCTTTTCATATTTATATACATGATCACTTATCGTATCTTTGTGTCCTACCCATCATATATCTAATCTATAATGTTTCTGCGTCTGACTTTATACTTAAAGAAATTTTCTACGATTTTTAGCATCATGAGGATCGTATATCAAATCATGATACGTTGTTGACTTTCATTCGGTAAAAGACAAATTGAATTAATTATATACGCAAATTTGCCGAAGTGCCAAAAACTTCCAACTGCCAAAATCCCGTCAAACTATATTAAATATATACATAACTGATAACCTTTGTGAACTAAGGCTCCATTAATATCATTTGACAATTCATTCTTCATTCCAAATTATTTGGCGTGATACACGCCTTTTAATTACGAGTTTCGATCTTTACGATCACGATCCGTTTTTGTCATATCTAAGGAGTGTCAAAATATAAAGGAATAAATAAAAGGAGTGATGAGAAACCATCAGTAAATTAATAAAATATAATAACATAACAATGATACTGTTTGCATTATACACATTAATTCATGTTACCTGCATCAATGTTACACGCTCGGATAAAGATTATTTTTTCTTTATCACAATCATTAATATTAAAAAATATTCCTCATCCTATTCCACTACATGTGATATAAACTTTTTGTGCGCTCAATATATCGAAAATCTTCTTCCGGTACCATCTTTCTTTATTGAACAATCTCGAATGTTACAGATACAAGAACTTTTTTGTCAATCGCTAGCTTAGACATATGAAAGCAATAGAGTCATTGTATTTCAAGAGATCTATCTAATACACTAAAATATTATATATAGCATGGACTATAATAATATATTATACCTTTTTGTATACGACTACTATTATATCTATCGTCGACCCCTCTGTATAAATTTATAAAAAAAAGTTTTTTTGATCAAAAACCTATTATGTAAATTGATTTTAAACAAATTTTTAATTTTTAAATTAATAATGATACCTTTCTATGTTTCATATTTTTATCATGTTTTTTCCTTTTGTCGAACCTGTTGATTCCATGTATAACTGTTCATGTCTACGATGGGAAACTGGACTTCATTCTGAGATCTACTCACTTCTTGTAATTCTCTATCACCATGATCTATGTATGCTAATTCTAATCGTTCGTATTGTTTTTCTTGACGGCGTCACCATCTTCGCCTCGAATAACGCTTTTCTTACTTGCATACGCGTTCTTTTCTGCGTCTTGAAATCACGCTTACGACTCTTATTGGTTAATATTCTCTTTCTTGAGTTCTTTATATTCCCTCGCTTCTTTTTTTCGGTGATTCTTCTTTAAGGAGAGTTTCTCGGTATTGTTAAACTAACCGTATCATATTCATCTATATCAGGATCTTGGACTCTAAAAATCTTTGATCCTCAACTCTCAGTCTTTGGGCTAAATAACATCTTCGCATATTTTATCATTATAATTAACTTAGTATGATTTGAAGGATGGATGACCTCTTAACAAAAAAATAAACGTTAGAATATTTATCTATTATTATTATTTTTTTTTTTATTTAAAATAAATAACTAATTTTGTTATAATTACCTTGAAATTTGAATTTAATCCATTGTATTCAAAACTCGGGAAAGATAAGCAAGCAAAAGTTGAAAATAGCGTAACCATGATTATTTAAATACAGTGTAGTAGTTGAGATTAAGAACGACCGAAATTAAAAAAGATATCAACGATATCTCCAACAAAAAAATTCCCTCGCAAAATCAAGACAAGTATATGATTCCATTTTCCACATCGAGCAATCGGATAATTCATTATAGTCCTTAATGAATAATTGAGCGATAAATTTTTGTTATAGTCCATTGGTTGTAATTAAGAAATTGAACATAGTAAGTATGGATTACTTAGTTTCTGTTACTGTACAGTTTGATTTTTATTCTTTCTGCCGCTTTTCTACCTCAATAGACAACTCAACAAAGACGGGACCTCGCAGGTTTTGGAGAAATCACCGATTTTCCATAACAGGAGTGCCAAAATCATACTGCGTGCGAATCTAAATCCTATTTTTACGAATAAAAACACGTTAGAATTATATTCCAATTAATAAATTGACGAAATTAATAATAAAGGAATACCTTTGATCGTTTTGTAAACCTTCAATTTAAATATAGGATCATTTTATTATCATATTCATCATCATCTTAACAAATATAAATTATATAACTCTTCATGATAATCTTAAAATTATCTCATCTCTTCAGCTTCATTTAATAAAAAAAAGGCCTTCTCTACTTATATTCATAATATTTTAATTCTAAGTCGATTTTTACAATTAACCCCACAAATATATCTATCTCTGAATTCTTTGCAACTTTTTCTTGTTATATTCTTTGTCAAAATCGTAGGTGTCTAAGCTCACTTGAAGGTAAAGTTTATAACTTGAAAATACGGGTATTACAAAGAGTCGTAAGTGTGATTAGGATGAAAATCATGTAGATCCGTCATGGTTAGATATCAGCTATGTCATTCGATCGTATCGTACGGCTAATGATCTGATTTGTCGTTTGTAAGCAAAATTTCATAATATACGGACATTTGATCACATGTCGAGAAGCTTGGTGATGGTGATGATATAGGTTCCTTTAAAAGTTTTTTTTCCTTATTGTATCTAAAAATTTAAGTTTACATGTTTTTAAAATATTTGTAGTCGTACATATTTAGGTTATATTAATAAGTTTACCTTAGGTAGACAAAACAAAATTCAAAATAAATTTTGAATCCGACGCGAGTTTATGATTCACTATTGAAGACAATTCGGAGGTCATGCAATCAATACACGGAATATCATCATCATCAAAATGTTTTCTCCCGGTTTCGATATTAACAATGACAACGTATCTTTGAATATGAGGTTATTGTAATTGGAGCGCCTGATGCCTTAGTTATTAAACAGGATCCTGGATATCCAATAGAAAGGCCGCTAATGGCCCGCATAAAATTATGCTACTCCTAGGTTATATATATTATTACATCTAAAATTAATTCATTTGCTAAAAATTAAGGTATAACATTAATAAATTTAATTTGTAGAATTACTTGGCATCCAGAAATCATAAAAAGATGAAGTTGAATCGCTTCATTGAGATGAATCTAATGGTAGTAAGATCATTTTTCTAGGGTCGATATTGATGGAGATCATTATATCTAAAATTATTATGAGAATTATATGATATTTTTATTTCTGTCAGAATTATTGATTATAAAACCTTAACCAGTGATCATATTACAATAAATTTTATACCTTTTGATTTGTTCAATCTAATGGTGGTAAAATCATCTTTCTAGGTTCAATATCATTACATTTAAAGTTATAATATTATCATTAAAATTATTGATCGTAAAATCTTAACCAGTGGTCAAATCACAAAGAGTTTTATATCATTAGATTCGCCTTGACGAGACGAATCTAATGGTGGTAAGATCATCTTTCTAGGTTCAATATTGACGGAGTTCATTATATCTAAAGTTTATTATAAAAATCATATAATATTTTTTTATTTCTGTTAGAATTATTATAAAACCTTAACCAATGATCATATTACAATAAATTTTATACCTTTTGATTTCTTCCATCAAGATCAATCTAATAGTGATAAAATCATCTTTCTAGATTCAATATCATTACATAATATCATCATTAAAATTATTGGTCGTAACCTTAACCAGTAATCAAATCACAAAGAGTTTTATATCATTAGATTCGCCTTGACGAGACGAATCTAATGGTGGTAAGATCATCTTTCTAGGTTCAATATTGACGGAGTTCATTATATCTAAAGTTTATTATAAAAATCATATAATATTTTTTTATTTCTGTTAGAATTATTGATTATAAAACCTTAACCAATGATCATATTACAATAAATTTTATACCTTTTGATTTCTTCCATCAAGATCAATCTAATAGTGATAAAATCATCTTTCTAGATTCAATATCATTACATAATATCATCATTAAAATTATTGGTCGTAACCTTAACCAGTAATCAAATCACAAAGAGTTTTATGTCATTAGATTCGCCTTGACGAGACGAATCTAATGGTGGTAAGATCATCTTTCTAGGTTCAATATTGACAGAGTTCATTATATCTAAAGTTTATTATAAAAATCATAATATTTTTTTATTTTTGTTAGAATTATTGATTATAAAACCTTAACCAATGATCATATTACAATAAATTTTATACCTTTTGATTTCTTCCATCAAGATCAATCTAATAGTGATAAAATCATCTTTCTAGATTCAATATCATTACATAATATCATCATTAAAATTATTAGTCGTAACCTTAACCAGTAATCAAATCACAAAGAGTTTTATATCATTAGATTCGCCTTGACGAGACGAATCTAATGGTGGTAAGATCATCTTTCTAGGTTCAATATTGACGGAGTTCATTATATCTAAAGTTTATTATAAAAATCATATAATATTTTTTTATTTCTGTTAGAATTATTGATTATAAAACCTTAACCAATGATCATATTACAATAAATTTTATACCTTTTGATTTCTTCCATCAAGATCAATCTAATAGTGATAAAATCATCTTTCTAGATTCAATATCATTACATAATATCATCATTAAAATTATTGGTCGTAACCTTAACCAGTAATCAAATCACAAAGAGTTTTATGTCATTAGATTCGCCTTGACGAGACGAATCTAATGGTGGTAAGATCATCTTTCTAGGTTCAATATTGACAGAGTTCATTATATCTAAAGTTTATTATAAAAATCATAATATTTTTTTATTTTTGTTAGAATTATTGATTATAAAACCTTAACCAATGATCATATTACAATAAATTTTATACCTTTTGATTTCTTCCATCAAGATCAATCTAATAGTGATAAAATCATCTTTCTAGATTCAATATCATTACATAATATCATCATTAAAATTATTAGTCGTAACCTTAACCAGTAATCAAATCACAAAGAGTTTTATATCATTAGATTCGCCTTGACGAGACGAATCTAATGGTGGTAAGATCATCTTTCTAGGTTCAATATTGACGGAGTTCATTATATCTAAAGTTTATTATAAAAATCATATAATATTTTTTTATTTCTGTTAGAATTATTGATTATAAAACCTTAACCAATGATCATATTACAATAAATTTTATACCTTTTGATTTCTTCCATCAAGATCAATCTAATAGTGATAAAATCATCTTTCTAGATTCAATATCATTACATAATATCATCATTAAAATTATTGGTCGTAACCTTAACCAGTAATCAAATCACAAAGAGTTTTATGTCATTAGATTCGCCTTGACGAGACGAATCTAATGGTGGTAAGATCATCTTTCTAGGTTCAATATTGACAGAGTTCATTATATCTAAAGTTTATTATAAAAATCATAATATTTTTTTATTTTTGTTAGAATTATTGATTATAAAACCTTAACCAATGATCATATTACAATAAATTTTATACCTTTTGATTTCTTCCATCAAGATCAATCTAATAGTGATAAAATCATCTTTCTAGATTCAATATCATTACATAATATCATCATTAAAATTATTAGTCGTAACCTTAACCAGTAATCAAATCACAAAGAGTTTTATATCATTAGATTCGCCTTGACGAGACGAATCTAATGGTGGTAAGATCATCTTTCTAGGTTCAATATTGACGGAGTTCATTATATCTAAAGTTTATTATAAAAATCATATAATATTTTTTTATTTCTGTTAGAATTATTGATTATAAAACCTTAACCAATGATCATATTACAATAAATTTTATACCTTTTGATTTCTTCCATCAAGATCAATCTAATAGTGATAAAATCATCTTTCTAGATTCAATATCATTACATAATATCATCATTAAAATTATTGGTCGTAACCTTAACCAGTAATCAAATCACAAAGAGTTTTATGTCATTAGATTCGCCTTGACGAGACGAATCTAATGGTGGTAAGATCATCTTTCTAGGTTCAATATTGACAGAGTTCATTATATCTAAAGTTTATTATAAAAATCATAATATTTTTTTATTTTTGTTAGAATTATTGATTATAAAACCTTAACCAATGATCATATTACAATAAATTTTATACCTTTTGATTTCTTCCATCAAGATCAATCTAATAGTGATAAAATCATCTTTCTAGATTCAATATCATTACATAATATCATCATTAAAATTATTAGTCGTAACCTTAACCAGTAATCAAATCACAAAGAGTTTTATATCATTAGATTCGCCTTGACGAGACGAATCTAATGGTGGTAAGATCATCTTTCTAGGTTCAATATTGACGGAGTTCATTATATCTAAAGTTTATTATAAAAATCATATAATATTTTTTTATTTCTGTTAGAATTATTGATTATAAAACCTTAACCAATGATCATATTACAATAAATTTTATACCTTTTGATTTCTTCCATCAAGATCAATCTAATAGTGATAAAATCATCTTTCTAGATTCAATATCATTACATAATATCATCATTAAAATTATTGGTCGTAACCTTAACCAGTAATCAAATCACAAAGAGTTTTATGTCATTAGATTCGCCTTGACGAGACGAATCTAATGGTGGTAAGATCATCTTTCTAGGTTCAATATTGACAGAGTTCATTATATCTAAAGTTTATTATAAAAATCATAATATTTTTTTATTTTTGTTAGAATTATTGATTATAAAACCTTAACCAATGATCATATTACAATAAATTTTATACCTTTTGATTTCTTCCATCAAGATCAATCTAATAGTGATAAAATCATCTTTCTAGATTCAATATCATTACATAATATCATCATTAAAATTATTGGTCGTAACCTTAACCAGTAATCAAATCACAAAGAGTTTTATATCATTAGATTCGCCTTGACGAGACGAATCTAATGGTGGTAAGATCATCTTTCTAGGTTCAATATTGACAGAGTTCATTATATCTAAAGTTTATTATAAAAATCATATAATATTTTTTTATTTCTATTAGAATTATTGATTATAAAACCTTAACCAATGATCATATTACAATAAATTTTATACCTTTTGATTTCTTCCATCAAGATCAATCTAATAGTGATAAAATCATCTTTCTAGATTCAATATCATTACATAATATCATCATTAAAATTATTGGTCGTAACCTTAACCAGTAATCAAATCACAAAGAGTTTTATATCATTAGATTCGCCTTGACGAGACGAATCTAATGGTGGTAAGATCATCTTTCTAGGTTCAATATTGACGGAGTTCATTATATCTAAAGTTTATTATAAAAATTATATAATATTTTTTTTTATTTCTGTTAGAATTATTGATTATAAAACCTTAACCAATGATCATATTACAATAAATTTTATACCTTTTGATTTCTTCCATCAAGATCAATCTAATGGTAGTAATATTATCTTTCTAGGTTTGATATTATTACATTTAAAGTTATAATATGTCATAAAATCTTAACCAGTGATCGAAACACAAAGAAATTTATATCATTAGATTCGCCTTGATGTGACGAATCTAATGGTGGTAAGATCATCTTTCTAGGTTCAATATTGATGGAAATCATTATATCTAAAGTTTATTATAAAAATTATATAATATTTTTTCATTTCTGTTAGAATTATTGATTATAAAACCTTAACCAATGATCATATTACAATAAATATTATACCTTTTGATTTCTTCCATCAAGATCAATCTAATGGTAATAAAATCATCTTTCTAGGTTCAATATCATTACATTTAAAGTTATAATATTATCATTAAAATTTTTGCTTGTAAAACCTTAACCAGTGGTCAAATCACAAAGAATTTTATATCATTGGATTCATCTTGACGAGACGAATCTAATGGTGGTAAGATCATCTTTCTAGGTTCAATATTGACGGAATTCATTATATCTAAAGTTTATTATAAAAATTATATAATATTTTTTTTTATTTCTGTTAGAATTATTGATTATAAAACCTTAACCAATGATCATATTACAATAAATTTTATACCTTTTGATTTGTCCCATCAAGATCTGGTAAAATCATCTTTCTAGGTTCAATATTGATGGAAATCATTATATCTAAAAATTATATACATTAAAGATAAATTTTCAAATAATTAGAAAAATGATCGAAAAAATTTTATAAGGATTGCCAATTTGCCAAAAATATCATTACGCCTTTATAAAAAAAAAAAATCAATTCAATTTGCCAAAATTTATAAGTATAACCTTATATATACTCTATTTCCCAAAACTTAAATTAGACTTTAAACCAACTTTGTATTAATTGCAAAAATTCACAAAATATAGATTAAGGTCTCCGAGATCCTTGTTAGACATACTGTGTTACGGGAAAAAAGCTATTTAAAAAATATTTACCTGCATAATAAAGTCTATAAATAGATTCTTCGTAGATTTTGCAACAAAATTGTGAGATTTTTCTCTTAGATTTTGAAAAGAAGTATATTGATTCTATCGAGAAAATATAAGGGCTGGAGTTGTGACGTAAATATTACTTCCTCGTGTTATTTTCTTAATCTTATGGTATTATATTAAATATAGAAATATAGAAGGGGTCAAGAAAGCTGTTGCCCAGTAACACAATACATTTGGCCGTGAACCCGTGATATGAAAAATATATATAGACGAGATTGTCAATTTATCAAAATTTTTTAATACTTCGTCGTTCCATTCAATAAGATTTGTAGACGGAAAAGAAGATTTGGCTATGATGAGTCGATGATTCTATAATTCTATTGAGATATTTATTTTAGTAGTAAGATATATTTATCTCTTTTTTTTTTTTTTTTTTTTTTTTTTACTATATCATCAGATCAAATAATTATTTTAAATTAATTTTTTCTTCTCTTTGATGAAATGTTAAGAAAAGATTGCGTTATCAGTCATAGTTTTGAGCTAGACAAGCTTTAATGAATGCTCGATCCATATAAACGATAACTATTTGTGAGTTTATTTAGTAATTTTTCGTTACATCATTAAACTGAATTGTTTTATTTTTTCGACGCAGTATTAATATAATCTTTTTTGATTATTAAATATTATTCGGTCAGCCTTAACAACACATAAAAACGTTTAATTATGCAGTTTCTGTTTTTGGTGCAAATTATTTATAACTAACAAGGGAGTATAAGAAGATTAAGATGGTACTACAATTGTTGTAATTAAAAAGTTGACAGGAAAAAAGGATCAGATGAAGAAGCTGATGGCGATGATGATGATAAGAGATTAATTGTTAAAGAAGGATCAGATAGAATTGACGAGAATAAAATTCTGAAATTAAACTATTAATTATAAATTATTTGCATCGAAACCAACAGGGAAGTTGACGGGCAAAAGGATCAGATGAAGAAGAAGCTGATGATGATGATGATGATTATGATGAGAGATTAATTATTAAAGAAGGCTAAATGAAATTAATGTCAATAAAAATTCTGAAGAAAGAAAACCTCTCTTTACATGAATATATCAATAATTGGCTTTCTTTTATTGATCTTGCAAACGTCGAAAATATTCGGAAGTATTTTGGTAAGAATTAAATTTTACTTGTAGTTTTTAAATAATAATGATAATAATAATAATAGTAACAATAACCATCCTTTATTCAGAATGGATTTGGGATCGGGTCTTTTGTGTTTTCTTCAGGTTATAGAAACGAGTTTCTAGATTTTGGGTACATGATAATCTATCCTGTTCTTTTTTATGATTCTCTTCATATAGGATATTTATCATTATATTTATTCGCGTTATATCAATTTTGATTGAAGATTAGCTGCTAGTGTAGATTACCATTAGATCCATAATTATACGATTAGATCAAAAAAAAATTGGGAATGGATATTATTTTCTCACATTAAATGACTGAAATATTCTTGGTAAGTTCTAATATTATATTGATTGATCTTTGATTGCTCTTTATAAAAAAAAAAAAAATTATTGATTTAATAAAATAATGTGGTGGGATAGATTATTCATTAGGTTTTGTTGTTGAAACAAAAGAATTGATATAAAAACATCAAATTAGTATCAGCGAAAATGGGAAATATCGCCAAAGAAAAAAGATGATGGCGAAAAAACATCATAATATTTTATCTTATGTATCAAAATTCTCGCTTTTAAATTAAATACGATTAAATGCGTATGCGATCACATGGAATAATGAAAATTTCAGCCAGTTGTATTAATTTACATATTTAGCAATTTTTAAATACCAAAAACAGAAAATTTACCGAGATTTACCAGTGCCCCCATCCTTTCCTTTCTTTTAAAAATACTATTTTGAGAATCAACGTTGGGAACAAACATTGTAACACGACTAACCCAAAATTAATTTATTCATTACATTAAAAAAAAAAATGTTTGGGGTTTTCATCAATCTCATCAATCTTGGTTATGATGAAATATTTCTTTTGTGTTGAAAAATAGGAAACTGCATGAGTTACATGGGTTGCGTAAGAAATTTCACAATAAATTTAAATGGAAAATTAATTATTTCTCTAGGCTTTTCCGAACCGACTAAATTACACTTTTGTGTAAGAGAAAAAAAATATTTTTTTTTTTTTTTTTTTTTTTTTTTTTTAAGTTTTTCCCCAAAAATTAGATGTCAAAAGAAGATCATTGTTACACTTTCTCACAATTTCTCACAGAAGTTTCATTGTCCTGAATGATTGATTATTACTTTAATATTAGTTTATCTCTTTGCAAATTAATTGTAAATTTTTTTTTTTTTCAAAAAAAAATCAAATTGAATGGATTAATAATTATAATAAAGTTTTAATCACATAAAGATCATAATTATATTTATTATTATAAGAAAATCTATCTTCTGAGCTTTCAAATAACATTTTTAATAATACGCTAATATATCCTCCCCACTTTAGAAAATAAATAAAAATATATGTATAAAAAAAAAAAAAAAATTTTTTTTTTTTTTTTTTTTTTAATTTTTTTTTTTTTGATTATAGTTTGGCTAACTAAGTTTGCAAGTTCATTGAGAAATTTATAATAAAATAATAAATATACAATAGGAAATTCAGTGAATGGAATGGGATAAAAACACAGTATATAAAAAAATATACAAGGGATAATTTAATGAATGATCTGCATTGAAAAAAATTATATATCAAAATTAAATTTTATCTGTTAATCTTTTATTATATATTTATTTGACGAATCGCAAGGTTGCTGTTCGTTAATGCATAACAAAAAAAAATGTGACCTTAACGACCTAATTAATAATTCAATGAAACCGCAAGCAATTATTAACTTTGTTGCAACATAATAAAAACTTTTAGGATTAATTCATTGTCCTTTAAATATTTTAAAACAAGGAAATTTATACGGAAAAATGTGGAAAGATAAGTTTTGATAAGTAATGTCTTTCCAAATTTATACTAATATAATTATAATTATATTTTTTTTTTTATGAAGTATTGTTGTTGGTTGAAAGGAATTCCCGTTCCAAATTTCCAATCATGTCCCATTAGTAGCCTCAAGAATATAAAATGGACTGATCTTACTTATCGTACTTTTAAAAACAAAAAAAAAAAAAACCTTAACCCACAATCAAACACTTATAATACATTCACTAACAAATCCAAATGCCAAAACAAAATACCCCTACACTTCGCTTCAGATCCCAACGAATACAACAACAACGTGGGTTAAGAAGAGGAAATAGTAAAACAAAATTCGGGAATTGTTTTACACTATTTTCCTCCGATTATAAAAGAAGCGATCCACAATTTGCGACTTTGTCCGTACTTAATTATAGCCATTACGCCTCCGAGGGATGGAAGAACCTTTCGGAGGAACAAAAGATCACTTATCGGTGGCTATACGAGATTCTAAAACAAGAACTCTCGCCGGAACCACAAGACAAGTACACGGGTATTTTGAATTTTGTAGCCACACCCACCACACCCAATCTTCACGACCCTCCTCCTCCAAATCATCAACAAAAACCAACCTATAGCAAATATAGATTATATTAAGAAGTAAATTTTAAGTTTAATAACCAATATACATTTAATAATATATATGATGTAATTTTAAGTTTAATAATTAATATATTTTATAAAAATTATTATAATTAATACATTTAATAAAAAATTATTATAATTAATACATTTAATAAAAAATTATTATAGTTGATACATTTAATAAAAAATTATTATAGTTGATGCATTTAATAAAATTTAATATGAATTTTAAATACAATACATCTTTTACATGTACACTGAAATTCGATAAACCGGAGTTAAGGATTATGGATTTCTCGATATACCGGATTTTTTTGGAAGTTTGATATCTTTGAATCTATTGCTGTCATTGTTGCGGCATGCTAATAAATACAATATCTCATCTAAAGGAAGACGACTAAAATCTTTTTTTTTTTTAATAAATTTACACATATGCAGTTTAACTCAGCCAAAGTCTTATACACGTTTTATCATTACATACAGTGATAGGTTGGTATTCTGTATTGTTTCCCAAATTGGAAATCTTTTATGACATAAGCATCGGCTGTCAGCTGTTGTAGAATTTGATCTAAATAATTTTAAGTTAATATTTTTTTTCAATGACTTGCTTTAATTATTATAATTCTTATTTATAAATATCCAATAGCGTCAATTCCCATCATTCAACGTTATTTATCACCGTTGTTAATTTTATGATTGCACTGCACAATTGTTCTTTAATTATTAATATTTTTCTAAAAAACTTCGGCAAATTAATTCCGTAAAAAAAAACAAAAAACTTTTTAGAGTAAACAAATTTTTATTATTAAGACACTAATATTATTTTCCCCAATTCTATAGGTTAGATCGATAGGGAGATAGGCTGACTATTAGTTTACAATATATTTATCCTAGTGATATTAGAAATGTGTTCATTATTTGTAGACACGTGGGTATAATAATGTACTAGTTGCTTCAGATGTTTGGTGACATTTTATTATATAGGTGTGACAAATTAACGATCGGCATACGTCATTTCCCTTTGTCAAGTTACTTATTTTAGTTAATTTTTTTTTTATATGTTTATGGAAATTCTCTACAAAAAAAATCGTGTTACATTCCTGATACTCACGTATTTACGCCATAATATTTCATAATATTTTTAGTCCGTAGTCATGGGTTAAAATTTTTTGATGTGGTACAATAGTCTAACTTCTTTGATCGGTTACACTAAAAAATTATAAATGAACCGATTAATAGTAATCACCAAAAATCATAGGTCGTTTTTGGTCGAGTCGATAAAAATACAAATACAATAAAAACAGTAATTTATTGGCAGGTTAGCATATCTGAAATGTGTGAACAGCGGCAATTTGAAAAAAAGGAAATAACTATTCTTCCTTTTATTATAGAGCTTTTAGAAGTTTACCATAGATGTATTTTTACCAGCTCTACAAGTTTATTTAGAATTAGGAAGGCAGTTTTAAAAGCCATTTTTGACTTTACATATAAATAATTGATTTTATCATCTTTGCTGATCCTTTCGAAAATGGGATTGGCGAAAAAAAAAATGTTTTATTTGAATAGACCAAAAGTGACATTCAAAACCGCCTTTATCACTCTAGGTCAACTTGCAGAGCTGCCAAAATTACATCTATTATACAACTTTAAAAGCCGTGCGTTAAAAGTGTGTAAGAAAAAATTTTGTTTTTTACATTTTTTGTTGCGCCGCAATTCTGTCACAGATTTCAGATATGCGGTAGGTTTATTAGTCTATTAATAATCTGCTCAATCAAAATGACGATCGACCAATTCACTAAGATGATCATCCATGACGCAGCAAAAAACATTAATCAATATACAAAATTGCAGAAAATCATCAGGTGGCATCACGTGCACGTAAAATTATCAAAGAATTTTTATTATTATTGCTTTGATATTTTTAAATGCTGACTTGAATCCATTGCACGCTAAATATCTATGGTGGCTGTTAAAGTTAAAGTATTAAACCCAAGAATAAACAAAATATAGTAAAAAAGAAATTCATTGTTAACAAAATCATCCTGAATAATGCGAAATTTTGAGCTTCTTCACGATCTGTAGATAGTCGAGTTGTTTTGAATTTGATTACTCCTTCCTCGCCATCATCGTCCAGGACGTTTAAATATTACGATTACTAGTAGGTTTGTATAATACTTCTTCTTGTTCGCGTTTCATTTTCTTGGTAAGCGAAAGTGATTTGGATTCTCCTCCTGATGCATAATCGTCATCATCATTAATCTTTATTTTGGGGGGGGGTTTGTATTACTTGCTCCTGCAGATTTTCTCGAACATCTAGGAGTAGTTAATAACCTAGAGTTTTAATGAAAAGATATATGACTTTATATCATCAATTTCCATCAAATAAATCATCATCATCTACATTAGGTTATGATGTATCGTACCGCTTACACTATATAATATAAATAAAATACATTAATCAAAATATTGTAAATTTGATGCAGTTAATTTTATATATGATTCGTAGAAGCTTACTAAACAACACGTCTTTTCTTAATTGTTAATATTTGATTCGTCTTCAACTTTGATTTCTTTTGATTTCGCGTGTTAATTGACGATATATGCAATAATGCGGCTTTGTGATCATCTGAATCCTGGCTTATTTGTGATTATTGCTTATAATTAAAAATTTTTGTGGTAATTCATAAATATGAGAAGCTTCAAGAACTTACGCCATTTTCTCAGATCTTAGATCAGACTGATTTTAAAAGACTAAGATGCTTTTTTTTCGCCATTCTAAGAACATCTTATAAATTAAGCATTGATCCAGCCATGAAAGACATTGAAAACGTGAAAAATCTCATAATTATATGTTTCTGCACCTACTAAACAACCAATTTAGTTTGAACAAAATGAACTCATTATAAATACGGTAAGAGATTTTTGTATTAAAAAAAAATTTTTTTTAAAATTGTACATACATAATTTTGAATAATAATACGATCCTCGTCGAGGGGTCGGTCCAACCTTAACTGTTTTTAAGAGATTTACAGGAAAAACAAATGTGGAGAAAAACAAAAAAGTTATCAATTAGTACGATTACTCATCATTTTATAAGATGATCTGCAAAATGTATGACAAAAGTGTTACTATATCGGGTAGTAAAAGGTTCGGTCGATTATTTGTTTTTTTAGTATCTATAATCTCTCTTTTCTGAACGTCTACAAGTCAAGATTCTATATTAGAATGTGAATATTCTTCTTATTTAGTCTATTATTTAACCATATAATATAGGTTTTGCTCCTATAAACTCAATACGTTATTGCAAATCCCCAGTGTGAAGCCTACTATTTATATTTACGAAAGTACGAAACGATCAATGGAAAGGCGTGAACGTAAGCAGATAATTGAAGTGTGTTTTTCATTTCAGGCACTATTGTGTATTTACAAGTAAGTTGATTTTTTCAATAAATTTTATTATTAATATTTAATTATAATAAATTATTATATTCATGTATTATCCTAAAAATTTTTTACCAAAATTTCTGTCAATAATAATTACTCTGATTTAAATTTATTATAGAAATTAATTTATCGTTAAAACTATATATATATCTATCATTTAGATCAGATGGTGCTATTGTTGAGTTTCAATTGTAGCAACAAATAATTTAAGGATGGTTTCAATGCGTGAGGATAGTCTTGAATATGAGCAAGTTTGGTTCAATAGTACATAATCAGAATCCTAGATATGCTATGAAGATCGCAAGATGTGTTGCGACTGGCGCACAATTCTTAGTATTTTTTCTTATAATAGTTATTCATTTGATTATCTAATTTTAGAACCAAATAGATTTGATTTATTAATATTATTATTTATCTTAATAGGTAATAGCAACAAATACTTTTACAATGCGTAAAGGTATTTATTTTATGTCCAATATTTAAACAAATTTGTTTCAATAGTACGTGTTCAGGGTCCTAAACATGTCAAGAAGATAGCAAGGTGTGTTGCGGCTGGCTCTCAATTCTTAGTATTTGACATGACATCAGTACAATGCCTAAAGCCAATGATGATTATACTTAGCATATAGAACTTTTTACATCAAATTTAAGGTAATTCTTAAATCATAATATAGAAACACATCGGACTCCTTTTTTATCATGATTAATCATTTAATATTATTATTTATCCATAGGCAATAGCAACAAATACTCTTAAGAACGACTTCAATTCGTGACGATATTCACTTTTATGCGCAACCTCTTTTGAACAAATTGGCCGTGTTCAGGACCCCAAACATGCCAAGAAGATAATAAGATGTGCTGCGACTAGCGCCCAATTATTAATATTTGACACGATACATGTCAATGCCTAAAGCCGATGATGGATCATTATGATTATGCTGAGCATATAGATTTTTTTTACATCAAATTTAAGGTAAATAATAATCAGCAGATGTTGAAGGGCTCTTTTTCATCATGGTTAATCATTTGATTTATTAATATTATTATTTATTTAATTGGTAATAGCAACAAATACTTCAAGAATGACTTCGATGCGACAGATAAATTTGGATATTCATTCTATGCCCAATCCTTGAACGAATTTGGTTCAGTACATGATCAGAATCCTATCAAGCTAAGAAGACAACAAGATGTGCTGCGACTGGAGCTCAATTATTAGTATTTGACACGATACAAGTTCATGCCTAAAGCCAATGTTGGATCGTTAGGATTATACTGAGCATATAGAACTTTTTACATTAAATCTAAGGTAATGTTTAAATCATAATATAGAAATACATCGGATATTGAAAGACTCGATTTATTAATAATATTATTTGTCCATAGGCAATAGCAACAAACACTTTAAGACCCCTTCATGCGTGAAGATATTCTCGACCTTTGAACAAATTTGGTTCAGTATTACATGATCAAATCATAAACAAGCTAAGAAGATAGCAAGATGTGCTATGACTGGAGCTCGATTCATAGTATTTGACGCGACACCAGTTTATGACTAAAGCCAATGATGGATCGTTAGGGTTATACTGAGCATATAGAACTTATTACATTAAATCTAAGGTAATGTTTAAATCATAATATAGGGATACGACGGATATTGAAAGACTCGATTTATTAATAATATTATTTATCCATAGGCAATAGCAACAAATACTTTAAGTATTCCTTCATGCGTGAAGATATTCTCGATCTTTGAACAAATTTGGTTCAGTATTACATGATCAAATCATAAACAAGATAAGAAGATAGCAAGATGTGCTATGACTGGGGCTCAATCCTTAGTATTTGACACGACACCAGTTCATGACTAAAACCGATGATGGATCGTTATGATTAAACTGAGCATATAGAACTTTTTACATTAAATTTAAGGCAATGCTTAAATCATAATATAGAAACACAACGGATATTGAAAGACTCGATTTATTAATAATATTATTATCCATAGGCAATAGTGACAATTACTTTAAGAACTCCTTCATGATTATTCATTTTTATGCTCGACCTTTGAACAAATTTGGTTCAGTAGGTCGTGATCAGGATCCTAAGCAAGCTAAGAAGATAGCAAGATGTGATGCGACTAGAGCTCAATTCTTAGTATTTGACGACATTAGTTCAATGCCTAAAGCCAATGATGGATCGCTAAGTTTATACTGAGCGTATAGAATTTTTTACACCAAATTTAAGGTAAAGCTTAAGCCATAATAAAGAAGCTCTTTTATTTATAATGGTTAATCATTTAATTATTTAATTTTAGAACCAAATATATTTATTTGGTTTATTAATATTATATCTAGGTAAATGAAGGACTCTTTCCTCCATTTATGATGATTTCTATCTAGGGTTCTTAATCGAGTCAGTCAAATTGTCCGAGAATTTTGTTGATTAAATTATGACCGACTGATACAATCAATAATAAAATTCACCCAATCGAGGACATCGATCATTTGAGGAATTATTTCATTTTTTCATTCAGAATAACAATTTCGGTAGACTTCTTCTAGTAATATAGGAATGAGTTAATTTTTTTTTCATATTTATTATGAAATATTGCTTACTTATTCGACCAAGATTTGATTGACAATGTTAATTAGAGTATTTATCAATAATCAATCATAGAATCAAAATCAATCAATTAGTATATTATAGCTCTAGTCGACTGGATTATGACCACCTGATGACGATATGCTGAAAATTATATCATTTCCGTTAGTCTGGAGGTAAGTTTGTATTACATTTAAAGTTAAAAAATTATCTATAACTTCCAATGCTTATTTATAATTACATGATTATTTAGAATTCCGGCAAAGTGATGGAATTATTAAACCTTGCAGGTTGCTTGTGTATCAACAGAATATGTTGGTGTGATTCGACCTATTGATTTACTGGTTGATGAGGCTTCAAGGCCAACAATAACGAATCTCAAGAACAATTTAGATCAGAAAGAACGTGATGCTAAAAAAAAGGAAGTGTTGAGGCAAATTTAAGGATAATTTTGATAATATTCTCCATCGGAATAATCAACACTCTATCAATAAGCCGAAAATTCGGGATAGAGTGCCGGAGAAATTGAAGAAATTCATCAAGAACATTAAAATGGTGCAGAAAAGAATTAACTAAGGCTTCATGCCAAACAAATTTAACACCAATAATGTATCTCAAGAACAATTTGGTATGTCTCGAATTTTATTTTTGACCCAAAAGAACCCGACACTAAAAAAAAGAAGTGTGGAGACGAATTTTAAGGATAATTGTGTTGATAAGCTCGAAGATTTAGGATTTCAATAGTTAGCAAAGAAAGAAGGGATCTCATCTCGTACGTTAAAATGGCGCAAGTTAGAAAAGACATTGAGGATAACTAGATCACTAAACACGAAAATATTTATCTTTTTGTAAAATGACAGCAGTCGATTATTCACCTGGTGAAGTAGTAAATCCATTTTTAGAGTTTATGAGTTATTAAAAAAGGAAATTCTAAAACTCGCTTAGATCTATCTCTACTACTTTTCTGTAGAATTGACTCATTATTATCAACAATTCGCCATTAGTAACTACATTTCCTATAACACATACACCCGACATATGAATCATCAGGTTCAACTAACCCTGATCGTTGTTATCGAATGCTAGAAATTAAGAATTCACACGTATACATTTACGCGTATACATTCACGCGTATACATATGAGTAATGTGGTTCGGATCATTTTATACTGGTAAATATTTCTATTTCTTTCCGATTTATCTAGTAATTTGACTAAGGATTATCGTTAATTTACAGATAACTTGTACAAAGCTCGACGTACTGTACGAATTAGTTTTTGACAATTAAAAAAAAAGATTTTATCGCAATTAATTAATGTTTATACTGTAATTTGATGATTTATGATAGCAGATAGGTATATTTGTACTATTCTTTTTTTTTTTTTTTTTTTTTTTTTTTTATAACAAAAATTAATTTTATTATTTTTTTTTTTTTTAAAAATCTATACAAGATGAACGATTGTATACTGTAGATGCAGTGAACTATTTTATAAGAAAATCGGATTTCGATAACACAAAGAAATGTGAAGAATTTGAGGGGATTCAGAATCGGTTACGAGAAATTTTGAAGATTTAAAAAATGTTTGGGCAAAAATATGAAATTCAAATGGGGAACTTAAATTGTACAGGGGAAAATTTCTCTAGAATGAGTTAAACATAATCTTATTCGTTAGATTTATATGAAGATGGATCAAATTTGAATCTTAATCCTTTGAATTATAATCCTTTTTTATTCTTTAATATTGATTTTATTTGATTGCTTCTTTCCTGTTATCTTTTCACATAATATTACGTTTTATTTTGATCAAGTTCTAATTAATTATTAATAATTTTTATTCTTGTCGGTATTTTTATCTATCTCTTTAAATTTCCTTTTCAGCTGTTCGATTTCTCTCAAATTTTTTTTTTCCAATAAATTTTATAGTAAGATATTAAGAATTTATATATCCAAACAAGTGCATGATGATGGATCAATTGCTAAAGCAGTTAAACCCGTCTCTTTCTTTATTACCTTGATATTTTAAAATTTCAGTCAAAGCAATGAGTAACTTAATGTACAAAATCATATCATTTTTTCTTTTTTTTTTTTTTTTTAGTTAACGAAATAGAGAATGAGATGAAAAATGCAAATAGATCACATGCGCACTAAATAGAACTTCGATAGTAAAAGATTTTTGATGGTAATAACATATTTTATCACCGTTTGAATTTTGAGCAAATTCAAAGATTAAAGTTAAATAAATTATTAACTTTCTAGATTCATCGTATCAAAAATATATTAATGTGTATAAAGTGATTAATAAATTAGTAAGTCTATCTTTCTCTCGTGTCTTGTGACTAAATTAAGTTTGGAATTTAATCATCAATCAAAATATTTCATATTCTTCAACAGAAAATCTACCTATAAAGATGAATTTTATAGACACAGTTTACGAATATCTAAATTTGATCGTTTACTATACGATTTTAACCCAGCAAATTTTATCATCAAATTTCCATCGAATCAAATTATGTCTTACAAGAACTTCGTTATTTCTTTACATGAAATTTTTCAGGAAATAATAAGGCTTGCTTTATTAATTTACTATCGATCTTCACACAACCCCATATAATAAATACGCAAATAGATTAGCCTTTTAACCAGTACCGTAGTTATATGGTGGTTTATCCTTTTTTTTGATATGTCGTCCCAACTATACGGATAACAATCAAAATATGTGTATGAGCATTTCCTGTTGTTAAAAATCAATGATCCAAGGTGGAACATTTATTCTTTCGAGGTATTATACTACGAAGTCATTGGATTGCAAAATCAGCACATTTTGTTGGAGTTTTTAATTTCAATATAGAGATTAAGAATTTCGATGATACTTATTAATATGATTTAAAGAATAGAAAAATAAATGAATAAATACTTTTCGATAAACGAATCGAAATGATATTGATCAGATCCAAAAATTTCAAGAATATCGCGAATTGATCCTGTGACTTGAATAAGATCAAACTCTCAAACACGTCATTGGAGTCTTCAAATCTAACTCGGCAAATGAAATCAATTAACGTATTATCCTTTAATAATGGAAATCTGAAGTAATACTGCTTAATTACAGAAACAATAACTGATAAGTACAATATTTTCTATTATCTAATTAAATTATTATCAAAAAATCGATACTGCGATAAAAACGAAAGGATTCACATTATGAATATAATGAGAATTTTCGTATTTGAAATTTTTTAAGCGAAATTATTAATTAAGGAGAAATTATTTTTTCAATAATGAAGTAAGTGATAATTTTTTTTCTTAAATTTACGAAAAATTTTTGAAATTCAGTAGTTACCTTTAAATTTAACTTCGTTCTCAAAAAAAAAAAAAAAAAAAAAAAAAAAAAATTCTTATAAAATTTTCACAATAAAAATATTTCTGTTCATATCAACAAGCGTTCTTTTGGTCAAACGATCAATTATTCGAATTCATTTCCGAAATTGAAAGATACTTTTAAGAAAAACGAAATTGAACGCGCTTACGCGAATAGCCGAATAGTCTGTATTAACCAATCACCTTTTTAAATAAAATTTGCTGTGCCGCTTCATTAATCAGCCTGATCGGATTTTTCAATTATTCCAATTTTTTCATGGGTTACCACATCCATAAAAAAAAAAAAAAAAAAAAATAGTTGAAAAGCTTGCATAAAAAAGGGGCATTTGAAAGAATAAAGGAAACAACGAAACCATAATACCAATTGTGCTATATAACCTTAAATCCGTTTTTAGAAAATTTTACGTTTGTGTTAGTTTCCAATTTACCGTTTTTCAAATAAACCTGATTTAAAAAAAAAAAAAAAAAAATATCAATGTTTATAACAGTTAAGGAAAAATAATAATAACTCGGGAATCGGGACGTAAAATTTTTGGCGGCAATTTAAATCGATATATTTTCTTTATTGTATAAATAAATAAATAATGTTTACAAATAAATACCACATTTTTCATATATTTTTTTTTTTTTGATTTTTCACGGAGTTGATTTCCGTCCAATTTCTCGATTCAAAACCTGTTTATTTTTTTTTTTTTTTAATTTTTTTTTTGTATATATTGTACGTATGAAGTATGCGACATAAAATTGTGTTACAGATCATCACTAGTTTGGTATTCTATCTATTAAAAAATTTCGAACGTGATCAAGGAGAAATTTTACAATTTTTTTTTTTTGCAAATTAACTCGCCAAGTTTGGAATCAACTTTTTCAAAGGTAATATTATATATATATATATGTATGTAGTGAATGCTTCTAGTAAAGAAAAAAAAAATTCAAAGTAAAAAATCCTTTTAATTTCTCTTCCAATTTATTTATTTTCCCGATTCGAAAATCATGGATTCTATAATTTTTTCTTTTTTATTTGGGTGCTCATTCATAGTCAGTAGTTTGATTATTTACTTAATTAATCATTCTTTTTAAATAATAATAATAATAAATTAATATAATTTTTTTTTTTTTTTCTTTGTTAAATAAAATAACAGATTTATATTCATAATTTTTTTATTTCCACATTTAATTGCCAACATGATCGATTTAATTTTTCATTATTTAAAATAACAATAAATTTAAGCGGAGCCTTCGAATCCATTCTCTCCGTCTTTTTAGTGTACGAGATATCTTGTTATATAACAAATTACGCCAACGAAATTGTTAATTTCGTTTATAGGCAAACAATTATTTTCTTCTTAATAAGGAGGTTGATTGGCGTATCAAAATTAAAATATGACAAAATCCTTTGTATATCATTTATTTCTATTAGGACTTCACTTCAAGTAATTATTTTTATTTGGTATTGGTGTATTACTGTACTTATGATTTCTATTAATTGATTCGTTAATAGATAATATATATTACGTTATTCCAACTCCATGTTGGAAACATACGCGAATACGAAGAAAAGGCAAAAATCGCAAGGTGGGGGTATATAATCGTTGATCTAATGATTAATGTTTTCGTAACGACTAGATTAATCCTAATTTTAAAAGAAGGAATCCAGAATTCAAAGGAATTAAGTAAAATGACCGAAGAAGGATCACCAAAGAGTAAATTATTCAATGCTGTAAATTATTGGAGTTATTTACAATTAGTATCAACATTAATATTTAATATTTTGGCTGTAATAGAAATAATTCCATGGTTAAAATATGGTAGTGTTCTAACAATTAGGATTTTTCAAACTTTTAATAACATCATTTTCTCTTACTTAATAACTAACGATAAGGAAATCGTTAGGATGATTGCTGGAGAAACTGCAAGGGCCAAATATTTTAATTCTTTAGTAAAAAATCCACATAAAAAATCAATTTCGATATCATTCAAAAACAACCTTAAGTTGGAGGATCTTAATGAGAGTATTATGTCATATAAAAAAATGACATTTTTTGAATGGGGATGTATGGTTGGTCTTGTCATAGACAACGAAGAGCTAATTCTGTGATATGATCTGCATTTAATAAATACTGTAAATAACGGATAATAATTAAATAAACGTTAATCTTATCTGAAAAATCTTGAAAGCAAAAAAAAAAATTGGATAATTTTTCTTGGTACGATGAATAAAAAAAAAAAATATGCTGCTTTCTTAGCCAATAATAATAAACATGCATGTAACCTGCTGCCGCCGAAAAGAAATGACAATTACTTTTTTTTGTAAGGTTCATTCATATGTTTGAAGTTATAATATATATGCATATTGATGCATTTATTTTGAATGACCTGCTTTATTGTTAAGAAATTTGTTGATTGATATTGTAATGCTGATCAATTTGTGAGAAAATTTTTCTGCAAGTTAGAAGCTCAAATCGGAGAATTTTTTTATTTGATACTATGATCTACTTAATGACTTTTTTTCATATAATTATATAATTTGTTTATATTAAAAATTTATTTCTTTATACTTAATTTTATTTATATACTTTTGGAAGATAAGATCCGAAAAGTGATATATTGTAATACTATTTCATTCCATCGTAATTGTTTAGTTATGCACATACTCACTTAAAATATTTTTTTTTTTTTTTTTTATTACATTATTGCATAATTTACTTTATTATTTAGATAGTATATATATATATATATATTTATTTTATTTATTATTCTTTTAATTTATTATTCTTTTATAAAAACTAATTAATACAAATTAATACAAAAAAAAAAAAAGATTCGAAAAAACTCCTCGAAAATTATCTATTTGTGGTATCTTATTTTACTGTACTCTAATAATTAATTGTTATAATCTAAATATTTATCCATAACAATATATCTAAATATGATTAAGGTATTTTTAATAATGAAACTTCCATTCCCTTCTCCTTTTTTTTATATTTCTACACGGAAAACTCTAATGAAGAAAAAAATTCTTTTTTTCTAAAAAAAATAAAAGAAAAAAAGAATCTTTTGAACGCCAATGAATAAATTACCTATATGGTATTTCATTTTTTTTCCAAATCAATAATTAATTGCGTTATAATTTTAAATATTTATCCACCATCTATCTACACGCAGCATATCTAAATATAACTTATGAACAATGTAACCGCCAACCCTTATCAAAATGAAACTTCCAACCCTTATCAAAAAAAATCATTTTCTTTTTTTTGACTTTTACACGGAAAAACTTATTCCGGATATGTTATTATTTTATATGAGAATCTTTATTCAATAAAATAATTGTACAGTATATTTATTATTATAAACGCATTTGTTTATATAAAAGATCATACACTATAAACATATATATATTTATACAGTATAGTAAATACTGTACATATATATATACGCATATATAAATTTTATATGTTATGTTAAATAATTTAATTGAATAAAATAAAATCTTTTTTTACAATATTTTAATCATATGAACATTGTTTATCATGCAAAATGTTGAAAGAACTTCTGAACATACGTGTTATCTTTCTATCTTTCGAATCTTTTTTGAAGAATAAATACTTTCTTTATTTATCCATATATATTTTCACCATCTCATCTATTCATCTCTTTATTGCATTATTGTTTAGATCACGGGCTATTGATTCTACTTTGTCGTTTCATCTCATGATTTACGCCAAGTTGTTGAAATGACGCGCTATTTCTCTATTTGTTTAAAGGAAATCTTATTTCTGAATCATTTTAGCAAGCTTTGATTGGAAGCGGAGTATCGCGTTCATTTCAATATCTTGGCGTAAATATCATTATCATTGATCTGAATGAAATAATGTAACCTTTTTGAAAAAAAATCCTTTGTTTGGATCTTTATTGCTTCAAAAAAAGTTAGTAATCACAATTCTATGTGCCCCTTTACGCTTCAAAAGATACTGCGCAAGTTTCCAATATCAATATATAAACAGCTTGAGAAGGTCGTTTTGCACGCCATAAGTATTATTAAATGTATTAATTATGATAAAACATAAGCTATATAATAAGTACATACAATAAGATACATATAAGATTTTAATGGATCCGGATCTATTTTTAAAGTTATAAAGTCCCTTTTCGGTAAAAAAAATTAGTTAAATTACAATTACAACCGTGAAGAATATCAACAACTAATCTTTTTCCTTTTTTTGTAATAGGGATATTTTACCTCTAACCTCTTATGTTCGGAGGAGAATGTGAAAGTTGCAAACTTAAATTTGATTTGTTTTTTTTAACTAAAAAAAAACATAGATTTTTTGTGCGTGTGGTTTTTCTTTGGGTTTCCTGGTCGTCTTTATTTTTTATTATTATTTATTTCTTTCTTTTTTATTCTTCTTGAACATTTTTTTTTTTAAAATATATATATATATATATTGATATTTCTATTCCCGTTTTTATATTCTCCATTCTCATTTTATATGTTATCTTTTTTTTATTGGAATTTTTTTTTAAATTTTCTTTTTTATTTTTTTATTATATCTTTTTTCACGTTTTTTTTCAAAGGCTTTGTTAAACAAAGAGGGACTATTACAATTGTTATTTTATTATTTTTTTTTTTTTTTTGTGATTTGATTTTTTTTTTTTGTCAATTAAAAATTCTAGGTACCTTTTTTTATTAAATGTATTAACTATAAATAAAAAGAAATAAACTTATATATTTCATATAATTTATCATGTTGCGTTCATTTCGTGGACAGATATCACATGCAGCCAATTACATAAAATGCTAATAAGCCTCAACGCATCATATAATCATATCTACATTATTTAAACGAAGCAACCGGAGAAATATTCTTTACAAACAACCCAAATATTATAGAGGAAGAAACTTCAAACTTTAGGATCAAGACACTCCCTAATGAAGTATCAATCCATTATTTTTTAATTAAAGATTAACTATATTAATAACTCTTTATTATCACAGATTAATGATATCTTAACGGATACTCTCTTAAAACCTTTCACAATAAAAGAGTTTCTCCTATTTGGTTATATTACAATTAGAAAACGGTGAAGGTACTACATAGGCCATCGGGATAGGACGAAGCACTTTTATTCCCCATTCCAAAACCTAAAGACTTGCTAAAAATTATTCAAAAATCGTTTACATTTAGCGTTTTTCGCTAGCAACAATATTATTTTCCTTCTATTAATAGTTTTCTATAATCAATTTATTCACATATAACGTTAACGGGTATTCTTCAATCCTACAAACCATCACGTTTCAATTATCGATTATTAATCGCCCAATACGAATTTCTTTTCCAACCTTAAGTATTTTGAAGATATTAGGTGATAAAGGAGAAATTTTTTTAAAAGTATTCAAAAAAAACGCGTTATCTTCATGGATCAAATAACTTCTATAGATGGTTCTTATTTATTTTATTACCTTGTGAAGAAATCAAACTCATACCTAATTTAATTTCAAAGGTATTAAACCCGAATTGGTGTTTAAAAAGATAGGAAAAGTCGACATACTATCAAATTACGACAAACACCTGCCACGAACTGTTTCATTCATTTCCTTCAATTTATATTCGAGGTTTCATCGCCCAAGAAACGAATGACCCATTAGTTGGAATGTAATCTTACCGTATATCATTTTTGGTCAATTTTTTTATTATCAGGAAAAATACGCTCACTCCAAAAATTTACGCCAGTCCTTATAACTTTGCCGATGTGATTTTAATATATCGTACAGTACATACCGCAGCCCAATATTCACAATAATGAGTGTTACTTTTAATCTAATTATATTTACTAAATACCCTCTTATACCCGCCCTAACGAATTTATCCTAACAGTTTTTCCTACTAAAACTATCCATATATTAACATATAACTTTTATAATCACTTCATATGTTGTTTCTCCTACTTTTACCCCTATCCCAGAAATTTCAAATTCTAGTCCGTCTAATATTAATAATTTACTCAATGACATAAGCCTTTTTGTTTGGCGAACAAATTCAATGTGAAAAAACGGAGATTTTTTAACAACAATTCTCTTCGAACAAAAAACGGAAACATAATCACGCATCATGAACATCTATTTTATCTATATTTCTATCATATAATACTTTGTATATCGGTAGTACTTGTAAGAGGTTTTTTATTTTAAATGCTCTATGTTCACTATCTAATTTTATTTCATTACTTTTGTTACCGTTAAGCGAATATCATTCGATTGACTATTATTAATTTTATATTTTCTTTAACTTCTCTAGTCTCAGTCTCATACTAATTTTTTTATAATTTTAATCTATTTTGGAGTTGGACTTTTGGCACTTTTTTGATCATGATTACAAAATTTTTCTTTTTATTCATAGAGTTTTTGAACGTGTTACGCTCTTGTGATAAGAACATATTGTTTTGTGGTATCAATCTATGGTTATGTATATTCATGATTACATAATTTAATATTATTATTAGCCAGTTCGACCCATATAATTTTATGTATTAACGTAACACATTATCGTTTTTTTGTACTTTGGCATCTTATATCCTTTCAAGTCTCATAATTTTATCTTATCATACATGATATGTTTAAATAGTTTGTTACAATAGGTGTCATTAACATCCCACTTCTTCAGCTAATAGAACTCCATTAAGTTAATATTCTATCATTGGTATTATCATCATATTCCATATACTAATTATTTTTTTGTATATTTTCTTTGATATTATCTTTAGATATGATAACAAAAGGAAAGTTTAGTATAAAGAAAAATCCTAGTAGTCTGTTTCCTTTGGGCTATTCACCATGTATTATTAACGATTGTAATTTTTTTTTTTTTACTTCGTTCAGACATTTTATTGCTATTTTAATGTAATAAAAATTTTTTAAAAGAAAAAGATTATTTATTTCTATTAACTAATTATGCATTTTTCAATATGAATATACAGTAATTATTGGTAATGAAGAATCTGACAAAATAGTTCCATGTTAATTAAGTTCATCAAATCTTAGTAGACAACTTATAAGTCTTAATACATATTGATACAAGCGTTTTTTAATTAAGTATGACTTTTCTGGTCTAATATTCAGAGGTAAAATAATCAATTTTTCGAATGTGGATCTAGCATGCAAAGCATGTCGTTTCTACAATGATTAATAGATTGTTGTAACAATTTTAAAGATTAGAGCAATCTTATGGGGTTAATTTTTTAGAATCTAGGCAGTGAGTAACGGCTTCTTCTTCCCAAACCAACATCATTATCATAAATTAGCCAATCCAAAACTTCCATATTAATGGCTAACAAATTTAATTAATATTTGCAGACGGCCCAACTCTACTTTCCAAGTGATAAGGGTTCTTTTTAATATATACCAATAATTTTTGGTATGTTATTTTGGGCGCATGGTCAAAGGCTCAAGGCCATATATCAATCTAATTATTGTATAGCTGTTGTGTTTTGTGAAATAAAGATATCATTAAGATGATATAATTTTTTTTTTTTGTTATGTTTTAGCAAAATCTCCAAGATAACTAACTATTGGATTACTTGTTGTTCATCATTCATCATCAGCTATCATTATATTTTTAATTGTTTCGGCGTTGAGTTGTTGAAATCTCTTAGTATTTTTTTTTATATTCGGAGAGGATTTCTATGCATTCATTCCATTTACTTAATTATAAAGCTCTTCTATCATCTTATGTAAAAGACAATTAAAAAATTTAACAATAAATAATAACAAAAATAACTGGAAAATTGCAAAGCATTAAGCCAACTTTTTTATTTAATCAAATAATAACAACCGATAGAAACAATAATATAAAATGAAATGAAACTTAATAATTATTCGATTTATAAAAAGTAAAAATAATAGACTTCCCAACTATGAACCATCAATTATGATTGCGTTCTTTTTTTTTTTTTAATTTCATCATGAGCTTCCCCAAGTATTTTTTCTTTCTCTTCAAGGATTTTATTTAAATCAACTACTACTCTCTCAAGAATTTTCAGCTTGTCAGACAATTCTTTTTTCTGGGTTTTGAATTCACTGATAAACGAATCTTGGTTTCTACTTTTCCTCTGAGATATTTTACTGACCCTATATTATTCACTTATATTTTTCTTATGTACAAACAACTCTTTAAAGTTTTTACTATAAAATTTTTAATACAATTCTAAAAGTCTTGACATTATTATGCCTCCTAAAAATACTCGAAAAGAAAAAAACTAATGTTACCCCTACTGATGAAGATGAAATCAGTGATCCTTCAAAGAATATTTTTGTTGATTCGAAGTATTGCTTCAACTCGTATCCGAGTTGATCTGGATAAAATATATCACTAAGGAAATTTGCGCAATTCCTCCAAAGGTATTGCTCTACCAATTCATATATAAACTGGTTTAAAAATTAATTATTTGTTTATCTCATCATTTGTTTGTTATATTCATCACGTCGACATTATTGTCTGAACAAGTGTCATGTTTCGAATGCAGCTCTTGACCACAATCTGTTTTTTCAATTGCCTTTACTGTATTTATTTAATAAGTAAAGAAGAAATATATCGAATTAGTCAATATCGATCTTTAATAAAAATTCAAAAATCGGCGAGTCAACAAAAGTTGATATATATTCTCTCAAAGAGCCGCAAATTGTCAAGGAAACTATTGTTAATTAATTTAAAACAATCCTATAAATAAGAAATATAGTAATTTTCTAATTATGGCTGGTTCAATGTTGGGCAATTGGTCCTACTGAACATATAAGTCCGAACCTAGAGTACCTAGATTCAGATAATTGACTAATGATAAATTAATTGACACAGAAAAAAAAACATTGCATAACGAACGATGTTTTTTTATTTGAAAAGTGTTTTTAAATTTTTTAAATTTAAATCTTACAGTTGAACACTACATCAATTGATAAATTTTATTGATGCTACAGCATCAAAGCAAGTTTTAAAACGTAAATCATACTTCAGTTGTCGTTATCTTCCAACATAAAATATCACCATTTATTCGAGTTCAAATGAAAAAAAAAAACAGCTCAAAAATGAAAATCTTTACGAAATTTAATAAATTTTGGTTGTTGTGCCTCGTACAAATGGCTCCTAATTGGTTGCCAGGGTTAATTATGGCGAAAATTTTTGCCAGGATTTTATGTTATAATCACATGATTTATTTAGCAATTTTTATAATAAAATAAAATTTATTTAAAATATAAAATCTTTATTTTATAATATAATTTAAATATAACTAGATTAGGTTGATATTCAGCGACTGCGCCCGTCAGATTGTCTAATACTTTTAAGAAATCATTGAATTTGACATTAATAAATAATAATAATAATAATAATAATAAAAAAATAGCAGGTAAAAGAGATGAATTAACGAATTTAATAGATCAAGTAGATGATAGTGAATTATAACGATAATGATAATTGATACTATATTGTAAATAATATTACGTGGAACACCAAAATGATTATTATCTGGATCAATTAGTTAAAAACTATTTAACATTATAATCTACATTTTTTTTATTACGTAATAAATTTTTTATTTTCATTTGAACGGACCCGTCACATGCCATAAAAAAAATACATAATGTTGACTGTTAATGAATAATTATGAGTAATTATGAGATTTATGTGACTATTAATTTCCAAGGCTGATAATAGATGACACATACATTTATGATGTAAATTTCCGATATTTTTACATCATAATCAATCTTATTGTTCATTTATTTAATATAGTCCCCCTTTTTTCATCGTTTATTTATTTTTTTTTTTTATAATTCCCCCTTTTTCCTTATACATCATTTATTTATTTATTCTTTTTTTTTATAATTTTTTTCTTTTTAAGCAGTTGATTCCTCAGTTCTTTGAACGCGCAAGAAATTTGTTGAAGAACATTGTTTACCGTTGGTTCTTAAACAAGTGAATACTTCGATGAGTTTAAACCTTTTTTTTTTTAATCTTTTTCTTATCGTTTATTTATTTATTTATTTTTACTTGTTGTCTTCGTTTTTGTTTTATTTTTATTTTATTTTTCTTGTTTTAACTTCCATATTTCGATTTTAATTTTTTTTCGTTTCTTTTTTTTACTTTTTCTTTATTTTTTTCTTTTTTTAGTTTTTTTTTTTTTTTTTTTTATTTTCATTTTAATTTCATTTTTTCGCTGCTTTTCGTTCTTTTTTTTATTTTTTGTTGTTTTTAGTTTTTTTTTTTTTGTTCTTTTTTTATCAAGGGGTTTATGATTTTTACAAATACTGTATATGTTCTAGGTGACTGGAAAGAATACGATTTGCACCTATCACTAATATTCCGGATGGTCAAACGGATTAGAGAGAATTGATGGGTAATGATTAATGAATTATTAGTAGTTTTTATTTTTTCTATTATTTTATTTATTTTTTTTTTTACTTGCTTATTTTATTATTTTATTTTATTTTTTTTTTATTTTATTTCATATTCCTAGTACACAAAAGACAATGCCATGAACAATTATTATAATTATTGGCATTAAAATTTAATTTTTGAGGTGTGTCTTTCTTTTCATTTCGAAAGTAAGGGTAGTCTAGATAGAATCTTGATCTTGGTAGTGCCACTGTCTTGTCAGTGCATGATCCCATCTTCAGTTCGCTAGGTACTTTTGCTTTGCTAATAGGATCTGTTGATTCTGGAGGAGGAATCAACTATGTACCTTTCCTATTAATAAATGAGAAGATTGCACATCTTTTAATATAATATTAAGATAACCATGAAATTGGTTTAATATAATTAATTTTAATTTCTAAATTTAATAAGGATGTGTTTTCTTTTTCATATTACAAAAGTAAAAGAGTAATTCCTGGTTATAGAATATTGATTTTGGTAGTGTCACTGTCTTGTCAGTGCATGATCCCATCTTCAGTTCACAAGCCAGGTATTTTTACTTTGTAATAAATGAAAAGGGTAGCATATCCTTTAATGAATATTAAACTTGGAATTGGTTTGATTTTTAAATTTTATTTTGCTTATTTAGTTTATTTATTTGCATATTACTAACCTTATGGCTGCGTGGCACAGTATTTTGCGATGGTTGGAGCATATACTTTATCAAGTCAATTGATTTGATGGGGCCTATATATTTTTTTATTTAATTTTTTTTCTTTTTGATTAATGTAGGGTAAAGATTATCATGGAATTGGTTTAATTTTTAATTTATTTTTCTAATTTTTATTTCACTTATATTACTAACTTAATGATTATATTATAATTTTTTGTTTTTCTGAAACATACAAGACAATGTCATAGACGATTATTATAATTACTAGCATTGAAATTTAATTTTTGAGGTGTGTCTTTCTTTTCATTTTGAAAGTAAGAGTAGTCTAGATAGAATCTTGATCTTGGTAGTGTCACTGTCTTGTCAGTGCATGATCCCATCTTCAGTTCACAAGCCAGGTATTTTTACTTTGTAATAAATGAAAAGGGCAGCATATCCTTTAATGAATATTAAACTTGGAATTGGTTTGATTTTTAAATTTTATTTTGCTTATTTAGTTTATTTATTTTGCATATTACTAATCTTATGGCTGCATGGCACAGTATTTTGCGATGGTTGGAGCATATACTTTATCAAATCAATTGATTTGATGGGGCCTATATATTTTTTTATTTAATTTTTTTTCTTTTTGATTAATGTAGAGTAGAGATTATTATGGAATTGGTTTAATTTTTAATTTATTTTTCTAATTTTTATTTAACTTATATTACTAATTTAATGATTATATTATAATTTTTTATTTTTCTTAAACATACAAGACAATACCATAGACAATTATTATAATTATTAACATTAAAATTTAATTTTTGAGGTATGTCTTTCTTTTCATTTTGAAAATAAGAGTAGTCTAGATGGAATCTTGATCTTGATAGTGTCACTGTCTTGTCAGTGCATGATCCCATCTTCAGTCACTATATACTTTAATGTTATAAATCAGTATATCCTTTAGTTAATGAAGGTTATCTTGGAATTGGTTTGATTTTTAAATTTTATTTTTTTTATTTAGTCTATTTATTTTATATATTACTAATCTTATAGCTATATATTACAGTATTTTGTTATAGTTAGAGTATGTAAAAGAAGTCTAAAAATCATGTAAAATGCAAGTGAAATCTGGATAAAATATAGTGAAAACTAAACAAATTTTGGTATTTGAACATAATTAGAGAAGGTTGATATGTGGCAACTGTATCACCACCAGATCATTTCATATTCATAGATCTAATAATATTTTTATTGTTTTTTAGATACTATTAGATGTTAATATGATATAATACTAGTTTTAGGTTTAGTTATTTATTAACCAATAATTTTTATTTATATTGTTTCATTATATTAATAAACATTTATGAAATTGTAGTTAATATTTATGAATGTTTTACTAATTGCATGTTAATCTTGACCAATACTTACTAAATTTAATTAAGCTAAAATAAAAATATTTAATAATTAATATAATAGTATTTTTACTTGTTTTTTTTGACTTACATATTGACTTATGGATTGATATGGAAACAATAATTACTAACATTAATGATCTTTTTGATGATAATTGATAGAAATTAATATACTCGAGTTTTTATTATTTATAATAAAAGATTTTTTACTACATATATCCACTATGTTGAAACATGATTTAGATAAATTTTTATTGATAGCCATACATACAAGATCTAAACCTTGTATAGGATGTTGCATAGATTCAATCCAACTTCGATTTTGATGCAAATGATTTTTTATAAAATATAAAAATGCTTGCTCGATCTATTTAATAAAAAGAAATATTTTAAAATTATCAAAAAAATTATTGTAGATTCATAAGAATATATACCAGATTTAGATCTGGTAAATATGAAGGCAAATATTCAATTCGTACTCCTTTTGCATTAAAATGTCAAGTAAATGTTGTCCTTTATGTATTGATATGTTATTTAAAACTAGAACACTATAGGAATCAGAAATGCATTCATTTTAAGAAGCTTGAATGAAAAATCATATTTATTATCATAATTATTAATTATTAAAGTAAACATATCTGATATACCCTACGAAAAAAATGCATCCGGAATTCATGCTGAAATTGTCCAGAAAAATAAACAGACAATTTCCAGACGTTTGGTAAATCCGGAAAATGTTCCAAAATGTGCACGTTTCTGGATGTTCAGAATATGTCTGGGTTCAAATTTGTCTGGAATTTTCCAGAATTCTGAACAATCCAATTTTATCCCAGATGATCAGCAGGAGTTTACCACTTCCTACACAATTAACAAAGTTTGAATTAACATCATAGATAGCATTTTTGGCTGCTCTTCAATTTTACTTATTACGTCAGTGGTGGTTATAAATATCAGTTTTGTGCTTTTTGCATTTTTTTAAAATTTAAAATTTTATATTCTTAGAACCATTGTCTAGAATTTGTCCGGAATTTTATTATGTCTGGAATTTGTTGGTTTTATTGTCCAGAATTTGTCTGGAATTTAAAATGTCCGGAATTTGTTTGGTTTATTTTGTCCAGAATTTGTCTGGAATTTAAAATGTCCAGAATTTGTTTGGTTTATTTTGTCCAGAATATGTCCAGAATATTTTATGTCCAGAATTTGTTTGGTTTATTTGTCCAGAATATGTCCGGAATATTTTATGTCCGGAATTTGTTGGGTTTATTTGTCCAGAATTTGTCTGGAAATTTCATGTATAAAAAAAACTGGGCATGCAAAAAATTCCGGACAGCAAAATAGATCAATTTCCTGGACATTTTCATGACAATTTTTGAAGCACCTGGACAATTTCCGGGCATTTTCGTAGATATTTTCTGGACATTCTTTTTTCGTAGGGATACAGTAGAATATAATTACCAAAATATTTTCAACAAATAACTATAATCATTACTTCCTTCTATTGTATATCTTTTACCACGAACAAAAAATACAGCTTTATATGTACATCTTCCTTTAAAACTCCATCCATAATGATGGGAAAGTGTTCTTCATAATAGGCTGATTCATCAGAAAGTGCAAGCTGTAATGGAGAATATTGAGACATATGTACTATGAAATTTAATCTATCATTTTCATTACGTTCTCTTGCTGGTTTGAATAACTAAAATGATAATATTGACTTAGAATTGCATTTATAGAAAAATGATTAAATATAAAAAAATTTTTTACCTATTTATGTATATATCTAAAATGATGTATTGCTCTTTAGATGATGCTATAACTAATATGACGGTCTACCTACTATTCCAGTAGATTGTAATTCTCATATATACCAATTTATTTTTTCTTTCAAAAGATTTTCTAAATACTTTATATCATCAACAGAAAGAATCCTTGGTCATCCTTCTAAAGAAAATAAATCCACATACCTATATTTTTTTGAAATGTGAAAATATTCTAAAAACAGAAGGTTTACTAATATTTAGTTGTTCTGCTATTCTTTTACTTTATATGGTACACCTTCTAAAATCTTTTCAATGATTAACCAATAAAAATGTCAATTTAATTTTTGATTTGGGCATTATATGAATAAATATTATGCAAAACAGCACGCGAAACTAATGATTTTTACATTACTAATAGATTTGTCACATGTTATATTTATTTTTCTATTTGTTGACAAGCCAGCAACCTGGGAACATAACAAGTTCCTGACAGCAAAATTTCTGTGTGTTTCGTATATTTTGAATTTTGCTGTAATAAAAAAAACATACCCGCAAATTTAATAATAATTCTCTAAAATTTAATAATTTTAAATTATCATTTGGTATTTGCATTGATATTTCTATTTCTTTCTTTCTTTCTTTATTTATATATTGTGACTAATCGTTACAAAAATGGTTAAGAGCACATAATCAAAACTATGATTTAATATTAACTAACCTAAATTATAAAATCCCGCAAGAGACTGTCAATCGAGGGTTTAACACTATCCAGACTAAACAGCCACCTAACCCACTAACTCCACCCACTGGAGAAAATTAAACGATGAAAAATGAAGAAATAGGTAAATAAACACAGGGAAAAAATAAACTCTGTTCAAACTAAGCAAGAAGATGAGGAATAAGGAGGATGAAGGGGAAAGCTAGAACTGTCTGTTGGATCTACGCTCATTCCTAACTGCTCCTTGAATACCTGGCGATATTAAACTAAGAATCCCAATAACAATCCACCAATTGATTGTTATTAGTTGCTCCTTGAAAAGACTTGCTGAACTTCTTGCGCTTCGAAGATTTTGATGTCTTCTTAGTAGCAGAACTAGAGGACTTGTCTTGCTTGTTATTCTCCTTATTCTTCTTAGCATTGGAAGTATCAGCTTGTCCAGATGGAGGCACTTTTGAAATCTTCTTGCTCTGTTGCAATTTGGAGGATCCATCTCCAGCTTTTTGAGATATCCTTGATGATTATGCTTGTGCGATAATCTTCTTTGGTTGGTGACAGACTATGTGTTTCAACCAACGATACAGAACCTCTTCAATTGCGAAACTGATGGATTGCGCACATTTCATCTTGTCCAGCTTTTCGATCTGATTAGACGACATTTGCTACTGGAGTCTTTATTAGATTAAAACCTTTGACTTCATGTTGAAGAAGTAGGTTATGCGGCTGATTCTGGTATTTCTGTTTCTTGCAAATGATAATATCTACTAATATTAAATTCATCCGTCATAAGTGCATTTAATTGATTATTAATTGATAAATATTATCATTAATAATAATAATAAATAATAATAATCTAATTAAATAAATTAGTAAATAAAAAAAATTACCAGTAAATTGAATTCCAATAATTGTATTCTTTCTTAGTTGACGTAATTTTCATACCCAATACATACCATCATTTATTTCATGCCAAAATTTTATTTCATCATATTTCATCATCTCTTTTTTTTATTATGCGGTGTGATTTACTTGGTTTATTGCGTTCCTTTTTGTTACTGCATATTATATATGAACATTCACCAAATATAAAGTTCATAAATTTTACCTTCTAACTTTATCATATACATAAAATAATGTGGACATTTCTTAAACCATCGCCTTTTCTATCAGTACTAGCAATACTTTGTCGTTCTGTACTATAATATATAATAATATATAAAATTTAATATATTAAATTATGATAATTAAAAAAATAAATAAAATAAAATAATATAAAAATATATACATGCTAATAAATGATGATTTATAAATGGAAGTCCTTTTGATGCTATTTGAATTAAAGGAATCATAATATTTGTCAAGTATACGTTCCTTCACTTTTTTCATTTACAAATACTGGTGCAAATGCTGGATTTGTCTAAATATTTGAACTAAAATAATTTAATTATAATTAATATAATTATTTAGATAATAAATTATAATATTATACTTACATTTTCATTAAGAATATTATTAGTTGCTTTTTCTAATTCTTCTTTCCAGTTGTTTAAGTAAATTTGTTTCTTCTTTATAATTTGTTATAAAAATCATTACATTGTTTTTTAATTGCATCTGATAATTTAGCAGTCATTTTAAGTGCTGGTCTCATAAACTGATTATAAACTAAATTTTTCATTTAACATATTTAATTTATTATCATTAATAATTCCATTAACTAATGGATCTTCCCATGTTAATTTTTTTTAACATATTTAATTTATTATCATTAATAATTCCATTAGCCAATGGATCTTTCCAGGTTAATTTTTATAATCAATTTTAACTAATAATTTTGATGAAAAAGAACCTGAACTTTATTTTTAAATAATTATATTAACTATAATTTAGAATTTAGAAATTATTAAAAAAATTATATATTTTTTTATGTTAATACCTTGTGAAAGTTTAGTTTTTACATATTCTATATTTTCTCCGGTCTTACCTTATTGAGTCCAGTCCGATGGTCTTCGTGAGTGCAGTCATGTCATGATGTTTAGATATGTGTAACATAAACGCATGTGATGCGGACTCAAGTGGTAAATAAATAGACCGGTCTAGAACTTTCCTTTTATGGTATGTTTACTATGTAGATCATTTGTTATGATTATTCATCACTTGAGTCCGGTGACAAATAGTCACCTGACTGTACTCATGAAGGTCACCGGACCAGTGATGGGCAAATGACCAGGTCATTTGTCCATTTTGAGATGACCCCTGAATGACCTTTGAATGACCTAGTCATTAGGGTCATTTGTCATTTGAGTCATTTAAAATTAATGCTTTATAATTTAGGCCAGGTTTATGATTCCGACTAGAATTATGAATTTATAGTATCACATGAAAATTTTTATCCATAAAATATTGAAATTGTATTGGTCAGAATTATGACGTAATTTTTAAATGACTAGGTCATTTGTCATTTAACGTTGAAATGACCCAAATGACACGTGACCAGTCATTTGGGTCATTTGAGGTCATTTGGGTCACTGGCCAACACTGCACCGGACTGGACTCAATAAGGGTATACTCTATTTTTCTCTTATTGGTTTTTTTTTTTGGTTTAAATCCAAATGAAATTTTTTTCTTAGCGCCTTAATTCTTAACCTATATGTGCGAACTTTTTATGGAAACTTCCAAATTTATTTATTTAAAACACAAAGATTTATTGGTTGCTGATCGTATTAAATGGAAAGGCTTAATTTGAAATATATTATATAATCAGTAAATCAATACCAAAGATGGGGGATTGGCATCTTAAAACAGAAATCACTCAAAAACTAGTCTTATATTAACGTTAGGTTAATGTTAACGTTAACGTTAACCTATCATGGCATGTCAAGATGATAACGTGACATGCCACCTGCCCACCCATACGGACACAATATGCTTTCATAGAATATCTTTTTTTACTAAAAAATTGTGGGATAAAAATTATGATTGACAATCATTCGTCAGAAACGATTGAACCAAAAATGATTAACAATAGAATGATAAATACTTTATCAAGTAATAAACCATTTGTTTTTTATTATTGTATTGTTATTTAGATAATTACTGTTACTAAGATTGTTTTTTTTTAAACCAAATAAATAGAGATAAAAAATTTTTTTTTTGTTTAACACATGAAAAAATTTTTTCAAAGTATATTTTGCTATAAATAATCAACAAATCAATTTGCTTTTCTTTACGGCAATACCGCAAATGTAATTTTTCAAATTTTTTATAAAATTATTTTAAAAACACTTCGCATAAAATATTTAATTTATGACTCAATATCAGGTCAAATAATGGTTTTAACCTGCTTGATTGCCAGTTGACCCAAAATTTTCTTATATTTAATAAAAATATTCCAGTATTTTTTTTGTTTGCAAAAAATACAAGAGCAATTTTTTTATAATTATAATGGTAAACATTCTGGACTTCCAGTAGTATGACTTACTGATCGGATATACCGATTTGATTTGTAGATAATCTTTTTTAATTTAAACGAAAAAAAAAATTTTTTTTTGTTTTTTTCGAATAAATTGGAAAAAAAACTATTTAATTTTTTTATTTTTTAAACCAAACAATTTAATTTATTGATAATAATTGAAATAATGGTAATTAATATTTATAATAAAGCTTATAAACCTTAAATTAATTAGTTTGAAAATGAAATAACTCCTTTTCTGAAAAAAAAATCTTTCCATAGAAATCGACTTAATCCAGAATGTTTTATATTTTTTATGTTAACTTGGTTCTGGCAACCTCTTTAGATGCGGAGGTATACCAGAAATTTTTAAAAATATTTTATGGGTCGCGTAGGCATTGGGCTTATACGACTTCTTTTTTTTGTAAGTTGCAGTAGTATAACAATGAAGTCATATAGAGCTCCTCTTGTAAGTTCCAGATCCTCTTGGTTACCGTTTCTGATTGGTAAGTTAGTATATTTCTTATAAGTAAACATGTCTTTTAAGAAAATTTCTAACATTTATCTTTATAGAGGATTTTCAGATGGTTAGTTTCTTTAAGACAGTGTTGGGCAATTGGACAATTGGACGTTTTGGACATTTGTCCAAATCTTGTCCAAAACTTGTCCAAAACCAAAACCTTTTTTCCATTGGACAGGTTTTGGACAGATCACATGACTAAATATTTAATTCAGGCCAGAATTATGCCTGATTTTGGCCTAATTTTGGCCAATAATTAAAATAATATTATAATTAATTAAAATTAAGGTATTTTTTTGGTATTATTTTGTGATTTTACATTAATTTCTTATCCATTTAATTCATTAGATATTTACTTTCTTTTTTTTTTATTTTTAGTTTAATAAAAATTTGAATTTTTGAATAGTTTTAGACTGTCCAAAACTGTGTCCAAAACTGTGTCCAAAACTGTGTCCAAAACTGGTTTTGGACTGTCCAATACTGTCCAATTAAAAAAACCAATTGGACAAGTCCAAAACCCATCATTGCTTTAAGAGATGGTTCACTATATAAGAAACATGCTAACGTTCATTTTTTATTTTTGTAGATTTAGCTTCTTCAGAGGTAACTTTTAGATGGTAAATAAATTTCTTTGGGAAGTGTTTCATCATTATCCATAAGAAACATATAATAAGTTTCTTTTTTTTAGTTTTATTTTGTGTAGATAACATTCTGGAGAGGACTTTTGGATGATAAATAAAATTTTTTTGGGGAACCCATTAACTCTAAGAAATGTACTAAAAATTTCTTTTCTTTTCATTCTCTGGAGAGGAATTTTGAATAGTAAATAAATTTTTGAGTGATGAAACAATAAGTTTCATTACTTTTAAAACTTTCATTTCTTCTTTTAGGAAATATTTTTTAATGGATTCTTCTTTTTGTAGGTCTGATCTTCAACTTTCTGGATAATGAATGTAAAGTCTTATTTTAGTTATATCAAGTTATATCAGATATGTTGAAACCTGTATTCTTTAAGAGAACTAATAATGCTCCTTTCAAAATATTATTAGCATAGGATAATCAGTATGGTTTGAAATCATATTCTTTTAAAAAGAAATGCCTGATATTGCTAATGTTTCTTTTGTTTTCATTTGCAGGTTTTGCTTCAAATAATTTAATCAATTATGGTATGCATCAAGTATTTCCGCGATTTTTAATAGGAATATTCTGTTAACATCGGATAATTAAATTCTTGGATTTTTTCTTTATGAATTCAGCCTATAATGAAATTACACTTTAAAACTTGTCTCAAGAAACATCTGTAGCTTTAGAATTTTATTTTCTTATTTTTTCTGTTGTAATTCTATCAATAAAGTTTATTTACAATAACGATCATTTAATCACATTAATGAAAATAATAAATTTCACATAAACATCTGACTTCAAATATACTGTATGTCAGGCTATATTAAGATAACCAATATTCGTCTAAAATTTACCTGTAACCTGCCTGATATGTACCAATCTGAATGAAATGAAACTGCTTAAAGCTCCCCGGCATGTTTGACGTTTACTTGTTTACCTAAATAAATAAATCATCTACATAATTCCTAATATATTCGTAATGTTTATCACAATAGTTCAATTACGTTATCCATGAATTTATCATTACGAAAGCGTGATTGTCACAATTACACTCCTTATTTTAGTTTCCTCCGGCGCTAAAATAAAATACATATGAATTTGGGTTTAATCATGTCGATGGATATTATAAATAGATTTTTTTTTTTTTTTTGAACATCTATTTGATATCATATAAGGGGGCAAAACAATATAATGAATTTTTAATTCTACAATCAAAAGAATTTTCATTCATATGATTAATTCAGGCAAATATGATCTATTGAAACATAATGGTATTTTTATATTACCGAAATGTACAAAATTAACCTAATTCCTTTCATAAACTTGCGTTTTGTAAAATGTCTTTTACATCAACTTCAAAAGGTTAATAAGAAATTATAAATTATTATCAAATAATGACTTATGGAACCAAAAAACGTCTTCAAGTTCATCAAAGATTAGAAAAAGTAGGTGCCATTCAAAATCCTGAAACTCAAAATCCTGATACCCCAAAGTCCTGACAGATACAAAATCCCGTCAACCATTTTTTATTAGCATAAGATAGGAGTTTCACATTGGATTTTTTAATAAGATAGGAGTCACTTAGGGTTGGTTAGGGTTAGTGTTAGGTTATGGTTAGGGTTATGGTTAGGTTTAGGAAGGTGTTAGGAAAAAAAAACTGCGAGCGAAGCGAGCAAAGGGAGTTACTTAGGGTTAGAATAATTAAAGTAATGAATTAAATTTATTAACAAAGAAATTGTCAGGATTTTTATTGTCAGGATTTCGTACCATACACATATCACCCGTTATTATTCAATAATAATTACTTATTCGACAATCAGTTAATATTGAAAAATACTTAAAAATTTTATTGATTACGAATTGTATTAATTTATTTTATTTAAACGCAGAGATGCTACAATTGCAAATAGTCTGAACTAACACTAATATTTAATCATAATTTATAAACAATTTCTTAAATTTTTTGTTTTTAAAAAAAAAATAAATTCTTAAAAAAAAAAAATAAATCAAATTTTTCTTTAAAAAAAAAACAAATTTAATAAAAAAATCTTTAAACTTATTTAAAAAAAAAATAAAAATTATAATTTTTTAGATCCGGTATTCTTTTTGGTACAGGTCTTAGCATTTTCCAAGTTATGATGTAATATTCGGAGATTATTGCAGATGGTCATTATAATTGATGATGTAATTCGGAAATTATTGTAGAGGGGTGTGGTTGCCATTGTAAAATGTTAAGTTATAGGGAGAAGGAGATTGATTGTTCCATCAGGGAATATTATTGTTTTTAAAAAATTAACATTTTTGTTTTTTTTAACATTTTCATTATATTCTAGTTTATAAAAAAAATCATTAATGTTTTATCTTTGTTCTTATTATTTTGTCTTTTTTTTAAAAAATAATCGTTATTATAAATGGTCCCATTTTTAATGTTCTAAAGAAAAATTCTGTCTATTGAATTCTATCTATTTATAAGTAAAAAAAAAAGGATACGGTAACCTTATCAATAAATCTTGTTAAAATCTATAGTTTAAAAATCGTAGATGATTTTGAAATCCACTAACAGATAACATAAAGAAATAGTGAAAAATATTATTTATTTACTATTCTTCCAATTTGTATTCAGATAAAAATTCTTCTGTAAAGTTCACACTTAAAACTGGAGATAATACATTAATATGATCCATGGTTTGCATATTACTCTTTAAATATCATTTTCCCAATAAACTAGGTCCAATGAATTTCTTTTTGCTGTAATATGGTTTCCTGCATCAGAAAAAAGTCATTTTGATGATATAAAAGTGGCAGGAATTCTGTAGTATTTTTATGCAAATAAAAAGAGAATTGGAAAATTTCTCATTTTGCTTACACCATTCTAATGAATTTTTATTTTTCCTGACAATTTGTATAAGAAAGTAACTAGTAATTTCATCTTCTATTGCTGCCAATCTAGGTCTTTCTGTCAAATTTCACTTCTTGCTTTATGATCACGTAAAGATCTACTATTTTGAAGTTGAATTTATAGAAGTAAAACTTTCAGCAATTAAATTTTCAGTATTAGCTGAATACTATGTTTTAGCCAGTCTATTAGTCTAATCTTATGTTAATATTATGATCTTCAACTGTGAAAACATTACATGCAAAATATCTGATCTTGCACTTAATATACTTGAGTGAGCACAATTCTTTTGCTTCATCAACATATATAACTATATCATAATTTACAGTTTCTTTAGGAAGTTTTCCATAATCAGTGTTTAGGCAGGATAAAATTTCTAATGCAACCTGGAAACATGTTATATTAATTATAGTTATTTTCATAAACCATTTGTTTTTGTTAAAAATTAAAATTTTAAAATTTGGCTATTATATAATAATTCTTGAGTGACCTCATATAATATATAATAATAAATCTGTGAAATTATTTTGACTACTCTCATATAATATAATGATTCTTTAAAATATTTTGACTGTTTTTGTATAAATAGATTATTTATAGAATAGTAGTACCTTATTGTGTTTTCCTTTTAATTCACTCTGATAGAGCAGTACAAGGTCTCCAATTTTGAACTGAATGCCACGAAGGTTACTATCGTGTCTTTGGTTTTGTTTCTATTGGTATACTATGTCTTAAACAATCAATAGGTCTCCTTCTTGAATAATTTGTTCCCAATAATTTTGAAATAGTTTGGGTTGACGGGAATGTTCATTTTTAATTTGTGAAGATGTGAATACTTAGAGTATCAGAGAATATGAATACTTTGACTCAAAGTATTGGAGAGTGTGAATACTTAAAATATTTCAGAATGTGAATACTCGAAGTATTGAATAATGCGAATACTCGAAGTATTGAAGAATGTGATTTTTTGTAGCTGTTACTGAATATGTATATTTAAGTATCCGAGAATGATCAGTTTACCCAGAATATATAGGAATACTAAATATTAAGTAATATTAAAAATCTAATAATGAAAGATATAAATAACTTTCAAATAATTATTTCATCTATAAATTTTGAATTGAATAAATATAATCCAGATACAAATTTAAATTTGCATACAAAACATCCTGAGCTTGTGCAAACCTGCGGACCTTCGTTTTAATTTCATCATCTTTATCATTTTCTTGATCTTTTCTTTTCCAGACAAATTATAGTTAACATCATAGACTTTTTTTACAATAAAATATACAATTTTATTGATTGCAAACTCCTGACAAACACTTCTATTATCACCTAAATTATGATCAAAGAAGCGAGATATTCTTTAGTCAATACTTCTCCATTATCAATCAATTCATAATCTTTATTATAACACACATTTTTTGTAAAACGCTATTTCATTTAAATTAGTAAATTTGCTGGCATATTGTTCATATCATATCGATAATCTCATTATTTGACTGCAGCTGTTATTATTTATAAACCATTTTTGCTCATACCGACTGGGTTTTGAATGAAATTTTAAGAACACGACCCTATTCTTTAAGTGTTGTAAGAACATTTCCTAGGATCAAGAGGACGGTATGTTATAAACTTATAAAATTACAATATTTGTAATCTGGATATAAATTCTTTCTTGTGTGTGCTAATAAATTAATATATAATGAATCTTTAGAAAAATTTTTTTCTCTTTGACTACCCTTACACAATATATAACTCCACTTTTCAATATTCAAAGCACAACCTCTAATGAATATTGAATACGAAGTTGTAGGATATGAAATCTATTAATTATAAGAGATTTATATTCTAATAACAAAATAATAGCTTTTTTACTATTATAAAATATGAGTTTCAAGCGATTATTATTTTGTTTCATCATCTTAGAATTTTATTTTAATATTAAAATTATTGCATAAGTTTTTTTGCATAATTTCTTAATTTTTTCATAATTGTATTGTTTTTTTTACAAGAAATATTTACGGGGGTGACGAGTGAAAATCTTTCTAATTTGCATACACAGAGTGAAGAAATAAATATCAACGAGAGGGAGGGGGGGGGGAATTAAACATTAAAAAATTTTATTGCAATTTCTCCAAAATTTGTTGAGATGACTGATTAGATGACTAGAAGGAAATTTCAACATTATAAGTCTAAATATGTAATTAATTATATTTTTAAATCTCATTATTTTTGTTGATACGTTTGATGTCTTCATTAAGAATGAAGCATATAATCATGAAATTCAACTTTCTATCTGTTGTAATTATTGTTAATAACAGTTAAATATATAATTAAAGTAAATATATAAATATTAAATATTAAATATTCAATTCATCATTAATAAAAAACACGTTTGAATTACATGTTTATTTACTTCTTTCATTATTGGAAGAAGACATGATGAATTGAAATATGGGTATGTTTTTCTGGATAATGCTAAATATTAAAACAATATTGTTAAAGTTTCATGGTCCACTGAGTCCTCCTTTCTTTAGGGTTTCAACTAGATTGTTGGTAATGTTTGAATTAATATTTATAACTATAATAACTCTATGTATAATTAGCTAATTTGGCAAATTTCAGTTCAATATTAATGATCCAGAAATAATTGGTGTAATTTTAGGGCAGTAGTGATTTACTAATTTATGTAGAATTATTTTATGAAATAATTAAAACGTAAACCAGCTCATGATCATAGAATCCTCTTATATTAGTAAGAAAAGTATGTAAGCGGTTGTTGATCCAAATATTTTGTAAGCGCAAAATATAGAGCTATGGGAGCTTCCAGTAATAACTATCAAGTTTCTATTTCTGTTGAACCTTTAATATTGTGATTTTTTGTTTTTATTTAGTTGATCAAGGATTTTTCAGTTGTCAATAATCATCTAATATTATTAGTTGTTACTGTATCTAGTTTGCAAAACCTTCATTTCTCATTTTTTCTAAATGTTTGGACTCCTGTAAAAATAAAATGGGCATTACCAAAAAGGATATAATTAATACCATAGATGATACCATTCGCATTACTTAGAGTAGGGAAAAGAAATGAGAATTTTCTTTTTTACTTGTGTATTATTCACTTTTTAATTCTTGTTGATACATCACGCATATCTCTTGAAAACTTCCTGATTTCCTAAGATGAGTGTTTTTCATAATGATGTACCATATAAAGCCTATGTAACTTGTGTAATTTGAAACAGTGTTGTAGCCTTCAACACCTTGTCTGAAATGAATGATCAAAAGTGACCATGTCGTTACGCTTATATGAATGTATAAATTGCTTCTTTTATTGACAATTTTGGAACTGTTTCTTGGGTTTTTTTTGGTTGAGTTTTATTTTAATAATGATTCGGCAGCATATAAACGTAAGGAGAAGGACTTGATAATTTTTTTTTTTTAGTAAACTTTTCATAATTATTGTTTCTTTTTTCAATCCTGCATTTTGGCAGGTATGGAGTGTAATTGTTAAGTAGTAATTTTGTAAATCTATATTACTATCTGACAAACAAATAAGTGTATTTATTATTTTTTTTAAGAATCAGGCTGCTATTAACTATAATAGAAGTGTTTACTTGTAAAAGTATAAATAAACTTTTGTTATTTCTTTTTTTTTGTTTATTTATGCCAAATGCTTGTATTTATATATCATAGACCAGTTGACTAGATGTAGCTTATTCAATAAACCCAAATTTAGAAGAATATATCGTGTGTCATCATAAATCTTTCCCTTGTGATATTAAATTTCATAATGTTGTATACATATTTGATGTAGGAGGTGGATCCTTTTTTGAAATGACCCCTCTGATTTTTCTTGAAGGATCAAAAATATAATACTGATTAAATTGGAGTTAAGAGTAGTTTCAGACCAATAATCATGTAGGAATTATTCTCATTAGTAGTTTGATTTATTTGTTGCGAGTGTAATGGATTGTTACAATGGTTTAAATGGTCTGCTTTGTGTTTCTAAACTTTTATCTTCCTCGGTAAGGGTATATATATAATGTATTTGATATTCCTTTTAGGATAATCTTTTTTAAATAATTAAAATTGACTATGGTATGATTCCGTGATGATTCTTTTAGAGTTTTAAGAAACTAAAATCATCCTATAAAGGGATTCGTGTTGCTCCGGGTAGTATTATATGAATTTTCTATATAATATCTTTAATTATCTATAAATACATGTTTAATGTGATCTGGATGCATTCAATTTCAATATTAGATTCATGGGTTTATTAAACTGTTTGCATAAGAGTAAATTAAATGTAGGCCTTAGACATTTGAAGGTGATATTGAATTTTAATTTGATATAGAGAATTGAATCTTTGATTGTACTTTTAACTCTAATATATTCATATCTTGTGTTATTTACAGAATGTTATTAATAATATAACTTTAACTTTGATAACACAATTTAATATAGAGAGTGGTTCTTTTTTGAAATCACCTCTCTAAGGAGTTTTGTATCTATAAAATAATTTGATACTTTTTTTACGCCTCTTTCATGATCTTTTTTTAATGTCCATGACCAATAATTCTATAAGTAGTTGAGTTTCGCATTGAATGCAGCCTGGTATACCTCGTATTGTTTACAAGGATATTATTAAATTAACTTTGATGACAGATTTTGTCCCGGTAGTATTTTTAATAATTGATACAACTACGAGTTGTATCTAGTACGGTTATTTATTAGTATATTATTTTTAGCTTAGATAACAATTTTATCCTGGTAGAATTTAATTATTAATACGACTACGAGTTGTAATTCGTATTATTATATATTAGTATATTATCGAAGTATGTCTTATATTCGATAATAAATTTTGTTCTAGTAGCATTTTTAAATTGCTTATGAAAGTATGACATGTATGAAGTATATACGTTTTTAGTTTAATATTGGATGAAGATAAAGAACGATTATCTAAATGTTCAAAATTTTGAGGAGCAGTCATCGGGAAATTGTACCATGACTTTAATTCTTTTAATGAGTGTGAGTAAGCAATTTTGTAAAATAATTTCATGCTTAAAACAGGTCTGTTGATGTGGAATATATTTCCTAATTTTTCAACTCCAGATAATCAAAAGTATTTGATGCCTTTTCAATTAAACGTCTCTAGCCTTCTTGAATATTCCAAGATAACTTTAACTGCCATGTTGGACAGTGTTTGAATCCTTCTGCAGTGAATATACATAAATTCTTCTGTCATCAATATTATAAATTTTGATGTTTCCCGTTAGAAAATGTAAATACATTCTTTAGTAAGAAGATATTCACAATATTGTTTTTGTCTTTTTTCATTTGTTTGTTATGATTAAGTCCTTTTAGTATCCGCTTTCTAGTGTGTATGTAAATGAAGGAAGTAAATATTTAAGTAATATAATTATATTCTCAAAGTAGTCTTATTATATTATATTGCGGGGTGTATCTTAATGCTTGTTTTCATATTCTAAAGCTATCTAACATCTTTCTTGTTTTATTAAATTTGTTAGAACTTGATACTTAAAACTATCAGGATATATATAAATGCTAAAAAGATAGCTACGCCTCTTTCAGCCAGTTTTCTAGTCTTTCGTATCAAGCGTCTTATATATATAGGATTTTGATTTCGAAATTTATTTAGTGTGGCTGAACTATTTCTATTTTATCAATCTTATCATAAGTGATTCGTTAGCTATTGATTGGTTTTTTTAATAAGTTAGGTATATATATTATATGTTATGATTAACTCGAGAATTCGTACCTCTATAAGCAGTCATTTTTCTTGTAATTAATATAGTTTCTTTCTCAAATCATTGGTTTTGTCTCGAAAGGCAGTTTTTTTTAAAAAGCGATTTATTTGATTAATTTTATAAATTATTATTTTGAAAAAAAGAGAAAGAAAGAGAAGAAACTAACAAATTCCGGATAATCAATATTTGAATTCTTTTTATATATGAACATAAAAGCCCCATTATGTCATAGTTTTTAATTGTTCCAATTAAATTAACACCCAGAAATTTAACTAAAAATAATAGCAAAGCCGGAATTGTTCCGTAGAAAGCCACAACTCACAGCCGAAAACTTATCTTGTTTTCAAGACTTTAATCTACTATACTATATACATTTTATTTATTAACTTTCATATATCAATTTTAACAAACTTGATTTTTTGTTTCTTCTAATATTGTTGTAAGGTAAATTGATTATTTACTGTAGAAACGACAAAGCCCGGAGCTTATCACGTCGGAAACATGTGATTAAGATTAAGTTCTGTACCACAAAACACATGATGTCCGGACTAATATAAACGAGTTACTGCTGATGAACTGGAATTAGTTACATACTGTATCTACACATATTTATTTAAAAACAAAATAACTTGAATGAATTATTTCTTTGGAATATTAGAATAACATTGTATTTACTATTTACTATAATAAATTAATAACCAAGAACTATATTTCAGTTTACAGTCTGGAGGGAATACATCAAGGCTTTTCTTATAAATCAGACCTAATCCCTTTTTTTTTTAAAAAAAAAAAAAAAATAGAATAAAAATCGGATTGAGCGGATAATACGATCAGATTAGGATAATCTGATCGATCCGAACAATCTGATGGTTCGTTTACAGATATCCGATGGACCGAATCCGATTATTGACCATCCGGCTGACCTCGGCTGATGGATTGATCAGATTCATCCGGATTGCACCTCTACCTCCGCTTCGCTCCGGACAACAAAATTAAATCATTTGCTACTGTTTTCTAAAAAAAAGTGAAAATAAATTACCTGCAAATTTTTTTTGACATTGACAGCAGAGAGACATTTGCAAGTCAGTCTAAATCATCTTTTATACACCGAGATACACTAAATAAAGTAAAGGTTTTAAAATAGGCATGTACTACAATTAAAATATAAAGTAATTTAATTTTAATTAACTTTTTTTTTGAAGAAATATATACACTAGGTAAAAATAAAAAAGTTATAAGTTGAAGATAGTATTAAAATTGGTTATACCGTTTACATGATAACTTAGTTATTGAGTATGATATAACCTCCGATGTTGTATAGTATAGTTGATAAAATCTACAGTATAGAAAAATCATATACCGTATAGAAAAAAAACTATACTGTATAGAAAAAACTATACTGTATAGATTTTCATCAAGTATACTATACAATTCTAATATTAAGATATATATGTATAAAGTCCCTCAGGAGACTATTGAATTTGTAATAAATCAATATATATATTTATAACTATTTAATAAAAAAAAAAATCAATTAATACCGTTTTCTATGATATATAAATTTTATGTCTCAGTAAAATTTTGCATATTTAAAAAATTAGGAATATTGAAAATTACAGGTAAATTTGTTTATACACTAAGTAGAATTGTAAAGTAGGCCAAAACACACCTACTATTTAAACATCAAGGCTTCAAACAATATTTATGTAGGGTCACAGTTACAGTAAATCGTAAAATAACAAACTTATTATTAATTTTTAAAAAAAATATATTAGATATGAAAAAATATGTACATCTATAATAATTTCATACTGTTTTCTATGTAAAAATAAAAAATTTTTTAGCAATATCTTACATATTTTTAAGGTTAAACAAACAAGTACAATTACGAAAATAATTTAAATCCAATACGTTTACATAATTGAAAGTTTTGCCGTAGTTAAATAATATTTTTCATACTTAGTGCAAAATTATTTATGTCGACTTTAATTTAGCATAAACAACTTTATACCTTATTATAACAGTATTACATATAAATAAGCATTCTTAAAGTATTTATTTATTACAATTCTGAGATATACTGTACATTTGATGAGATCGTATCCTGAAAATACTTCGTTTTATTATGTCTTCACAAGATCATTGCAAAGAAAAGTTGACATTGTTATTTATTTAATGGTCTGCTAATTTTTTACAATCAATGTAAGAACATTTTTGAGATTGAATAAATTTTTGTGAATGAATTTTATATTTTTGATTTTATGATTTTTTAGATGAAACTTTTGCAATTAATTTAGGAAAAGAACTTCATAAATGTATACTTCTAATTTATTTTTTTATAACAACGCTCGAAATTCGATTTGGTCGTAAAAAATTTTATTGATAATTTCTTCAGATATTGCTTTAATCTTAAAAGCAGAATATTGCAATTTTCCGGACATATTCCATATCCTATTTTCCGGACATGTTCCAATTTCTGGATATTTTTGCCGACAGTTCTCGGATATTCATTTTTATAGAGTATATTGTTAAATAAATGCGTCATTGTTTTTGTTACCCATTTACGCTCAGCCCTACGTAATTAGGTTATATTATAAAATTATCAAAGTAAACCGAGTGGCTTTTTTTTTGGCTTCGCGTAATTCCGTTTATCCGTTTTTAAACAAAGCCATATGATTGATTTTTATTTAATCATTTATTTGACAAAATTAAAAATTATTTTTAACGCATATCAGTTTTTTTTCTTTTTTCGAATTCTTTTGTTTAAAAATTCATGAACAAAAGGCTTATTATTGAGATCCAATATGTAATGGCTATTTTATCCGTTTATCCGTTTATCCGTTTATTTTACCAAGAATAAAATCGTATGATTTTGAAAGATATTTGAATAAATAAAACATTTGACCTTTTAAGTTTAAATATAATTCAGTACTTGTCAAAAATTTACTACCTTCGGATTTGAAATTCCAGAAATTATACCTGGAAATTATTATATATAAAAAGCATGAGAATCGGGATGACTTATTTTGAAAAAGAATTTGATGACAAAAAAAAAAAAATCTATTTTCTGATTTATAAAATCAAAATTCATTGATTGAATTAATAAGTGAAAATTTTTAACTACTCCACGTTACGTTTTTTCATCTAGGGCTTAAAAATTTCAGCAAAAACATTAATCCAAAATTTCATACGAGTTATTGTAATTCATTTCTATCTATGGACATATTACTGAATTAAAGTGGCTTAAAATAAACGACTTATGGCTGCGTTTCATAATAAATAAATATATGGCAATTTCATTTATTACAAATTAATTGTATTAATTCTGAACTAAAAATTCTTAATATATATAATATTTATAATGAATATTCAAAAAGAATCATGATTTATTTCAGAAAAAAATTTATCAACCCATTTATTAATAATTAAAAATTCATTGTGGCAAAGTTAAACTACGCCACGTTTTTCCACTAGGGCTTAAAGTTCCGTCAGACCAAACTTTCACAAGAATTATTATAGTTCATTTATGGTCATATTATTAAATTAAAGTGGCTTGTAATAAACAACTTCAAGAAATAATAGAAAATATAGTTAAATACATGGCAGTTTCCTTTTACTCCACTGGATTGCAAATCAATTATATTAATTCTAAACCAAATATTCTTAAGTAAATTATGGTTTTTTTTTTTGAAGATTCATTACAAATATTTAAGTTATTACTCTTTAAGTCAATTCTAACTGTACAATATTGAATATTCATATTACTAGGTTAAATTAATACTTTATATATAATAATATGCGTATTTTTTCATATACAGTATAGACATATTTTTTATATACGTATATAATATGTTTATGCAACAATAGATGGAAAAAGGGTCTGAAAATATAATAATTTTCCAAGTTCTTGCATAAACAACAATTATACCACATTTAATGAGGCGTCTCTCAACTCCACAATCATACTCACTCCTCCTTACTTACTCCTCCTAATTTCATCATTTTGAAATATTTCACCCGATTCATTTAAGATATTTTATACAATAGTGGGTGAAAAATTATTCGTAAACTTTCCATTATTCATTAACTCTTACACGAAATACGTGTAATAATAATGAATGTTTCACACTCATACAAACAATAATTATACTATGCTTAATTCAACTCATCAGCACTACAATCGTATCCAACAATAGATGGAAAGAGGGAGTATGATAAAGATATTTTTTAAATTTTAAATTTTCCAGTGTAATATTAATTTATGAAAGAATTTTAGAAAACATTATTATATAACTCACTTTCAAACATAGTTTTTGAATTAAATTATATATAATCATAACAAATCATATTTTCTTTGAAAGATTCTACTGTGATGATAGAAATATTGTCAAATCAATGAATGATAGCAATGCAGCACTCTGTTAAAAGTTAAAATAGTGCTTTCTTCATTCCTAAATAAAGATCTAAAAAAAATTCATGATGCAAAAGTTATTCATATCAGATTTTTCTGGAATTTTCTCTCATTCATACCCTCCGCATGACGTTTATCCTCGTGATACTTCACACAAAACAACAAAAAAAAATTTTTATAATCCTTTTAAGAATTGGCAAAAAATTCTGCTTAGAAGAAATACTTTTGTAATTGAATGAAATATCAACATGATGAACATTTAACAGTTAATATTTCGCTCTTCGCTTCTCAACTTATGGAAACGACTAATGATCTTTGTTTTAATCTAAACAAATGGATGACAGTAGTAAAATTCTATATTGTTAAACAGCAAGAGAAATATGTTAAATATTTACATGAAATTAATTATGAATAATATTTTAGATGTTAAGATCAGAAACAAGAACTCCTCTGAACGTTATTTAATAATAACACGTATAAACACCATCATATGAAATTAAGATATCGAAACTGGCTATTACTCTTGTCAAACAAGTTACTGAATTAGAGAAAAAGCCAGTATTTTTATTTTACACCAAAAATAATGAAAATCTAAACACTAAAAACAACAACATCATCTACAATTTCAAGGTAATACTTTAAACAAATTGTAGCATTTTTAAAATTTAAATCATTATATTCAACTTTTATTGTTTACCACCTCATTTATTATCCTATTGTACAAGAAATTATGTAACCAATTTGTTGAGCTATTATTATTAGAATAATATGAGAAATCATGATACGAAATTCAATTTAATTGACTGGTCAACTGTCGATTTCTTAGTGGATTAAAGAAGAAAATCCATATGAGCGAAGGAAACCAAGAAAAAGTTAAAATTGTTGCAAAGCTTAAATATTTATCACTAGACAGAAAATCTTGAAAGATGTCTTTTCGATCTAGAGGAAAAACTCGGTATTACTTACTCAAAATAAGATGTCACAATTCTGTTAGAGGAAGTGAACGTTATGATGTTGAGGTTAATGATGAAACAGATTAATCACTCATTATGTGGAGTTGATTGATACCTATATATTATTTGAAGAGAATTTAACGAGATGAAAAAACTGTTAATTCATCAACAGCGTTGACCAAACTGAAACACACACGCACTCATAAGTAAAGTGAATGAAATGGCGCACTAAATTAAAGTGGTGTGTGATTATAGTATAAAATGATTAGAAATGGATATAATTAAATTTCTTAAGTGGAGTAAAATAAAAGACTCTGAGAAATAATAATTGTTCGCCAAACACTAGCTGTATTATTGAGATAAAGCTCCATCTTATTAATATTAATTATTACTTTGTATTGTATAAAAGAACAAAGAGAAACTAAATGAATTAAGAAATACACAGGTCAAGTTGAAGAAGAATCAGGACGAGTTAAAAGGTACCAAGGTAAAGACAAAATTATTAAGTGAATACAGTGATTGGGTTGGAATATTCAATAGGAAACTAATACAAAAGCAATATGTCATCACATATTATTAAACTTATAAAATTAGCAACACATTCATAAGAGTACCTGAAATATCTTCTAGTATAGAAATCCTAGGGAATCTCAGGAAATTCTGGAGAATTATTCATGGAATTAATAATAAAGAAAGATAGACTTACACAAAAATATTTTTGTGTGAAGTTCAACTCATGTGATTCTATTACTTACTCTAAATATTAGAACTTTAAACATTTTATTTTTATATTTACAAACAACTATTTAACTTTTTGCACTGCATGAGCAACCTTTTAACGCCTGATAAACAAGAGTTGCTTGATATTGACAAGTCTTGCTAATCTCTGTTCTCAAATATTAACGGTAACAATATGAAGTTTCCAATTCGTTTCACACTTATCTAGCAACCAAAGTACTTATTGTGTTGACCTATGAGTGAACATAGTTTTACAAATCGAAACAGTCTTTCCTCCCAACATATGAATTTATTTCACTGACACAAATAACCCACCCAATAATATAACAATCCTACTTAGCATTGTTGTCAGATAACATATATTTTTATGTTGACTTCTATAATAAAATTTTCTACCACCACCACCGCTGTCGCCTCTGCCACCTCATTAATAACTTGATGACCTGCCAGTATACAACAATACTTACAATGTATTACAATCAAAACTGAAGGAAATTAATTTTATCAAAGAAACTTTAATCAAAAAACAAAAATAATATTACAAATATCATTGGATATTACTATTATTTTTAATGATTTCCTGCAAATTTTTAATCAGAACAGCTATTAATTTTATGGGTAAATATAAACAGAATCAAGAGGTTTCATTATTCAATTTTAGCATTTCTAAAATCAACACCGGAATCATCACCACGGTCATCAAGATGTAATACACCAATAACTTCTAATAGCTATTATATAATATTATATTGTATTGATGATTCACAAAAATTATTTAAAATCGTTTATATTTATATGACCATGCACATTCCAAAGGGGAAGATTGTACTGAATGGGCCTAAAGGATTAAGTATGCAACTTATGTAGTTCATCTGAATTATGATATTGGTAAAAATGATTACTTAAAACCTAGTCGTCTATAGCAGCTCTCATCAACAACTCATTATCCTCAGCAATATCAGGGAGAGTTACATAAAGTTAAGATCAAAGTAGAGAATTTTAAAGGACTTCTGCAATATTACTTTTATTTCAGAAATTCTGTACAAATTATTTATTACAATCAATGAATTAATATTAGAAAAATTTCAGTGGAGTAAACAAATGTTCACTTGAGAGGAGAGGAGAAGGTGTAATATGTAGACAAATTTACTAGAGTATCTTAAATAATTCATTTAATGAAAATATGGATTTAATACACCATTGATATTGGAAACTTATATCTTAGGTACTGTAAGCAAATATGAATTTGCAAATTCGTATCCATTTAATTTATAAGCTTAATTTTGTTATAAATATTCATAACAAATCTTAATATGAAATTGACTAGAAAAAGGTAGATTTTGTAACACATTTCTGAAGGAATAAGGTTTATACCCAAAAGAATAAAAGTGGTAAGGCTTTTTTGGACCAGTGGCATACATCAAAGGATATAAATTACAATATTTCAGGTTATGGAATTTTTAATTTTGCTGCAAATTTAGGAGTATATTATTTAAATAACTGAAATTGGAAAAGGTTGTCAATCCAGTCACGACTGGGGTGTCTTCACTCAGGAAAGTCTTTGTAATGGAAACATTTACAAATTTATTAGAGAAATAGAAAGAAATCTTTATCTTGTTACATTCATGTTATAGAGTTGATTTTGGTAACCGTAGATATAAGTTGACAACTCAATATCTGTAAAATTATTCATCTTAATAAACAAATTATGATAGCTGTTAGGATGCAACTTAAAAACATCTGGCTAAATATATTGCAACAATCAAATGAAGAGATAGTGCTTTCACTAATGATGAATCTTCTTTGGTTAATGTTTTAATTGAACCTTATAAGCCTAATTTTTTTAGTGATGAATCTGAAGATAAAATTAATTTAGACAATGAGTCTAATGTAAATGAACCAATTTTAAATCAGGACCAGATAAATAAATTTAAACAAATTTATTTAAATTGTAAAATTGAAGACATTGACGAAAATAACAATAATTTAAATTAAAAATTATAAGTGAAATTAAATAAGAAAGATGAGGAGGCACAGACTAAAAAATTACAAACAGAAAGATGTTGTAAAAAAAATTGCCTTCAAGATTTAGTTCAATATGATAATACTGTAAAAACATTCAGAATTTAAATTATAACCAGAAAGACATGTTTTTATTAGGAGTATTATCTGCAACTGTTCGAAATGAAACAACCACTAAAAATCAAAAACATAATCAACTTGCTAGCGAATATATATATGAAGGAATAAAAATCTGTCATTCTGCATTTTTAATAATATATGGATTTGGTACCAAGCATTGGAATAATATTCAAAGTCATTTTATAAATGAAGGAATTAGCTCAAGAATACATAAAGCTGTTGGAAAAATAGTAATTTTGCTATGACTTTTGAAAAAGTACTAGACATTATTACCCTCATCACTAATTATGCAAATATTCATGGTTTACCATCGCCTGGTACAGTACTTCTATAATTTATTTTTGTTTTTTTTTTTTAAAAAAAAGTTTGTAAATTAATAATTATTTGATAAAGGGCGACATTTTCATGAAGATACTTTACCGATAATTTTTTTACCTGCAAGTGAAAGCTATTCTTCACTATATCGATTATATGTATCAACTATGGAAGATGAAAATCAATCAACTATACATTTAACTATATTTTGGCGTATTTGGAATAAATATATTCCAGAAATTAAATTTCTTTCTCCACGTAATGATTTATGTTTTAAATGTAAAGAAATGAGATTAATTCTAAATATTGGACAGAACAAAAAAGTGAGTCACGTGTAGCTGAGTGGAATGATCATTAGCATATTTATATAAATGGATTGCTCAAAACAACAAATGTGAAAAATTTTCATGAATGCCAATGAGTAATTAAATGGGTATCCTTAAAAAGTATATTTTTACCTTCCATTAAATCGATATATTATACCTTATGGAAGACCAATTCCTTCTCTTAAAATTTCAGTTTTCAGAAAGCCAGTATCCCTTAATTTTTTAATCCAAATTTTCAGTATTCATTTGCCAGTAGTTTTAATATAATTTTAGTTTGAAGACATCATTAAAGAAGAGGGATAAAATTGCTTTTTCACATGAAGATGATACACCAGAAGCACTTGAACATTACTAACTGAAAAACAAGACTTTAATATGAGGATTATTAATAATATTCTAATTACTACCAGATATCATAATCTTATGGAGTTATATTGAACGTACTTGTAAGTTCCTTACAGATTTCAGAATAATTATATTTATTTATATTTATATCACTAACAAAAATACTGCAGAAATTCAAAAATCTATATATAACAGAATGCATACTTCTTAAGCTACACAGATGTAAAACTAGCCGTAAAACTCAATGATAAAAAGTTGGCTTGTGTCCTATGGCTTGGAAGACAACTTGAAAAACAAGGCACATCTCTACATGTTGGCAAAGATGCTTTAATTATTATGATCGGAAGAATTAACAAAAAATTGCACACATAAAAATCTAACCAACATGCTCAATTCACCAGAAAGAAGGATATAAATATGGAGAATCAAGCGGAAAGTCACTACTGTCTGCACTTCTGATGTAATATATAAATTCTTCTTAAGACATAAATTCTACTTGATCTAGCTATTATATAAATTTAATTATTAAGAAAATCCCAAGACAGTATCATCCTCTCCCCATAGTTAATCTACAACACTTTAACAGTTATGATCATTACCGGAATGTCTTATTTCATTACTTATCAACAACGGGTAGAACCTAGAACTTAGATGAACCTAAAATTTAGTAAACATACAAAGAAAATCAAGCTTCTATTAATTTAAATAAATAGTAATATTTCACAGCAATTCTAGAAGCATTACATTTAATTATACAGGTAGCAAGATGGAGTATCAAACATGATCATACAGTTAAAATGCCAACATAAGTTAAAAGGCAGTAGTTGATACTCCAAATTATTATTATTTAGATCGTTTGGGAGAAATCAATCAATTCTAATACTAGTTCATATTCAAGCTACCAACATATTTTTTTATATAATGCAAACAATGAATGAATTGATTATCTCACAATATGCACAATTTTACAAGATACTAGATAATCAAATTAAATTAAATAAATTATTATACAAATCATATTCAACAAAGAACATTGATAGACAAAATTCATAAAGATTATTCATATTCAAATATAGAGATCCGGCATTCCTTTATTTTAAAAGAGATCAAATCCATTTTCTCCCTTGAGAGCTCATATCTTTAATATTGGAGTCGCTTTTGGTTGTAAAGAGATGCTTAGTATTTCTCTTTCATTATTAAACAATTATTGAAGAATTTTCAAATAGTTTTATAAGCATATACTGAGACTCGTGTTGCTGCAACCATACGCCACGAACTTCAAAAATTATATATACAATTATTAATCAAGAAAACACTGAAATGGAATCAGAATGGGAAATATTAATATTTATAATATAATTGATACTATTTAGACTTCAGTGATAAAATGCTTCTAACACATAACTGTGCATTACTTTTTAATGGAATAATGGTTCTATTGGCTGGTGTTTTAGCACAATCACCTTCTATTAATGCAATCATTTGTATTTATATCCTTTTAAATCAACATCAAGTGGATAATATTTTTCAAATGCAATACATTTAATTCGAATGTTAGAAAACAAAGCTAATAATTGTACAGAATATTTCAGAGGATCTTTCACTCAATTTAACGTCAAATAAAATAATAAAAAAAGAATTCTTTTTTCGATCTGGGGTCTTGGGTTCGCAATTATGGCAAAAGAGAAAACTTTTTAAATAAAGTCACAACAAGAGTGAGGGATTAAATTTAAAATTTTGAAACTGGTAAAATTTTGTTAAACATGGAAATTTTTTATGCCTTACTGTATTTCCTATACCAGAAAATTAATCAGGGAATATATAATTTTTGAAAAATATTACAGTTAATCTGTATTAAACATCATTAATTCCCTTCTTGTATAGAAGGTTTTTGGCTTCTCTATACCACCTGCCGAATCTCAACAATTTTCACGACCATCTGTTCGTCAACCCAAAATCTTAAACTAACTATCAATCATCATGTAATCGAAGTTGTTACTTACAAAATAAATCGAAAGTGATCCTTTTTTTAAACATTTCATGGTCTGAGAAAGTCCAACATTCACAATTCTATCACTTAGATAATTTGATATTGATTATAATAAAGTTCTTAAAGATAAATGTAAAATTTTTAGATGTATGAAAGATATTTTAGATTTTCGTATATCAAAAATAATTAATCTTTTTAATAAAAAAATTAATAAAGAAATATATGATATTATACAAACAATGCAAGTATTTGGAATTCATTCTCATGGTAAGAAATTTTTATTTATGATTTTTATAAAAAAATATTTTTTTTAAAAAAAATTTTTTTTTTTAGGTACTACCATAGATATTTATGTATTAAATAAACCATTTCCACAAATATACACTGTTAAATTACAGTGTTCATTAATAGTACCATATCATAATAGTAATTTTCAAAATAATATTAATAAGATAATTGAAAATTTTTGAATAACTATTAAGGTAAATTAGTTATATTTTATATACTAATTTATTTTATTGTAAATTTTTATTTTTTTATTTAATTAATTCTTTTTTAATAGGGTGGTATTATTAATGAGATTTCTAAAATTATTAAAATATATAATTTATTTAATGATGATAAAACTTAGGACGGAAGGGCTAGATATTCCTTCCCAAAGTGGAAAAACATCGCTAGTCTTTTAAAACTCCTTTTTTTCCTATTATTAAGATCATGGAAATTTTCATGCCTTATTTATATACTAAGAAAGTAATCAGAGGATATAGAGTTTTTTAAAACATTGCAGCAAATCTACATTGATCAAATAGCAAGTGATATATGGAAAAAAAACTAAAAAAAGTAGTAGTTACTTCTGAAAACAGCTCATATCATATATGGTTAATTCATTTGAAAAATCTTGCCGGATGATGAACGGGTACTGAAAGTTGCTATGAAAAATATCAAGTAAAATGAAATATCAAAGATACTTAATTACAAACTTCATTAGAAAGTAAAAAAGTAACACTCAAAACTATCATATCTTAAAATATTCTAGAGCAAAAAGATTATAACATTTATATATACGGCATTGAAAACTGAATTTTTAACGTTTTACACTTTCTCTTGCAATGTCCTTTTATTATTTATATTATTTGCTCAAGATAGACTTTATTAATTTTAGTATATTAAAAAATATAAGCATTTCAAAAAGTACACAAACTTTCAGATACAATTAAGTTCAAAAAGAAGCTCATATTATAATTTTTCAAAAATACTTTATGAGAAAATGAAATTTTTAACAGTAATCGAATGATAGTCATTTCTAGTTTATATAAAGATATCGGATATGATGCATAATAATAAAATTTAAAAGATAGATATTACAGTTGTTAATAAGACAACAGATTAATTCAGCTATAATGGACAACCAGCATCAAGACAAAATTTCAATTTAGAATGCTTTTGCCCTAACAGTACACAAGACCCAAGGGCTAATATTATTTATCATGAATTTTCTGAAGGATTGATTTTTACTTCTCACGGAACATTTATTAAAAGAAGTCTCTGAATATTGCATAGACTATTAAAAGTTATATTCACATTTCTTTAGAAAATCAAATACAGACATTTTTAAAGTTTTTGAAGAATCTTTACCTAATATAATAATAAAGCAAAATATTATGAGTAAGTAACAATATAAGCATTTTTATTGTTTTTAATAATTTAATAATATTGCTAGGCCCATGCAATCACATATAGTTGACTGTACATTACGAATCATTTACCGATGATGAATGGGATGAAATATGCGATGCATTTTCTAATTTAAAAGAAGAATTTATTATATTTAATAATGAATTTTTCATTATATATTAAAAAATTATTTAAATGGATAGATAATAAACAAAGTAATATCATTACATTGCGCTTCATACTCATATGAAAAAAAAATTATTAAATATTGAAGCAAATATTTACAATTTTGTTTTACAGTCAATGTATGTAAGGATTTTTTTTTTGATATAATTTTTATATAGTATATCTTATTTTTTATATATATATTTTATTTTCAATTTTTTAGGGAAAAGAACTTTTGGCAACATAATAAAAAATATCTTAAATAAAGGGTGAATCTAGAATCTAAATATAGAAACATTATTCTAGCCATCTTATTTATGACAGAAAATCAGATTTTTTTATAAGAGATAAACAAAATAATGTTTTTCTATTAGCTGAGGCAACAGGCCCACCATGTAAAAAACAATCAAAAAAGAATTTTTTGATTATGGTCGTAATCATCATCATCGCAATAGTAAAGATGAATCATAATTTGTTGATTACACATGATTATGGGACCTTCTTTAACTAAACAACATATTGAAAACTAATGAAAGCAATTAATATACTTTTACTATATTACCCTTTACAAATTAAAAAAATAATAATGATTATTAAATGATGACTGATATTTAAAAGTTGATATCTTGGATCAGCAGGCAAGTAACTTATATTGTCCAAGAAATCTTATTAAAAAATAAAAATATCATCACAACATAATTAAGAAGAAGTTCTCATTTTTGTAAGCTTAATGTTTTTATTTAAGTTAAATTTCAACAATTTGCATATTATATGTAACATATTATATAATACCTGATATTAATTTTAATTTATTGTATTAGGAAAATGTTGGGAATATTATGATAATTTAAAATGATATATTAAATTTTTTAATTCAAAACAAAAGTGAAATCAAAATTTGATATCCCTTCATTTGATTATGATGGTGATATGACCACTTGTGAACCAAATGAGATCTTGGAATCACCAAAGCAGTGTCATAAAAACCACTATCACTATATGCAGATCGATTATTATTTTCGTCAGCATTAACATTCAACGCCAAGATTTTCACCAGAACATGGTGTCTCACCTAATCCTCGTGTATCCACTATATTTCATCAAGATTTTAAAAATTTACAAGAATTTCGAGATTATATAGATAACTTTAATAAAAATGCTCCATAATATGAAGAAACAATATGGTTTACACCTTATATAGATCCTGTTATTATAGACATGGACATATTCATTTTGAATCCAAAACACAAATTCAAAAGAAAGAAATTTAAATAGAAAACAATTAATGCAAAATCTATTCAGTTACGACCCTAGAGTTTGTCAAGCTTACAAAAACAAACTATTCTAATGTGAAAAGACAAATATTATATCAGGGTAATACGCCATTAATAATATATGGAAAGTTATTCAAATAGACTTTCGAAACTTATTTTTATCCAGATTCTACCTAGGAAGCTAAGAAGTGACTTTAATAATCTATGCAATTTTACAAGTGCTTAAACTTCCAATGTAAATAATTTTAATGGTCACAAAAATTTATATTTCACAATTACAGATTATGAAATCTAAAGATAATCATCCACAGAAGAATCATTAATTAAATTCCTTGGATATTAAGAGTTTTTATTTGGAATAGTGATAATGATTCGGTACAGATTTTATAGATTTCAAATTTAAGATTAAATATTGTACAAGTTCAAACATTTAGTAATGTCAAAATTAATTACTCTGGATTTTGAATTATTTGAAATTGTTAATAAATGTTCACTTCAAAACTTTGTGAACTAAAATTTGATAATATGCAGCATCATTTTTGAAAGATGATAATAAAACAACAATAGAATTATATTATCATTGAATTGATAATGATTATTTCATTTCTTAAAGAATTGAAGAGTTAAAAATCAATAAGCTGGGTTTTTATTATAAGTTTCGTGTATGCTTTCACACTACGGTTCACATTTAGTTCTTTGGTAATTTCTTTGTCTCATAAGTTAATTAAGACAACTCTTCAAAGTTCGTGACCACTTTTATTTAAAGCACGTAAATTTCGTTTATGTACTATCTATTATATTTAAATAAATATTAGAAGTTATTCAATTTTCATGTAACAATTGTAACATGTTCGAAATTCATTTTGATACGAATTTTTAATATTTCTTGTATCAGATTTTCTCTTTTTTTCATGAATCCTCAAATCCGTTTCAGAACACCACTAGCACCAAATTGACGAAATTCCGCACTTGGCAGATGAAAACCGTCAACAATTTACTACTCACCATGGATCGCTTACAAGCACTACACCCAAATGTAATACAAGGAAGACTACATTGCTGGTTCTGTAACATCAAAGATGAAAACAAACAATCACTTGTGGACCTGTACTAACGGTCTACACACCTTCAAACAACACCTAACTAATTACGTCACTGAACTTATTACATTCATAAAAACAAATTGCGATCAAGGAGACACCTTCTTAGAAGACATAATTAAACGTAACGACATTTTCGCATGGGCATATGACGACACCAATAATCATCCAGATGAAAACAGTGCATTTTATTTAACTTGCAGAAATTTTATAACTTTTGACTTCTCATCGATTTTTGTCTCGTGTTTTAATGACCGAAAAACACGCTACAAACACACTTTACAATGGTTTTACACCCTCACACAATTAATATGAGAACACATTTGGAAAACACGCAATAAGCGATTTAAACAATGGAAACTAGCCAACAACATTATCACCAATAGTTTCAAAAAATCCAACAATAACAGACGTAAACATCGTTATAACACTAACACACAACTAACTCCACACGGACCGAACACCCATAATAATAACACGACACACAACACCAACTCTCACTCACATGCAACATACCAAATCAATGGTTACAAACGTATACTGGACCGTCAAACGGCCTTTATACGTAATTCATAATGGCCTTTGGTATAATCACGTGATTACACGAACACGGAGTTACAATCTTAATTTTTATTTTTTTTTATTTTTTTTCTTCTTCTTCTAATTTTCCTTTTTATTTCGGGGTTTAAGCTCTCTGAAACTTGGTTTTGGCGAGCAGGAGCTGGACACTTTAGATTTCTAGTTATATGTAGTTCACTTGTATTTGTTTTTTTTTTTACATATTATACTTCTTTATAAACTGTACTGCTGATTTCTCACGGAATAAAAATAAAAAAATAAAAATATGAATCCTCAAATTCCATGCTTAAAAATGCTCTTATTTGCCAGACTTACAGTATTTATGCGTCGGGTTTCCTACTTTCAAAATTTATGATTATCACCCAAGATGGAGAAAGTTTGGAATGGAATGACCCAGAGTCGGTTTGGATTTGGAACAGAGCGTCGGCTTCATTCTGAACTGTCCGGAGCAGAGACGAGTGGAAGAGTCGGTTCAAGGAAAGTCGGTTTGAGACTAAATAATAAAGTCTAGTTATACTAAATTAATATGTACTTATAAATTACATAATTCAATAATTCATCATGATCAAATTTATTGTTTATGGCAACTACATTCTGTCTTATCTGATTAGAAATTCTTTGAATAATAAAATATTCATTATATCAAACGTCACTTTTTTCGTGTACAAGGATAAAAAAAATTTCAAAAACTCACTTTGTTCCATAAAAATTCTTACTTTTGTTCGTAAAAGCTCTAACATATATACACTTTTTTTTTTTTTTTTTTGTAAAACCAAATATTTATTTTTATTTTTTTATTTTTACAAGTGAGTGCCACAGATACAGTTATACATCAAAAAAAAAGTACAAAACGTCAATTACATGTAATTGAAAATTACCGTAATACTCTCGGAACCCGGAGATGTGCAATAGATGTCGTAGTGACACTGTAATCCCCCTTCATAAAATGGTACACGATTAGTAGAAATAAAAACGGACAATAAATGCTAAATCTATCCGTGTTGTTCCTTCATATGGAAAACAACCGCCTCATGTAAACACTGCAAAATTGTAAAAATTGTAAAAACAATGAAAATTGGAGTAAAAGAAAAAAAAACACATAAATAAAAGAAAATAATTGGTGATTAAGGAACTATAAGTATAAAACAATCTAAACTAAAGCGCCATCACGGTCACCAGGCGTAATGGTCTTGTCCTTATTTGACTTGGATAATCTAGATTTTTTAGGGTGGTCGGAAGTAACGATAGTTTTGTAAGGGTGCTTGCGTGGTGACGTGGTAGAGCTTCGATCGTCTTACAATCATCATATGTAATGAGATCCTCATATTCATCACTTCAAGAAAAACTCCCAATCTTCCTAGAGGCGTTTCTATGTAAGTCTTGTATGGACGACATTTTCAGTCATATCTCTAGCCCTACGATTTCTAGTTGATAAAGCAGTCTTGTAAATATTGTCGACGTATTCATAAATCTCCCACTATAACTTGTCGCTTGCGTACATATTTAGGTTGGTTCCTAAATCTTTAGCTAAATTAGACGTTTCAGGATTTAACGGAGTGTTATTCTGAGGACGTACTTGGTCAGGTACTTAATCTTCATACAATATGACGTTGATGTAAGCAACAACCTTTACGTGGACCATATTTTTGCCTGAAAAATCACGATTGCTTGACATTACAATAGAACTCGGTAATTTGCACCAGGAGCACCAGGAATCAGAATTAGAATCATAAAACGAACACGGGACGTAAATCCCTAATTTGAAATGATATTTTTTTATAGGGAAAATTAAAAAAAGTGCTGGTAACTCTGTTGGTCGGGGAACTTCCAGATGAACGATTATTAATTATAGAAATGCGTTCATATAATTTGTTTCTAATTAAGGGAAAAAATTTATTTTGTATACGACGGGTACAAAAATTTTTTGATGTTGAGGAATTATACGAAAAAAGGGAAGTATTCACATGAGAATCATTTGTGTGTATTTTATGGGGCTACCATTGATGTAATCTAACTTATTTAGGTTAGGACGATCTTCAGGAACAATTTGTTGTAACCACGACAACATGGTTAGATTTTATTTATTGAAAAAAAACTTATATGAATAGATAAAACCAAGCACCGACATCGGGTGTTACGATAACAGTAGTGTATGGAAAAAAATCTTGTAGTGTATGGTTAAGTATCACGCCCCAACCATACTGATCGACATTGTTGGATTACCAAATAAGGAAAGGCCTAGACCGGTCTATTCTGTACCACGTATGGTGACGCGACTTGTTGATATGTGATGTTTAACCCTACACTACATTCCATACACTACATGTTTACTATATACTCACCGACATCACATATAATCTACCTTATAGGAAATAACTATAATAAACTAATACGATAATGTCACTTGTTATTAACATAAAAGAAATTCATGCAACATTATTTTCGTCACTTTGGTTAACTTCACCAAGATCTATTAAAGGAATTTATTAAATTAAATTAAATTGAAAAACTAATAAAAATAAAAAAAAAAACAAAACCAATTATATCTTACCTGATTTATCTAATTGACAATCAAGACATAAAGAAACTATAATATTAATTAATAATAACATTAAAAAAAATATATCAATATTATATATAATATTTGATTAACAAGTAAGATACTTACTTGGTGCTGTATTTATTGAAAAAAAAGAAAAAAAAAAATTTGATTTAATAATATTTGTAAAAAAAATTTCATGATTAAAAGTAAAATTAAATTACCTGAGTTCATCGGCTCTGGGAGATCTTTGAAATTTAAATGTCTAGTAGTATAGATTGCTTGTGCATGTGTCTGATTGTTGTTAGATTTTTTTTCACTTGACCTATTTAGTCTGATATTATCATCATAATCACTTATTTGAGAACGAACCTCACTGTCTTTATTCACTTCTATACCTAACTTATAAAATATTTGAAAAAATTCTTCAATGGTTAATCTAGTTTTTGCTTTAACATCCCATTTACTTAATATTAGAAATAATTCTTTAGCAGTTGGTCTATTTTCTGCTTTAGCATCCCAGCATTTAGTTATCAAAGCTGTAAGTAACTTTGGTGTATATTCAAAAATACTTGGTCTATGTCCATTACAAATTTTAATGGCTAAAGTATAATCATGAAGAACATCATTATAAGGAATTTCTTCAGACATATATTCATTCATCATTATTCCAAATGAATAAATATCAGATGCTTTTGTGTATGAACGCCCACGCAAAACTTCTGGTGCTATATAAGGTAACACGCCAAAAGTTCCTTCATTTTTAAATTGCTTTTCGTTTGATGGTTGACACATTCCTAAATCACCTATTAACGAACCATTAATACCAAATAATATGTTGCCTGAGTGAAAGTCTTTATGAACTTTTCCGGCATTATGAATATCTAGAAGTCCACTTGCGATATTAAACAAATGATGGATTTTTGAATAATAATTGTTTGATTTTTTCACATAATTATTTCTTAAATTTCCGCCTTCGCAAAATTCTAAAACCATCATGTAATCTTTGGTATCTGGATCTTGCGTTATCCCATAACATTGAATAACATCATAAAGATAAATCTGAAGATGAGTCTTAATCTATTAAAATGTTTTTTTAAAAAAAAAAACTTTTTAATAATTACAAATTTTAAATAAATAAATCAAATTCATTTATTTTAAATTACCTCATTTAAAAATTCTGCACTTGTACATAAAGAATCATCCAAACTTTTCAATGCAACTTTCTTAAGTCTTTTCCTTTCCCAGTTTTTACTTTCATTATTCCAAGAATAGATATTTCCTTCAGGCCATCTAGCTGAATAAATTTTGCCATAACCGCCTCTGGTAATATAAGTGACGTCCTCAAAATTTTTATAAGGTATCCATTCAAGAAGTTTTGTATAATACACAGCATTAAGTTGTGAATGTTGTATAAATTCATCAATATCTTCATTTCCACTAGTCCAATTTTCAAAATTATCCTTAAACCTTTTAGCATTACAAGGTCGACACCAATGACTACCAGTCCCAGGTTCATTACATTCTCCACATATTCCATAAACTTGTTTTCTTTTTTCTAAATCTTCCATATAAACTACTCTTTCATCCGCCTCTCCAGTTTTTGAAATTGTAACATGAAACTTTTAAAATAGATAAACCTTTATTATTATTTTAAGTTACTAAAAAAATTCAATAATGTATTAACTATAAAATGAACTGTTTTCACCTGATAATCATCTGGGTCGACATCCTCCCATTTATTTTTTGGATTTTCATCAGGCTTCATTTTGGTATTGGGTTGTAAATTAAATAATTTTTTACTCGTGAGATTTTTTTTTTTTTCTTTTAAAAACGGAATAAAACATTGTGCAACATCAAGTGGACCAGAATAGATTAAACCCGAAAATTAGCAACGTTACTAGTGATCAGCATAATGCGAAGCCGATTTTTATACGGATCATCCTAATCCGGAAATTCCGCCAATTTATAATCCGTTGATCAGTCGATCAAATTGTGACATAGCTCGTCAGTTTTACCTTTGAGAGACTATTAATAAACCAAATACGTCAAATATCCCTCATTTTAATAACAAATCACAAATAAATTTCTTTCAATAATCTTATAGTGAATTTGAGGTGAACCCCGGAAGGTTCATGATATTGAAGGCTGACCGTACGTAGTTTTAACAAGAAGTGATAATTAGTAATGACAGATTTGTTTAACGGCTAAATTTGTTTTCTTAGTAACCGAAATGGAACTCGAAGAAATGACAAATTTTGGAAAACAATAAATTGGACATTATTTTTCAGCTTTAATAATTTTAAAAAGTGCTGTATATTTTTATATAGTATTTATTAGTGAAATTATCTTAGAGAAGAGTATAAGAAAATTTGTCGCATAACTTAATTCTTGTAAGTTTTGTTAAAGAATAATTAAGAAATTCAATGATAGATTAAATGTTATCTTTGGAAAGTTAATTGATTTTGTAAGTATTTACTAACAAAATAAAAAAATCTATAAATCATGAATTAATAAATTATGGTATATGAAATTTTACAAACAGGAGCCAATCAAGCATATTTGTGAGTCCATTCTCGAGCAGTAGCCTCATACCGAGATAGATTTGTCTTGTACACGCGAGCAATTTCAGGTACAAGTGGATTATCTTTGATTTAAAAAAAAAATTAATTAAGAAGAAAAGAAAGAAAGAATCAAGAAAATACGAACTTCATACCTGGATTTGGATCAGTTAACAGTGAACAAATTGACAAAAGTACTTTGTTCAAAGAGAAGTTTTTTTTTTTTGAATTAAATTTCTTTACATTAAAGTATTGCACACGTTAATATTTATAATAGATTACCTTTAGAAATGGTCAGTGCTGGTGTCCATTGACTTCCTAGACGATCCATGCTTATCCTTCCGTTACGATCGATATTTGGATGGTATACTTTTGTTATAAAGTATACCTTACATATCAAATTGCGTAAAATAAGTTCACAAACATGTACAACTATTTACTGGATACAAAGTTATAAACACACCTTCGGTGGTTTGAACGGATAATCTATAGGAAAATAAACATCAAGAAAAAATACACCACCCGAGTATGGAGAGTCTTTCTATTAAAATTATATATAGTTTGTTGATAAAATAAAAACTTATGTAATGTAGCGGGATAAAAAAATTACTATTACAGGACCCATAATTGCCGCTTGCCAATGGAAAAGGTCATCACCGATGGGAGCACCACTACAAGTTGATGGAGGATCATGCTCTAAGTCGTGCAATTCCTAAGGTGGATATGCAGGGAGAGAATAAATTATTAAATTTTTAGAATTTTATTAATGACAATTACCCGTAAACTTACTTTACTGATTCTTCTAAGGGCCATTTCTTTAGGAAAAGAGAAAAGGCAGTGGTCAAATGTGTTTTACTTTAGTTGTTATTTATTTTATTTATTTATTTTTTTTGTTACAATTTTAATACTGTATCACAGTATCAGCCGACAGATGTAATACAAACATTGTCGTAATTATTATGTAGTACAAATTTCATAACTATAATAAAGTTATATTGAAACATATATATATTCATGCAAGATCATTAAAGAAAATTCTTTTAATCAAGTTCTAAGATAATATAGTTAAGCCTTATCCTTTTTTTTTTTTTTGGATGAGTCAGCATGTAAGTCAGAAGTTTATATGTTTATGCATTACATGAAAAACGTTACGGTAAACGATATTACAATAGTATTTTTGAATATAGTGTTATTATTTTAAAAGAAAGTTTATGTTGGAGCTTGTATTTGGGGTTGGGCGTCAAAAAATTTTATGCAGAATTTCAACCTATCAGATAGTATTGGTCCGATAGTTACTATTATACCAGAGTGTTTTTTTTTGTTTATATGTAAATACAGTAAAATATATTAAAGATATCATAAACCTTACCACATATACTGTACATATTAGCATATTGATAATCATTTCATAAAAAAAAAACTTCTTTTACACAATGATAAAAAAAAAAGAAATCCTATCATCTTCTTATTGGAAAATTAACAAAAATTATTAATTATTTAACAAAGGTTACTTTTATACTTAAAAACTGAATTTTATTAATTTCAAACGATTCAGAAAAATTTCAGCGATTACAGTGCTGTCTAGGACATTCTTTATTTTTTGTTCCGTCAAGTACTTTCCGAAAATTCATGATTTGGGATGGTAACCGACCGTCTAACTGATCGTTCATTTGACCTTTTTTTTTTTATCAAGAAAAAATATTAAATAATGTTTTTTGTTAACGAATTTAATTAAAAATTCATTATTCAAATATGTTAAAAAAAAAAAAATGTTAAATAAATCTGAAATGAGGATGGTTAAATAGTCAGTTAACCGGTCAGTTAATCAAAACGGTCGCTTACAACTGATTTCATAATATACAGGACAAATTTCTTGCCGAGCCGAGAGTAACTCGGTAAAATTCGGTAGAGGACAAAATGAAATAAAAATTATACCGCTGCACTCAAGTAAACGGTCGGTCAGAAGCTAGTTTCTAGATATTCATGACGCTAGAAAATTTTTCGTTTTAGTTTGCTGCAAAATTTGATTGCAAACGCAACAAATTGTGGTTAGGATCTTATTTAACACTGCCGCGCCTGCGGAAAATACGTCTTCTTTTTTCTGCTTTTTTTTTTTGAATAAAATTCTCGATTTATTTGCTGCATTATAATTTAAAAGTTTATTTACAGCTGATCCATAATGTGCGAGACGCGACAAAATTTGATGCCGACTGCCGAGACTTTCAGGTTGCCGGCTTGTCGGATAATATATCAGTACATATAGTTACTATAGTTATGTTTTATATTCACGTGTTTATTTTATTTTTCTATTTGTCGACAACCGGCAACCCGACAAGTGGACATGAATTTTTTATGTGTCCCATACATTATGAAATCGGCTATATTACAGTTATTAATAAAATTATTCGGTCATATTTCTTATAAAACATGCACATAATAAAATACAACGGTATGTGATATTTAAAATAAAAAATAAAATAAAAAAATGTTTTTATTATGAAATTTTTATATAATAAATTCATATTCATTAACGACTGAAAATTAATTACAACATTTTCCTTAACATTTCTAGATCATCATTTATATCTTCGCTATTATTCAGTAATATGTTGTTAATAGCATTAGACTTTTTTCCCATTTTTATTTGTTTATTACTTACGTTGGGTTCTCTATTATTGTAATTATTATTTCTATGAGCTATATCACACAAAACATCATGTGCTATCCAAGGAAACGATATCATCCTCTCGGAAGGGCCATTATCCAATTCAACGGGATGATACGTCACATAGTACCAAGCGGCAGCTTTAGCTTTCATTTTATTACGAGATTCTGGCGATACAATATTAGTTCCTTCCCCATAAAATTCTTCCTCAAATAATTTACGATAATGTTGTCTAATCGGAACAAATGCATCCATCACAGATTTTGCTATATCACGGGATTTCTTTTTATCAACGCTTATAATTGTGCTCACGATATATCCGCTAGTTATTTCAAATTCGGTTTTAACTCCATATTGATTCATCAATCCCATAATATCCGCATCATATGTATTTTTGATCTTTCGTGCATCCATTACATAAGTTTCATATCCTTTAACATACAATCTATTATCAAGAATCATTTGAGTAGAAGGATTAAACGCTTCTTCTTTAATAGAACGATATAAAATGCCAAGAATTTTGTTGGATCTATAGGTAGGTTTATCATCTTTCTCCATAAAATCTGGAAAAGTATTAGCGCGAAGACCTGGTGAAAGTATTGCTGGTTTTCCTGTTTTTGGAAAATCTACCGCTTCTGAATGTAATTGTGCAAGTCTAATACATTGACCATGAAATGCGCCAGATTCAAAATAATCCGCTTTTGCCAAATGGGAATTTGCAATTATACCAAGTTGATCCGATAAGATATAATTTACAAAAAATGATTGAATATCTTTCATCGTTACTTCATCAACCGTTTCGGGTTTTGGAGCAGTATACGACATAGGTTCTACATTTCTTTTCTTAGGAATTAGACGTTCATCATATATTATACTAATAATAATAAAAAAAAAAAAATTTAATTAATTTTACAATAAATTTTAACCCTATATTTTGGATAATAATTAGATATACATACGTGAAATCGTCGCCATCTAAATCGCCTCCACTACACTGACTAGGAATATCACGAAAACCGGACGCTGGAAACACTATTACGTCCGTAAGGTTGCTCAAAGCCATACAATTTACAGCTGTAACTACTCGTATGTCACCAGGATGAAAACAAGGATTTCGGTACACAATACAGGTACCAGTAATTACTTTTCTACCATTTGTACCATTTGAATCGGAGACGCAACAATAAACTTGATTTTCATCCAAACTTTGAGTTTCATCCAAAACACCTAATAAAAATGCACCCTTTTCTACACGTATTTTAGCTTTTTTCTTGAGATCTCTTAACATTACGATACGAAATAAGGAAATTAAATTTACTAAGTAAGGATCATTTGTTCGTAAAAATCCGGCTTTCATAAGGTCAGCCAAATATCTTGATATTCCGTATTCATCAACATTTTTTTGTAAAATTTTTATAGCCATGCTTTCATCTTCAAATATCTTATTCAATTCGTTAACTTGTAAATCTTTCATTTCAGTGAATACTATATCAGGTATTCCTAATGTAGATAATAACGTAATTGCTTGTCGATTAAGATATGCTGGAATAAAAGTTGAACATCTAATAACCTCCAATACATTATGATCAGATTCAAATTTATATTGACTAGGACGAACTTTTATCTGATTCCCTCGTGCATAACGTGATTGACATAATACGCCTTTGTAACCAGCGAGTCTAAATTGAAAAGCGCTAGGAACGTATTTTAATTCTAATTTCTCAGCTATCTTACTTGCTAATGAAAAAGATAATTTTCCAATACCATCAGAAAACGTGTAACCATTTGTAATAATGTCAGGAATTTCCGCAATATCATTCACAGGTAGGTCTTGAATTGCACGAGTACTTGAAAAGCATTGTCCCATACGAGCAGCAAATTTTGCTACACTTTTAATACTAGTGAAATTTCCCATCCAATTTCTAATATCCTTTGCAGATAAATCTTTAGATTTTGCAAAAAACCAACAAGAATGGTCCCTTAATTGACTTGATGAGAAAGCCAAAAATTCGTAATGTCTATCACCAATCTTGATACCATAATTTAAAGTATGGTAAATTCTATTATATAAAGCATAATTATTAGTTCCATTGGACGAGCTAACTTTATTACCAGCTTCATCAACGAATTTAATACGTAAAAAGTTGTCTATCTTATCTCGAAATCGACGAATTACACGATTAGAAGTTTCTATAATAGGAGGTAAAAAATACATAGTTGTAGGAGATATAACAACTTTACGCATCATAACACAATGTGATGGAACATATTTAGGTTTAATATCAATATTTTTAGATTCTATGATCTTTAATTCAGATTGTAAATATGATAATGGATCGTAAATACGTTTCTTTCTTGCGTAAATCTTCTCCAATATAGTGATTGCAATTTGAGTTGGCAATTTTGATAATAAAGTAAAGAAATCTTCATTAATGTTATAATTATGAAGATAATTAAAAGATATATTACATTCCACCATATAAAGAACGTGAAAGTTTAACATTGAACGATCAACATAATTTCGCAATTTAATCCCATCGATCATACATAAATGATTTGTTTCATTAATATTAATTTGTTTTGATACTAAATTATATTCTTTAGACATTTTAATCATTTCTATAAAACGTTCAACACCTTCCATAGGCTTATCACCAATTTTATCCAAGTCGAGAGTAATCTTAAAGACGACACATTTACCCAATTGAAAACTTTCATTAGGCATATTAGGTTGAAGAGGTATTCCCCTTTCTTCATTAGGTTTTGGTAAAACGCGAATTTCAGTTTTACGCTTCCAAGAATCATCATGACACCAATTGAAACCGTCCTTTGATTCTATCTTACTAATAAACATCCAATACTTTGCAGGAAACTTATTTGCAATTGTTATTGTACCTAAAGGTCTTTCTTGTAAATTATCAAGCACAACATGAAAATCACCGTCTATGTCTTTAAAACTTATTTCCAACTTGAACGAGTAATCATTTTGTTTCACCATAACATCAAAATCAATAATTATACAACGTTTCTGATAATTAATAGTGAAATTTACTGATCTAGTATATTCAACTTCAGATACGAAAGTATTCGGATTTAGATAACCTCCCATCTCTAAACTTTTAGCCGGAAAAGAATAAAATTTTAATTTCGATATCCCATCGGTTTGGTCGACGAATTTCATTGGACAATGACCATGATAATCCATTCTTAATATTGTTCTATCAATACGTACTTGTTTCGCCCAAAATGGGTAATCTGGTACAGGTCTATTTAGAATAAGAATAAATTAATAATAATTACAAATTTCATGAAATAAGAACAAAAAGAAATAAAAGTAGTAGTAAAATATTATACTAACTTAAAAGTGACGTAGGCAATACCATTACTCTCATTATCATAATCCGTCTCAATTTCTACTTTATGAACGGTACCAAAATAGGAAAATAGATTTCTCAATTCCAATACTTTAACATGAGTAGGAATTTTAGTAACTTTAAAACTTAATTCGATAAAATTTCTCCATCCTTTAGGGACACCGTTGCTATAAGAATTATAGTTGATTTTTTGATTATGATGCATTTTTATATAATATTGTAATCGAAAGGAAAAGTGAAAGGTGAGATTAAGTTTACGTTGGTTTACGTTGAATGTATTTAAATAAAATGTTTTTCACATAAAGGATATTTTTTTTTTTTTTTTTTTTTTTTTTAAAAAAAAAAAAATTTTGTCGTATGTAGTGACAAGCTTTTATTTTATTTATATTTTTTTTTTTTTTTTTTTTTTTTTTTTTTTTTATTTTTTTTTTTTTAGGAAAAAAGGAGCAAAGTCCAGCTTTTAGATAAAAAAAATACCTGAACTTTTTGAGATGACAGATAAGCAGGTAATATTATAATCTCTGCAATCAGCAGGTCGTGCAGATTTTTTTTATTTTTTAACTTGTCAAGAACCTGATTAGTTGTATGATTGTGAACCCAATTCATAAACAAACAATTCTCTTGTGTTGATTCAAAAAGGAAAGGAGGAAAAAAACTTGAATCAATTAAATTTACAAAATTTATTTATATCACATGATTATGAGAGAAAAATTCTTTTTGTTTTACATTCTTAGTAAAAGTATAATTTGACGTTGAATTAAGATTTTCTTTAAAAGGGAAGAACTTCAATAACAAAGGCGCAAAGGTCTTTTTCATGTTACCGGATATACCGGATATTCGATTTACCGGATTTGAACCTAAACTTGATTTTCTGACAAGTGCGACATGATGATCATTAACTAAATTACGGGGATACGGACTTTTCACGTGAACCATGTAATATATCGAATTTTATATATCAATTTTATTATGCATTTCTTTACATCATATACTGTACCGATACTATACCGATACAGTCTTGGAGATTATCGGTATGGCATAACTTTATTGATCATTAAGCACTATATTATGTAGAACTTTCTTTAAAATAGTTATATAGTAAAATTTACTATTGAAGATTTTTTTTTTCTTGTGATCGTCGCCGCATTGGACTAATAATAACTCTGAATTTTTTTCACTATTTTCTTTCAAAATTCTGCAAAAATATCCCAAACAATTACATCTTTCATGTGACAGAATGCTTTTTTTCAATAAAAAAAGTATTCAAGTTTCGACAATAATAATAAGTATTTACTCTCGGATACATTTTCATAAGAAAAAAAAAAAAATTTCTTCTTTAATATTTTTTTTTTTTTGAAAAGCGAGTTGTTATGTTATTCTTTTTAAAAGTTATTGTGCATTCTTTATATTTATAAAATTTTTTTGCATATTAATAAATGCAAAGTTATTAAACTTGGGATTCTTTTCTAATGTAAAGATAGAGAAATTCCCGAATTTGATATCATATTAATATTAATAAAGTTTTATATGAGAACTAGTAGTTGACATCGTTCTGGCCCTAAAATGATGATTATACTTAAATAATTAAAAGTATGCTAATTTATTTGATCTAAAAAATTGTATTATTCTGCGTTAATTAATTCTGTTAGTCCGTAGTACCAAAAAAACACTTGATAGATATCACTGGCTAAATAATAAATTATTAAACGTAAAATAGATATTTTGCTAACAAAAAACCAATTTCTAACCTGCATAGTAATGTTAATATGTATTATTGGAAAGTAAGTATGCTTTAACGTTAATGAAACAAAAATAAAATAAGAATTTAATACACCTATAAACTCACATTATCTATAAAGGTACTTAAGGCTCAATGAATATTATTAAAAAATATTTTTTTTTCATGACATATTATATTATTGTTCATTTTTATGTTTTTTTTTAAATATATAATTAATTCACATTATAATAGGATAGAAACTTTTATACAAAAACTGGTCGTGAGCGTATATACTTTAATAATTTTTATTTTGTTCATTTACTATACAACGATGAGAAAAACTTCTTTAAAACCATAAATATTATTCTTAATAATATTACTGATGTCTGTTATAGGCGGATTTTATTTCATAGAATAACTTCTGGATTTTTTTCCATTTGTGTAAAATTTGAATGTTCGTCTCGAATCCTACAGTACTTTACGTAATACCAATATGAAGTAATTTTGAGTTTTCGTAATTCATTCTTAATCACAATGCTAACTAGCTGCAGTGACTGACTGAGCCACTGGAAATGTGTAACCCAAAATTGATATAATTTGATAATCAAAAAATTTCCTTACTTGAATTAATTAATTTTGTTCTATTTCAAAGGCTTAAAGAAAAAAAAAGAAATTTTAAAAGTTAATTGGTGCTTCAGATGCAAATTAAAATATCTATTTCCTTGTTGATACATAGCCGATAAATATAATTGGAGGAAATGAGGTAGAGGCTTTGAAGGCTTTGGGGGCTTTGAAATTTCAATATTTAAAAAGGGCTTTTTATACAGAACATAAATACAAATCAAATATTCAAATTCTCACAAAATTATTGAAACTATTAATATAATTACGTTGTTATACTTCACAAATATTCATGTCTATTACGAACATAATCAAACTTCAAAGTTCAACTATTAACTTTGCTTTTAACAAAAATATTTCTACACATTATTTTATAATTATTATACTTTATGCGTGTTTATATTAATTAAGATAGATGATAATACAAAAGTCGAATATTCAGATTCCTCAAACAAAATTCTTAAATTAATATAATAATGGTATTTTACTTCACAGATACTCGTACCAATTATGAGAAGAAAGAGGACGTGATTAAAAGCAAAATTAATATCTCAAAGCTTTATTATACCAAAAATTTCTACATATGCTATTTCATATTTATATTTTATGCTAAGATGTGCTGACAATTCACACACTCTCTTAAGAACTAATGATAGATTCTTATAGTATTATCATGCTAAGTAATAATGAGGAGGTGCTTTACGAAATGACAAAAAAATAGATCAATTGCTTCCGTCATTGGAAAGGTCTTTTTATATGTTTTCATACTATTTATACATACAACATTATAACAATATGTATGTGATTTTTATCCTAAAATATAGTTATAAAATCTATAACTGGTACTCTTGAATTTTATTTATGGAATTATTTTATTGATCCTGAAAAATTTACAGTATTAAAGTAAAAGCACAAACACAATAATTTTCTACAGAAATGCAAGTATTCCCTGCTAGATTTCGTAACAAATGTTGTAGTCCAGAACATATTTATGCAAATTGTAATTGAAATGTTAAAACAAGAACTAACATTAGACAATCAGTTTCTTAATATTATCATAACCAAAAAGAAACTAAAAAAGACTGGTCTCATAAATATGCTAGAGCAACAAACACTTTTTTTTAAAAAAAACACTGCTTGTTTTTTAAAAGCATTTATTTTCTAAAAAAAAAAAAAAATTTTCTACCTGAATTATGATTGAATTCATTCTCGTATGTCCGCAGGATTAATAAAAATGATGCTTAAAAAATCAAGATTTTCACGCTTCTTTAGCCAATTGATTCATCAATATTGTTCAAAAAGGCAGTTATAAATAAATCATCAAATCATTGAGGGAAAATCAAAATAAATAGTTTTGAACGATTATGGTACTACCATGGTCAAATATACGATTTAGGAATCAACAAATCATTCAATATCCGTCGCATTATATACTTTTTAATAGTATTAAAGCTACTGGGCTCACATCGAACATACAAGAACAATTATACCATATCATAATCATTTTCCTAATAGAGCTGTAATACTCAAGAAATTGGATTCTTTCAAGTAAAACTAATACACATTGTACTTATACGGATATGCCATTATGAGGAATAACAAAGGCTTCAAAACAACTAGCAAAATAACAACCCGAATTAAGGATTGATCAAGGGAAATAATAATGATATATAAAATTAAGTGGGCATTCTTCGACTCCTATACATGAATTATATTTTTGTTCTAGCTTTTTTAAAAAATAATTATGTATTTTTCGAAATTTACTCGTCGTCCAACTGCTACTAAACAGTCTTTTCAGCCTCCAGTCACCTTTAGAACAGGAAGTCAATATAGTTTGGAATTATTAGATTGAAAACAATAAATACAAAATCCTAGGAATGTCCAATGTGTATTGATCATTAGGCATAATTAAAGTTAAGAATTTTAAAAAGTATTTGCCTTTTGATGTTAAATTAGAATATAAAGTTATATTGCCATCAGTGAAAGAAAACCATAATTTCAATATATGTAATGAAAAATTTCATAAATTTTTCAACGTAGAGCTGAAATTATTATAAAAAAAAAAAGACAGAAAATAAGGTCAATAAGTTCCTGTCAATTTCATTAAGATGTTGAGCACGCTTAACAAAACTGATCATTGTTCTTCGGATAAATTATACCAAGTTGAGGCTTATTCCAGGACTTTGGTATTTCGAAATGAGAACTACCTCGTAATGGTTGGTAGGTATAACTGTATTATCAGTGGTATAAAAGATCTTATATTTTCATTAAAACATGAAGAAAAAGAAAGATTACCACGTATCGCTAATTCATTAAATGGACTGATGAATGAAATTAAAATAATAAAATCCAAATCAGAATTTATCATGAATGAAAACTTCAATATGAGCAAAAATAAACTTGCCTAACAAGTAAATTCCCATACATTCCCATACAATATTTAATTGTATCCTTTTACACTTTCTTTCTATTGTTTAATGAGGTTTCTTCACACAAATTCTTTTGCATGTAAGAATTGCTTTTTGGCATTAGGAGTAGCAAAACACCCATAATTCTGTGCAGATCTTTTACACAAATTCTCTTTATCATAACTTCTCTTTTTGCATGGAATGAATGTAAAATTCACTAATATCACAGAAGTTATTAGTACTATTTTTAAACACAAATGGTTATAATATCAAAATGGACTAAATTAATAGAACTATATTGTGTTTTTAGTAACAGAATACAAGCAACCTAGATTAATAAAAGAATCGGAGGAGATCACCCTGACAAATACAACATTGAAAATAAGTAAGATGTTTCAATATCAAGCAAGTCATAATGCTCAACTTTAAGACAGTTCAAAAGATACCTTAGAAATTGATTATTACAAAAAATTGATTCCAGTTAAACTGTTATTTGGGCAGGAAATAGAATTCATTTATTATTATGTTGGAGTTAAGGTCCTCCTCCTTTTATTTCCTATCAAAATTATGTATCAACCTATTATTATTTGATATTTTACAAAAAGTACTACATCATCATATACAAATTCCAATCCTAATAAAAGCTGAAAAACGGAAGTCCATTTTCTTCAATATGAAAAAAACGTTTCAATACAGGCCGTGCAAAATAAATCATGTAACACCAACTGAAAAGAAATGAGAAAACTTTTGTTTGGTGGCGTACCCTCTTCAAACTGAATACTTAATAACACTAAGGCAAATTCACTATTCAACTGCCTATATTAAATTTTATACATTTAATTGTTATTTAGTAATGAATTTCAAAAGACTAAATACGAAAAGAATCTCTATTACTATATTATGCTTTTATCAAGATTATTTCATGTAAACATATAATGGAAAAGGGTGTTTATCTAGATACATATAATTTATTTTGAATAATAAACATTCTATATTGTAAAAACATTACTTATCAAAAACTTTTCACACCTAAGAATACCATTATACAATAACTTCTCAATTGGCATCGTTATACACTCGGCTAGACAGAAAAAAATATCCCTGTTCTAATTAAAATCGAAACTAGGAAAAAAACAAAAGACTAATCAAATATGAGGCAGCTGTCAATAACCTTGATATTAGAGATCGAATTATTAGAAAATAAAAACTGGGATTATTAAAATTAGTAAGAAGCCAAAACAAATAAAACCGGGTGAAAGGACCAATTATTAAAAATATTGTTCAAGAAGCAGCACAATACACCGCCAAGAAAAAGGCATTGGAACGAATAAAGATAAGAAGAAAAGAACGAAGTAAGCAAATATCAGTCTGTTTGGACCAAGATAAGGCTGAGTATTCTAAAAGATACATATCTATATAAGGATCTGGAATATAAAGTTAGGGTTGAGACTTCAAAATGACCTAAAGGAAGAAGAGTTCATTATAGTTTCAATATTTATCATCATTCATAAAAAATAAACCCAGGCGCTGGTGTTTTAAATGAATGATGGAATGGCTTAATTCATTGTCTTATAGTATTATTCTATAGTAGTTTATTCAAGGAAGCATATATCCTAGGACTCTCTCAAAATCTTCATTATAATTTAATAAAAATGTCATCAGACAATGCTTCTCGATTATACGCTCAGATAGGCAGAGAAAATATATTTCCACCTTAATTTAACAACTCAGAATTATAATGCATATTAAACTATAGCGTTTTTTATTTTATATATTATAATTTGGCTAATCTTTTACAAATGCCTCTCAATTTATATCTTTAATCTAATCAGGTTTACACCTTATAAATGGAAGAAGAAAATTTCTATTTTTCTAGTTTTACAAATTACACTGAGTTTGTTCTTGTAGAAATAAAAAAAGTATTCATTCTTGTATGTCATAATATTGTTAGTTTTTTTATATCTCAACATCTAACAAAAATAACTTTTAATCAAATCAGTTTCATTGTTATCGCTATGAAACAGAAGAAAATTTTATACTTAATATTTACAAAATATAAGGAAATATTTATAAATAATAAAAAAATTCTCTTTCGAAAAAATCATCTGTTAAAATTAACAAATATACATATTGGATATTTCTATATAGAGGATGATAAAATCTTAAACTTCATCATCCGATAACAAGGGCAAAAAAAACTCTAATCATTTTAAATCTCTAACACAAAATTTAAGGCGAAATCAAAGTCCAAAGACTGGAAAAGTTCCTCCAACGAACTGTCTTTTGTTAAAGCTTTTATGAACCTGCTGAAAAAGCTTAACGACTAAATTTTTTGCTAATCTTACTTTAGATTAGTTTAAACATTTGAGTTTATATTTAAGACAGCCTATAGTTTATCTTTTTTTTCGTGGGTCAACGACCGCTGTATTGGCTCATGAAGTTGTAAAAGGCGTAGATGGTTTACGTAATACGCATTTTTTTAGGTTGCCAATTGTAATTGAATATATTAGTATAAATTGAATTTTTTTATTATTTATGTATATTTAATACTTTATAATAAGACATTTTTAAAAGTATTTAACAAAAAAAAAGAAAAAAAAATTAGTTTAATAGTAAATCCATTCCGGTTAATTATTATATATAAATTAAAAATAGATTGTATTCAAAGTAATATCATAAAATTTCAAGGAATTTAATCAAAATTTGTTTTTAACCTTTTTATAACCAAATATATATTTATATTTAATATTTTGTAAATAACAAAGAAGTTCATTTCATTTACTTAAATATGGATAGTGTATATCGAATGTTTATTTTATTATTTTTCCTCTGCTGAGACGTGAGTTACATTTTTAGATTCTTTTTTAACTAAAATATACCTAATAAAAATAACCAAGTTTAAACAATTGTTTATTAAATAATTAAGATATTAAACAAAGAAATAATTATTAAACTTTATAAGTTAGATGTAAATAGCGTTTTAAACTAGCTCTGAATGATCGGAATTGATTTCACGATAATCAGGAGCGCAAATATAAATATTATTCCATAGCTATAATATGTATGTATCAACCGAGTCCTGATATCATCAGATCTGCACTGCCTAACTAATAAATGAAATTTAAACCTGAAAAAATCTCACTGTGTAATGTAAGATAACGGGTTTGGCGTTTTCATTTTGTTAAAATTACTATAATTAAACAGTTGATTGTAATCGGATTCCGGAATATGGTAAAATAATTGTACCCTTTTGTATGCCGATCATATCCGAATCTGCGATCGTCTCCCTTTATTTAACGGCGGATACCCATAATACTTCTAAAAAAAATTCTTTTTATTCCGAATTGCAAATTTATAACTCATTTGGTATATACGTATATACAGTACAACATATGTAGCGAGATGTCAGATTTATGTAAAGAATGTGGTGCCGAATATACGAATAGAAGTATGAAATGGTGTAGACCATGTCAAATAAATTCTTTTAAAAATTATACCTCGATTAGCGATAATGAAAAAATTAATAATTTCATTCAAGAAATGCAATTAAAAATTAATAAATATTACGACGTAGTATTTGAATGGATACCATACAGTCAATTTAATGATATTAACGAAAAAAATGGTTTTACTAATGCAATATGGAAGGATGGTCCATTAAAATTTAATTGTGACAGAACAAAATATGAAAGGGAGCATAATATAGAAGTTTCTTTAAAATACTCACAAAGTATTGCTGATGAATTTCTAAACGAGGTATATATGAAACTTATTTTCTTCATTAATTGGCTTAAATACATATATGTATATTTTGATTTATAATATTTTTTTTGTTAATAATAGGCTAAAGAATATTCAATTCAATATTTTAGCGGCGATATCCGCAAAATTTATGGGATATCACAAAATTCAGATACAAAAGAGTATATTATGGTACTTGAGAGCAGTGATTATTGTAAAAGATGCGACACAAGTTACATTAATAAATGGTGTAAGCAATGTCAAACAAATTCTTTTAAAGAAAAATTTACAAATTGGACTAGCAGAAATGAACAAATTGATAATTTTATTCAAGGAAAACAATTAAATATTAGAGTATCATCCAATATAGTATTTGAATGGATACCATATGAACAGTTCAATGATATTAAAGAAGTACTAGTTGGAAATGATTTTACAACTTATTTGGCGATATGGAAGGTTGGTCGATTACGATTTAGTAAGTCTGAAACAAAATACGAAAGGGATCAGAATATAGAAGTTACTTTAAAATGTTTTCATAATTTACAAAATAAAGTCGATGAATTTTTAAACAAGGTACGTGAATTTCCTGATTTTAAATTGGAAATTCTCTTAGTACAAGTAATAATTTTTGTTTGAATAGGTTAATTTGCATCATGGTAAGGATAATCAAGATTTATATGGGATATCTCAATACCCGATCACAAAAGATTATATAATTGTTCTTGGAAATGGATGTTACAAATGTAATAAAAAATATACAGAAATAAATCATAAATGGTGTAAGCCATGTCAAATTAATTCTTTTAAAGAAAACTTTGCAAACTGGACAAGTGGAAATAAACAAATTGATGAATACATTCAAGAATTGCAATTGAAAACTGGTAATCCATTGGAAATAATATTTGAATGGATACCATACAATCAATTTAATGACATTAAAGAAATAAATAAAAATGATTTTGTCACAATACATTCGGCATTTTGGAGAGATGGTCCATTAATTTATAATAAAGATGGATATGAATACGTAAGGAACCAAAAAAATCAGAATAAAAAGGTTATTTTAAAATGTTTGCATAATAAACCCGAAGAATTTTTAAATGAGGTACAGTATATAATTTCTTTGTAATGTAATTTAGCCAATTCCTGTGATTAAATTTATTTTCTCTAATCAGGTTAAAGCATATCCGATTAAATACAGTCGTACTCAAATTAAGTATGGAATATCTCAAAATCCAAATACAAAAGATTATATCATGGTTCTTCAAGATGGATATTGTGAAAAATGCAATCAAAAATGTACGGATGCAAATTATAATTGGTGTAAACCTTGTCAAATAATTTCTCTTAAAGAAAATTTTATAAACTGGAGTGAGAATGAAAATATTAATGGCTTCATTCAAGAAATGCGATTAAAAATTGATAACCCACTAGATATAATATTTGAATTGATACCATACAATCAATTTGATGATATTAAAGAAATAAACGAAGACGGGTTTACTAAAGCAATGTGGAAGGATGGTCCATTAAATTTTGACAAAGATAAAAATGAATATAAGAGAAGCCAAAATAAAGAAGTTACTTTAAGATATCTATACAACTTGCAAAATGCCGCTGATGAATTTTTAAATGAGGTACAAAATTCTTTATTTATTAGTTAATTTAAATATAATATTTTAACTTTTTTTTTTTTATTCAATAGGCTGTTAGAGCATATTCCATTAAAAAACATGATAATAATATTCGTAAAATTTATGGAATATCACAAAATCCAGATACAAAAGAGTATATTTTAATTCTCCAATATGTAAAATGTGAAAAATGTGTTAAAAAGAAAGAATGGTGTAAATATTGTGAAATTGATTTTCTTAAAGAAAATTTCGCAAATTGGACTAGTGGAAATGAAATTATTGATAATTTCATTCAGGATATGCAATTAAAAGTTAATTCCCAAACCGATATTGTAGTTGAATGGATACCATATGATCAATTCAATGATATTGATGAAATAAGTAAAAATAATATTTTTATAATTTATTTATCAAAGTGGAAGGATGGTACGTTAGTTTATCTTACGGATAAAAATAAATATGGAAGGCTTCAGAGTAATCAGGATAAACAAATTATTTTAAAATGTTTACATGACTCAAATAATTTTCTAAATGAGGTAAAATTCATTATTGATATAATTTGGTAGTTTTTATTTTCTTTATAATAATTTTTGTTTATTTTAATAGGCTACAAAATATTCAATTAAGCTCAATGATAATATTCGTAATATATTTGGAATAACTCAAAATCCAAATACAAAGGAATATTTTATGATTCTTCAATATGGACTCTATTGTGAAAAATGTTACATGTATGAAATAGATAAACAGTCTAAATGGTGTAAACTATGCCAAATAGATTTTCTTAAAGAAAATTTCAAAAACTGGACCAGTGGAAATGAGATAATTGATAATATCATCCAAGAAATGCAATTAAAAATTAATTCTCAAACTGATATTGTGGTCGAATGGATATCATATGACCAGTTCGATAATATTAAAGAAATAGTTAAATACGATATTGCTACAACGCATTCGGCAATTTGGAAGGATGGACCATTATACTATGATAATGATCAAGCGAAATATATAAGGAATCAGGGTAAAAATGTTTTTTTGAAATGTTTACATAATTCTCAAAATATTGGTAATGAATTTCTTAATGAGGTATGAAATTTATTTCTTTTTTTGTCTAGTCGGATCAGTTACTTTTTTTGATAAAAAAACTTTATTTTATTTTCTTTAACAGGTTATTAAAACATATTCTATCAAAGTAAATGACTATATTCGTAATATATATGGAATTACTCAAAATCCAGATACAAAAAATTACATCATAGTTCTTGAAGCAAATGGTTATTGTGAAAAATGTGACAAAGGATATACGTATGTTATAAAATGGTGTAAGACATGTGAAATAAAATATTTAAAAAGAAATTTCACAAACTGGACCAGTGGAAATAAAATAATCGATGATTTCATTCAAGAAATGCAATTAAAGGTTAAATCATCATTCGATATAATATTTGAATGGATACCATATAATCAACTCGATGATATTAAAGAAATAAACAAAGATGAATTTACTGATAATACTCATTCAGCAATATGGAAAGATGGTCCATTGAATTATATAGAAGATAAAAAAATATATACTCGAGACGAAAATGAAAAAGTTGCTTTAAAGAGTTTACACAATTCTCAAAATATTACCAATGAATTTCTAAACGAGGTATAAATTTTCTTAATTCATCTAGTTAATAACTTTTTAATCTAATGACAGCTTCATTTATTTAATAGGTTATTAAAACATATTCCATTTCAAAATATGGTGATGATTTCCCAACCATTTATGGATTATCTCAAAATCTGGATACAAAAGAGTATATTATGGTTCTCAATGATGAATATTGTAAGAAATGTTGTAAAAAATATACGGATTATCCTAATTGGTGTAAGCATTGTGAAAGAAATTCTCTTAAAGAAAATTTTGTAAACTGGTCTAGTGGAAATGAAATAATTAATAATTTTATTCAGGAAATGCAATTAAAAATTGACTCTTGTTATGACATAATATTTGAATGGATACCATACAATCAATTCGATGATATTAAAGAAATAGTTAATAATGATTTTGGTATAGTATATTCGGCAGTTTGGAAGGATGGTCCATTAAATTATGATAAAGATAAAATGAAGTATATAAAGAGTCAGGAAGACCAGAATAAAATTGTTACTTTAAAATACTTGCATGACTTTTTGCAAAATATAACTGATGAATTGGTATGTAATTTCTTTGTCTATCTACAAGTTTCTTTTTTAAAATATATTAACAACTTTTTATTTGACAGATTTTTAAAACATACTCTATTAAAAAATATAATAATGGTGTTCGTAATATTTATGGAATATCTCAAAATCCAAATACGAAAGAATATATTATGATCCTCCAAGATGGATATTGCGAAAAATGTGATAAAAAATACACTGATTTAAAACGTAAATGGTGTAAGCCATGTCAAATAAATTCTCTACAAAGAGTTTTACTCGATGGAAATGAAAAAGTCAATAATTTTATTCTAGAAATGCAATTAAAAATTGACTCTTATGATGATATAGTAGTTGAATGGATACCACACAATCAATTCAATGCTATTAAAGAAATATCCAAAAATGATTTTGTTACAATACATTCAGCAATATGGTTGAGTGGACAATTACATTATAATGAATATGAAAATAAATATACAAGAAGCCAGGAAAGAAAAAATCAAGTCGTCACTTTAAAGTGCTTACGCAATTATAAAAATGTCACTGATGAGTTTCTAAATGAGGTATTACATTTCATTACTCATTCGTATGTTGTACTTTTATTATTATATTAAATTAAGACAACTATAATTCATTAATAGGCCAAAGAATGTTCAATTAAAACACATGATGATATTCGTAAAATATATGGAATAAGCCAAAATCCATCTACACAAGAGTATATTATGGTTCTTCAAGATAAATACTGTGAAAAATGTAGCAAAATATATACGGATACAATCAATAATTGGTGTAAACCATGCGAAATAAATTCTCTTAAAGAAAAGTTCGTAAACTGGTCTAGTGAGAATGAAATAATTAATAGTTTTATTCAAACGATGCAATTAAAAATTGACTCTTATGATGATATAGTAGTTGAATGGATACCATACGATCAATTTAATGACATTAAGGAAATATCCAAAAATGATTTGGTAACAATATATTCGGCAATATGGATGAGTAGTCAATTATATTATAATAAATATGAGAATAAATATACAAGAAGCCAGGAAAGAAAAAATCAAGTCGTCACCTTAAAATGCTTACGCAATTCTAAAAATATTACTGATGAGTTTCTAAATGAGGTATGACATTTCGTTATTCATTTGTAGGATAATTATGTTGTACTTTTATTAAATTAAGACAATTATAATTCATTTAATAGGCTAAAGAATGTTCAATTAAGATACGTGATAATATTCGTAAAATATATGGAATAACCCAAAATCCATCTACACAAGAGTATATGATTGTTCTTCAAAATAAATATTGTAAAAAATGTAGCACAATATATAAGGATACAATCAATAATTGGTGTAAACCATGTGAAGTAAATTCACTTAAAGAAAAATTTGTAAACTGGTCTAGTGGAAATGATATTATTGATAATTTTATTCAAGAAATGCAATTAAAAATTGACTCTTGTCATGACATAATATTTGAATGGATACCATACAATCAATTTGATGATATTAAAGATATAGTTAAAAATGATTTTCCTAGAGAATGTTCAGTGGTATGGAAGGATGGACCATTAGATTATAATAAATATAAAGTGGAATATGAAAGGAGTCAGAATAAAAAGATCGTTTTAAAATGTTTGCAGAATTCTCAAAATATAAGTAATGAATTTTTGATTGAAGTATGAATTTTCTTTATTTATTTAATAAAATAATATTTTTTAAATAATACTAACTTTATTTTATTTAACAGGCTATTAAACCATACACTATTAACAATATAGCATATGTTCGCAGCATGTATGGAATATCCCAAAATCCAGATACTAGAGAGTATATTATGGTTCTCCAGGATGGATATTGTGAAAAATGTAATAATAGTAAACAAGTAAATGCAACATGTTTTTGGTGCAAATTATCTCAAGCTAGCATAAATGAAAAAAGTAATTTAAATAGCTATAAAATTGACTTCGATTTTACTAGCACCAATGGCGATTCTAAAAAAGTAAAAAAACCTCACATTAAAAAGAGTAAGATTAAAAGAAATATTCCATTAACGACTGATAGTAAATTGATACCATACAATCAGTTTAATGATATTAAAGAAATAAGCAAAAGTGGCTTTGCTACAGTACATTCAGCAATATGGGAAAATGGTAGCAAAGAAATGGCAAGTAAGAAAGTTGCTTTGAAATGTTTACATTACTCACAAAATATTATTGATGAATTATTAGATAAGGTATGGATTCTCTTGTTAATATGTAATTAGTGCAATTATAAATATTAATAAATATTCTTATTTAATAGGTTAAAGTATATTCGGTAAAAAATCCTTACATTCTTGATGTGTATGGAATAACTCAAAAACCGGACACAGGAGAGTATATTATAATTCTTAAATATGTAGAAGGTGAAAGCTTCAATAATTGGATGATTACAAATTATAAAGAATTTAGTTGGGAATATAAAATGAAATTATTATATAATATTACATATGGTCTTAAAGTAATTCATCAAAATCAAATGGTCCATCATAATTTTCATACAGGAAATATACTAATTCAAAATCGAAATTTATCTTACATTTCCGATATAGGATTATATAAAAAGGTTGACAATACGGCAACATCTGCTGCTGGAGGAGTTGAAGTACAAATTTATGGAGTTGTGCCTTATGTAGCTCCTGAGGTTTTAAATGGAAAAAATTATACTCAAGCATCAGATATTTATAGTCTCGGTATGATTATGTATTTTATAGCCACCGGAAAACAACCTTTTTCCAATTGTGCACATGATCAAAATTTAGCTTTAAATATATGTAATGGAATTAGACCTGAAATAAATGATTTAGAAGCACCAAAATGTTATATTGACTTAATGAAAAGATGTTGGGATTCAAATCCAGTTAATAGACCAAAAGCAGCTGAAGTGGAAGAATTAGTTACATTATTTTATTATTCATATAAATATGATAAATCACATGAATTAGATTTTAAAACGATCATGAAAATTGAAAAGAAACAAGAGCATTATGAAATTGAAAAGCAATTCAAGAAATCAGAAGATTATAGAAAATCAAATAATTTATATACCGGAAAAAACCCTAATGCTCATTCACAAGCTATTTACACATCTCGATTATTTAATATTTCACAAAAGATCTTTCAAAGTGACGATGATACTAAAAACTTCACTTTCACTTTTATAAAGGAGTAGATTAATTGTCAAAAATAGTTTTTATGTGCGTGCTGTAGCGTATAAGAATTTATTTCCTTGTTTTTTTTTTTATAACCTCAATGATGTTCAACACTGATAATTATAGAGTATTCTTTTCATAAATAAAATCAGTTTGTAATTAAACAAATTATTCAAATTTCAAGCTTATATACTTAATGCCTTGCAAATGTTTAAATAATTGTGAAATCAAAACTTATGTGAGAATCATTAAAAATGTAAATTTATCCCGGCCTAATTTTCACAAAAAATTGGTGATATTTATTATAAATGCGTGTTCAATTATATCACACAATTTTATAAATTAAATAAACCATTTATGATTATATAAATTCGTTTAATAAATTAACTTACAGATTTATGTTATCCATATTATGAATGTTTTACTTATTCGTTTTTTCTTAATCTGTTTTTATGTTCATTTGTATTTATTTACAATTTTTAAGATTATAAACATTTACTCACCTAATAATATAAAGAAATGAATATAAGATATAGATTTAACATTTCTAATAATAGGTATGATACTATTTAACAAGGATTTGGTTAGGATAATTAAGGCCGTTCTCAAGCGCCTCCCTCAATGTGATTGGCCATTGATTGAAATAGTGCTCAAGGATTACAATCAATTGAGTAAAAATGGCAAGCAACACGAGGAAATATGATACAAATTAGGAAAAATAGCACTTTTTAACCAATCAGCGCAACTCTATGAAAAAAAAAGATGGTTCGTAGCTCCAGGTTTTTTTGATTTAAATGGTCATCATAATTTGCCTTTTTAGTCAATGATTAACCCATTGAGGGAGGCGCTTGAGAACGGCCTAAGTCTAATAATATGCGACATAAAAGTATAATTTGATTGTTTATCGGGTTGTTTGTATTAGCTTAATCATTGTTGATAATCTTTTAATATTCAACTACTTAATTAACAGTCTACATAATTGCAAATATCTCAATAAATATCCTAAATATTTATTAATATATAATTAAGTGATGTGGGATTTTTAGATATTCCATGAATTGTATAAGATTTAAGGGGCTCTAGAATTTCTTCCTTTATACTTATCAATATCTATAACATTTACAATATAATAATGTAGAATTATTTTAGGATTCAAGGGTCAAAAATTATTAAGGAACTTACTTTATTTCAATAATTAAGTAAATCTTCTATACTTTCAAATTTCATTAGTATCACTGTAATATTAACTTTGCGGTATCTAGCAATATAATACTTTGAAGGTACTTTCTCAATACCAATACACGCGATATTTTTAAATTCATTGTAGGGTATCCATTCAATTAATTCTTTTGATGAATTACTTTCACAATAATTATCTCTAAAAATCTTGTCAATTTCATTATTTCCACTTGGGGATTTTCCATAATTTAATTTAAAGTGTTTTAATTTACATTTGTTACAGCACTTAAAGAAATTTTTTTTAAATCGACATTTTAAACAAGACTTTATGGTCATTTGAAACTTCAAAGATTTGTTACTACTTTTATAATCCTTTTTTTTTTTTTTTTTTTTTTTTGAGCAAGAAAAGCACTGTTTGGGCATATAACGCAGTAGTGACATATTTGTTTGTGATTTGTGATCGCTTATGATATGTAGCACAAACAACTGTGCACTGTAGGACCTAGATTACTAAGTTACACGCAATATAATTAGTTATTTGCTTGGCGGGAACCTTAATTTACTATAGAAGCTTTCGTGCACAAGTAAATTCATTTCGCTAAATTCTGCAGTAAAATTTTTTTTTTTTGTGATTATAATTATCAAGAAACATGATAGAATCTTATGCAATGTTACTTTAAGAATGTGGTTCAGTTACCCAATTCAAATGATCGATATAGTTTAAGATTTCGTGAGGATCATAGGATCATTCTCATAAGCAAAGAGAATTTGATCTGCAATCCACAGAAATGTTCACATAGCGATAAAGCACATATTCACACAAGAAACTTATAGATATATTCAATATGCTTTTGCCTAGTAGGCCATAACAACAATGTAGATGGCTTCCAAATATTATAAATAATTTAAAGACGATATTGATAGTCGCTTATACATGTGATGTGAGACAATATGTACCATGGAAATAGATGACCGTATAATTTTTGGTAATTATAAAGCCTAATAAAAAAAATGAATATTTATTGCCAATTGTTGCCGTCCTCTGACACGATCGTTTGAATATAATTTTCGTGTTTTAAAAAAAAAGAGATAATTAATTATACTGGCGGTGATAATATAGTAGAAGAATTTCAATGAAAAAGAAAATTAATCATTTATAACTCTTTCCACTAAACATTTGTCATAAAAAGAAAAACGAAATTTTTACTTAAAATAATGACAAAGTCAATTATGTAATAGAGTCAAAACAAAATAATAGGCCACAAGAGGATAACAATCCGTTTCAATAAAGTTTTATGGAACATATACACTTTAATAAACGAAACTTCAAGATTACGCGAAAAGATACGTTCACGCAAAGTATATATGTAAAGTTTTCAGGAAAAACAAAAAAGAACCTAGTTATTTTGAAAGCCTAGGAAGGTATAAAGGACTGAACGTTGAAATTGTAGAACTAGTGTTAAAGTGTGCAGAAAGTATGTTATGAAATCTACAAAGACGACGAGACGAGTTTCATCAGAGACACGTGAATCATATAGAATATTAAATCGAGCCACAAGAGTAACGCATAGAAAAAAGGAAATGTAGCAACGAACGGAGCCAACGCGGAAAGGAATCAGAATGGAAGCCCGAAGAAAGAAGTAATCGACGTTCCACTAATTTGTACGAAGAACATGAAAAACTAGGAAGTATGACACACGTTATTTTTTCTCATATACTGAAAAGACTATAAAAACCAACTGCATTAGGAGAAGTGAATAAAAAACTGTTTAAACTCAAACAGTTCGAGCTGAAATCCATCTGATAAGCAAATATTAAAGAGGTTTCCTTCAAGGCAAATGTGTGCTTTTCGTAGAATCAAATTATTTTAGATGGTAGAAAGATGACACAATAACGGTCGAAATAGCGTAAAGAGAAATCAAGGTGTCGGCCAGCTAACAATTAAAAAGAAAGAAACGGTTCAAGGTAAGCGGACTGTGGACGTGGTGGAAAAAGAAGATAGAAGGGAAACAAACGAAGAGGTCAAGAATTAAGTAATAGCAAATACAATGAATTCTATCTGGCACCGATATAACCATTACCCACAACCGAAGAAATCTTAGAAATGATCAACAAACACAGGAAAACTTGTTTAACAAAAAAATTTTCAGATGATTTTCTGGGGTATATAGACAAATTACCGTACTACACACAGTAATAATGATCATTATACTGACACGATCAAATATGAATCTTTGATACTTAAATAAAAAAAAATGGACTTTCATAATAAACAGGAAAAATACTTTTCAATGAAAAAAGTATACTTTATACAGGTAATGGTTTATTTATTAGAATTTTCTTTTCAATGTATATCACTATATTGATTTAAACCAGCTTATTATTCCCGGTGCGAAAAGTGAGGATGTTTTTAATAATTTTGATAAGAACATTAACTAATGTTCATTTTTTTTCTTTTGTGAACGGACTTTTTGGAGGTAAAATTATTAGATAATATCAAAGCTTTTAAAATTCAATATTAATTTGCAAGTAATATGTATCGGTAGATTAGCAAAGTTTAGCTTTTAGATATCGGAAATATTTATGATGGCTAAACACAAAGAAATGTAAATTGATTAATCCTGTCCTAAAACTATGCTTCATTCATCACCATTCAAATATGTCACCATATTCCTTGTAATTATACCCGTAAAATTCTTTGGTATCCCTTTTTAGATTGCAAATAAAATTGAGGCAAATTACCAACCAACAAATGGAAATGGGAGTAGATCAGGAAAAGGATTTATAATAATACCGCGCTACATAGATCGTTAACACAGTACTTTGTATCAAAACCTTTGTTGCCATTTTCCTTTTTTTCTTTGATTTTCAGTTTTTTTTTTTTAACATTCTTTCTTCTAATCAAATTACATATATTTTTTATATTGTGTAATATTAATAATTGTGCGAATTTTAAGAAATTTACTAAAGAAGTCAACTATTTGAACAACAAAAACATTTAACTAAAAAAATTTTTTATGTCCATTTACGGATTAGAATGATGTTCTAATATTATTTGTTTTTCGTAAAATTTCATCTTTATAATCACAGCCTATATTAGAGTAAAAAAAAAAAGGTGCATGTTGGAATAAAAACAACAATCTCAATGCAAGTACTATACTAATGATGATAATCATTCAATATTGTGCGATGTCAGTGTATCGTATAATATAGGTTCGTAACGCTAATTTGTTTTAGAAGCGTGATCAAGAATGTTTGCAACTTGCATCAAAATGACATATCGGTAAATTAAAGGACCGAGTATTTTCCACCAAAAAAATTTAAGGTTCTAAATGGCCTCATTACAGTAATATCAACAAAAGATACAAAATATTTTTACCATTTATATTTTGATTATTTTATTAATAATTATTTTAATTTTTATAAAAGAAAATCATTTTACAATAATATACAATTACAATATTTTAATAGGAAACCGAATCCGATTAATTATAGTAAATGAGATTCTTATGTATAATAAATAAGTTTAGATCGGTGAATAATTTGACGGATATCCAGTAACTGCTAATTAACCGACTATTTTAATTAAAAAATTTATTAATAAAAGACTGATCCTGTTGTACCACAGACCGTACTTCAATTGTTAATTCTTTGGTCCTTTGTGATTGGGAAGTCTCATCCAACGTGTATATTTTTATTTGATGTAATTTTCAAGATATTCTCCTTGACATAAAATTATAGATTTTATAGCAAGCTAAATTAATACATCGTTTACAATTATTAATACTAAAGCTATTCATATTAATGATGATTATTGGAAAAACCTAATAAATTATTTACCTTGATAGATGGAGAGTTATGAACCAAGAAAAATTCTTTATTATATTGACCATTTTCTAATGAAAAATCGATTTTAAAATTAAAAAAGTAATTCAAAAAAAAGGATGCAGTTTCCTTACTCGACTACTCTCACCATAATTAACATATGAGACTTTCCTTCGAAGGCTTAAAACTAACCAATCATTATGATCTTTAAGAGTTTATGTTTAACAAAGGGCCGATATCCTACAAAATACTAAGCCTAAGTCAGCCCGGCTTATTCACCTCAAGTCATAATGAGAACGGTCATTTAGACAGAGTGGTCGTACACCATAACCAAACTACCTGCCTTAGGATTAAGCATACACCTCAGGAGTGGCATCCTTCGCCGTTCATAATATTTTTCTATCCATTCGTTTTTTCCGCTTGTAATCCTATCAACTCGTCCTATCTGCTCATAATCTTTCTTTTCCTATTCATTCATTGAAATCTTTTCTAGTAATATAATTGCTATAAATCCAAAGATAAAAAATAAAAATAAAAATAAAAAACATAGATAATATAAATAACAATCAATATAACAAATTAAACAGAAACTAAATAAAATAAAATAAACCGAAAGCAATAGAATAAATAATATAAATAATGAGAGTAATAAACTAAAAAAACCAATAAATAAAGCGAAAGCAATAAAATAGATAGAACGAAAGCAATAAAATAAGTAGGAAGGGAGCAATAAAATAAATAGAACGAAATCAATAAAAAAAATATACTGAAAATAAATAAAAAAAAATCAACGAAGATAACAAAAAAAAAAAAAAAAAAAAAAAAAAAAAGGATGACGACGAAAAGAATAAACAAATAATAGATAGATAAAATAAAGGAAACAAATTTCGCTATATTTTTCTCATTATATCATATGAGTTACATCAATTAATCGAACAAAATTTTTCTTATGAAATATCGATAGTTCAAATGTAATTATCCCTGAACAGTGGAAATATCTATGTAATTATTACAAACAATGGAAATGAGAAATTTTTTTCATAAACAATAACAATGAAATTTGTGTTACGTTTTTGCATAATTAAATATTAATTCACATTTAATTTACTTTCAATTGAGAATTAATTGGTATGATTTGCGAATGGTTAAAGCACAAAACTTTTATATGTGTTCAATTTGTGTTGATAATTTATAATTTTGGTAAAAATTTGTTATCAAATTCCTGGATTTCCTATTGATTTTGATTGTATCAAACTCATGTCAATCCTGATAGGCCACAGTAAATACTGTCACTGAGATTATTGCTGAGTTTTCTGTTATTTCAAAAAAGATTATCATCATCAGTTAAAAATTACAAACATATGGAGTATATATATAATCACAGATCATGAGTCAATATGCAAATTTATTATCTAACTGATTTGGAATATGAATGACTCATACAAAGTAAATTAATTTATTATTTGACTGATTTTTACTAACAAGAGCATGAATGACTCATATACAGTAAAATATGTGTAATAACAAATTATTGTAAATTATAATGTAATTACCTGATTTCAAAATTATATAAATATATGTATTTTTCTTTTATTTTGTCTTTAAATCTCTTATTTCTTACAAATATTATTTCTTACAAATATTTCTGAATTCTTTAAAAATGTCTTTTGATCTTTGCCCCAATTTCGTACGTTCACCTTTATTTGAAGTTCCTCTCAATAAGTGCTTTTCTAATTCAACTATGAATAGTGATTTCCATCTTCTATTTTCTTTTTTCTTAACTTTTTTCTTTACTTTTATTTCTCTTTTCATATTATTTTATTTCTTTTCTCACATAATTGTAATTTCATCTTTATTTTTATTAAAATCTATTCCTATTCTTTTACTCCAATTTTTTCCTGATTTTCTGCTTATTACTTTTGATTTAATTATGCATATATATAATAGATTATTTTACTTTTTCATATATATAAATTTAATATTTATAGTTTATACCCTAAATCCCTATCCTTTTTTTATACCCCAATAGTTCAGTCATTAATCTTTAAATGACAGTTCATCCTATGTAGTTTTAATCAACTGGGCTCTGAACTACTTTTTTATCATTTCCTTATTGTTCCTTTGTACCATTCTTACCTTAATAACTTATTTGGTACATTTCTTTTATTGATTACTTTTATTTTCTTATCATTCTTCCCCTCTCTTTTTATACCAATTAAATTTTTTCTACTTTTTTTTTTCACATTTCGTAAACTTTTAATTTTTTTGTATTAATTTTTTTATAACACCTATCCAAATTATCAAATCCTTACCCTTGTTAACATCCCAATAGTTTAATCATTAATCTTTAAATGATAGTTCATCCAATGCGGTTTTAACCAATTTGGCTCTGAACTACTTTTTTTTATTGTTTCCTTATTATTCCTTTGTACCATTCTTACCTTAATAACTTTATTTATTTGGTACATTTCTTTATTGATTATTTTTATTTTTCATATTACTCTTTCCCCCCTCTTTTCTAATAACAAATTTTTTTTCTACTCTTTTTTTTTACATTTATGAACTTTTAATTTTTTTTTGTATTAATTTTTTATATACCCTTATATGAATTATCAAATCCTTACCCTTGTTAACATCCCAATAGTTCACTCGTTAATCTTTAAACGATAGTTCATCCCATGCGGTTTTAACCAATCCGGCTCTGAACTACTTTTTTTATAATTTCCTTATCATTCCTTTGTACCATTATTACCTTAATAACTTTATTTGGTACACTTGTTTTTTTTTATATTTTGCTTTTTATATCAAATTGTTAATATATGGGCGGATTTGTTTAATCAACAACATATGGTGGATTTAAATTTTATTAATGATCAGCAAATATGAGTGGATTTCAAAATAAGTTTAACGGTCATGTCATAAATCTATATTTACCAATAATCAAAGGTATATACCAACTTGATTTTTAGCTATTTTTTAAAACAATTTTTTCTAATTGCTACCTTTTCTATTTAGACACTGTTTATTTGATTTGAATACATTTTCTTTAACATGTTACAACCAGTTTCAGAAATGATTATTTCAAGAAACTTTCGACCCTATAAAATCAAATATTTTACTATATAACTGTGGATAACATGAAACCAAAGACAAAACCTAATAAGAAGTTGAATTTTAAGGAATAATGTTTAATAATATTCCTTAAAACAATCATATCAGTGAAAGGTTATAAAGAGTTACAGTAATGACTCAAGAATAAAAATTACCCAAGAATCACCATAATTCAATGGAACAAGTGAAGATTCATTTACTAATATTTTAAAAATCATTGTTCTGACTAATTTCAGAAAATCAAATCAATAATGTTTGTCAAAAAATAACAAAACACGTTACAAACATATTTTCTTGTAAATGAAGAAGAAGAAGCATTTGAAAAGAAATAGGGCAGATATTAAATGAAAAACCTTGAAGAGAAAAAAAAAATATTAGATTACAAACAAATGGAGAAATGACCGTTAAATGGGAATTAGGAGGTGGAAAGATAGAGATCATAAAATAGTCTCTTTAAAGTTTTTATTAGTTTAATGTTTAAAAAAAATTTATGGACAAATTATTTTTTATATTATATTTAGGAAATTACTCTTAAAAAACATTTAGAAATTTAGAAAATACTACTCATAATAAGAAATTACTCTTAGAAAATAAGAAATTTAGAAATAATTATTTAAAAAAAAGGAAATCTAAAATATTTATTTAAAAAAAATAGAAATTTAGAAAATAATTTAAATAAGAATTTAAAAAACAATCGATGTTAATGAATTATTTATTAATAATAATTTAATTGTGATCGTTTAACAATAAAAAATCTCATTTATATTTAAATAAAGTTTTAATATATAGAATAAAAGTCCTTTTTTATTTATTTTTTTTTTAAAAAAAAACACTAAATGTGATTAAATTTATAAGTACGGTTAGGAAAAAATAAAATAAAGAAAAAGTATTGTTAAAAAAAAGTTAAAAACATGGTTAGGAAAAAATTTTCTCATTTTGGTGGAAAAAATGGAATAATCATCATGGTTTCTACTTGCTACTTGATGACTATCGATCGCCTGAATCAAAATACCAAAACTTAGATTAAATCATAATATGTTTCTCATTGGTTAATGATTATTTATTTAGTGAACAAAAGAAATGTTTATTATCAAATGCATGAAAAAAAAATTCTTTAATTTAGTTGAGACAATCAAGTCCGACTCAGTAACTTTCGTAAGCTAAAAAAAAAATCTATTACTCAAAAAAGGTCGATGGATTAACCAGTTAAAATTAGTTAACCAAATAATAAAATACCTTTACTTTTTTCCTTTCATTAACGCAAAGAAAAATGAGCACACAAATCTCACAAAAAAGTTAAACTTGAGAATAAAATTGAAAATGTTTTAATTAAGGACCAAATTTCACAAATTTGCCATGATACAACTGTTCATACAATCTCAATTGATTACGATAACCTTCCCTCAAACGAACAGTCAGTGATTAAAAATACAACTGTTTCTCATGGATTGGCTGCTGCAATTTTTCATGTTTATAATAAGCATCAACATTTATGCTTGTCATCTGATAAAATTCGGTTAACTATCGATCGCGCAAGGTATTAGTCAACATATTAATTATAATGCGGGAAAATTCCGATATCGTTTTGTTAAACATGAAGGTAAGTATTTTTGTCAATGATATTTTGCATCATGAAAATTCTCATATTAAAGGAAATTTGCCTGAAGCGGTAAATAGATTAGATGTAGCAACTGATGAAGCTGTAGAGAAGATTGATATAAAATCCCTTTTAGAATGTAATTTTTTTACAATAACCAATAATTCTCGCACTGCTAGTTGTATTGTTCTTTTAGATACTGTTAAGGCTTATTTTTGTTATAAAATGTATTTTGCATGTGGAATTTCTAAAATTACTCTTGAAGGTACTTTAGAAGATTGGGTAAATATACAAAAAAAATGTTAATAAATTACGTCAATTAAATTTATATATGGATTTTTGGTTGATCCTGTTATTTGGAAATTAGTAGAAACTTATAAAGGTGAAATTGATGAGGAATTTTAGGCGAAAATAATTTTTTTAAATTATTTTGGTTCAGGTGGTGATTTTGCAATTAATGAATGGATGACGGCATTTTTTCCATTTTTTCCTTATAGAAATGATGGGAAAATTCTTGAAAATAATTCGATTGAACCAAATGATATTCCTAATGGAAGAGTTGAAGTTCCATTTACAACTGATACTGGATTTTCGTTAAAGTTTGTTTCAGGATTTTTAGGAGCACAACAAAAAACTCTGGAAAATTCTAATGAACTTGTTGTTTTACCAGTTATTGGTTGGTTTGTCATCGATAATAAAGATTCAGAAGGTGAAAACGAAAACTAGCTAAATTCATGTAAAAATCATGTAATACTTTATTTTTATTAAAATTCCGATAATATTGATACCCTTACTATTGTTAGTGTTGTTAGTATTATATTTATTTAATTTACGCTCTTTAAACTTATATTCAACTTGTTTATTAATAAGGTAAGGTCATGCATATTTCAGACCAATCTAGAATTTGAATTGATTTCTCACTCTTTCCAGACGCATGTCCATTTTTTTACGATAATTTTTTTTGAATATACAAAGCGGGTCGACCACGTTTCATTGTTGTTGGCGAACTAGATAGACTCCAAAATGTTAGGAGAGGCCCCTTTATAGGTATTTTTAGAATATAAAACCAATCGTTAGGTTGCTACGTCTATACCTTTCAAGTTTAGCTCGCTTTGGGAACTTCCTTGAGAAAAGGGGGAATCGTCTTTTTGGAAAATATACAAGAAATTATATGAGCCTTTTAGAAGAAAGTTTGGATAAAGTTTCCAACGAAAACACTTTTATTTTCATGAAAATACAATTTTCCTACCCTTTTTTAAATTGAATATACAATTTTTTCTCTATTCTTCACTCGAAAACCTAATTGAAAATTAATGTTGATCAGAATGGCGCTATTTTACGAGACACGTTGACGCGTTGTAATTAAACTTGGCTAAAGAAATACAAAAAATTTCGAGGAATTTTAAATCCTCGACACCCGAAACCGTAGTCTACAAATACGCCAATTTACAATGGGGGCAGGTGGCCGTCTATTTTTCAGGAGAACAGTTTCAAAATTTGGAAAAATTTTTTTTTTTTTTTTTTTATATACAATTAATCTTCTTATATGTTTAAATTAGGCAGTTGTTAGGAAATGGAAGGTTCTTTTATAGAATACCGTTAGGGATTAAGGTTTATTTTTTCTCTTTTTCTTTTTTTTTCTTTGGTTGTACCGGTAGTAGTTCAAGGTGGGTGGTTACTCTTGGGCGTCTCGTAGTAGGTGCGAGAGGTATCCACAAAGGTTTTTAGGTGGGTTTTTTTCTCTTTCAAATCTCAGTTGAGGAGAGGTGGGTGGTAGGTCGTCAGAGGAATTAACTGTAACGGATCTTATTTTTTTGTCGTATTGCATTTAGGATTCTTGTCAGCATCATTGTATATTATCGACTCGAATCTTAATAAAGAAGTTTTATTATGCGTTTACAGTGCAAAAAAAAGCGATATTGTATGTTTTATGTGTCCATATTATTAATCGAACGAGATATGTTCATTAAATTTAAAGGTCATTTAATAACAATTTTGGTTTTTTTTAACTAGCTTAATAGTACATGTTCGAGATGATATTCGTAAAATACACTATATGGGATATTTCAAAATCTATATACAAAGACCATGTTATGGTTCTTGAAGATAATAACGGATATTGTTTGAAAAATGTGATAAAAAAAATGCGTATATCAATTTTAATTGAATTTTTCGAATAAATTGATATTTCCATTAGTTCATTTTGCGAATTTTCTTTTTAAATAATTTATTTACGTGGTTTACACCATTTATGATTGATTCATATGATGATATAGTATTTAATATTGAAGGATGGACCATTAATTATGATTGGACAGAGAAAGAATACAGGCATAAAGGTTATTTAAAAAACTAATTAATTTACAAGATATTGTGATGAGGTAATGGGATAAAAAATTTCTATAATTTTAATATACTCCAGTAGGACGTGATGTAAACCAAAGAGACTGCAGTCCTCACAAAGACGGACCAGTCCGTTTTTTTGAAGTGTAAGAACTTGAGAATCGCAGTCTTTTAAAACCGATTCGTATCCGGATTTTTTTTTCGCATGTCCGGATGAAATTTTTATTTATTTTTTTCATTTAAAATGCTTTTATTAATACCAAGATTATTTTGATTTGTTACATATGAATTATATTCTAAACTATCTATTCTAATAAATCTTGACGTGCTTCACCATTTATAAAATTTTAATTATTTTTTTTTAAATTAAAAAAAAAAGTTATTAAAATTAGCATCAAAAGTCACGTGAGTATAACCTATGTTTTAATAAACTTAAAAATAAATGAGTATGTTAAACAAATAGTTAAGTTAGGCGACTTTTTCTCATGGTTCACAAAAAACTTTGGCAACTCGCTGAAAAGTCACATGAACTTGAGAAACTTCTCTGATGGTTGAAGAAGCGGAATCACAAAGCCTAGCCCAGATACTGCTTCTAGAGAAACCTGCTGAACTTAATCCAAATGCGGTAACTTTCACACCAACTCAAACACCAATCACAACGACTAACGATGACACCATGATCGTCGACATACCCGCCGATCCTATATACGTCAACCTTCTGCGCCTAAGGACATACGGAAGGAAAAAAAGAAGCGTGGCACAATTAGTCACATGACGATTAACAACAATCGGATAGTCTAAGCGGACGTGAAAACTATCCCCAGCTACGTGATCCCACGAGAAGACCCTAGGTCATTTAAACGAGTGAGGTCGCGTATTAGATATTTCTTTCAAAACACAACATAAATACCAATCGGTCTCTCCCAGTTAGCGTCGACAGACTACGTCTTACGTACCTGGTGGCGCAAACTCGGTGATATAGTTGTGCGCTGGTATCCTGAAAATTGGCGTCTCAAGGATTAGAAAACTCGTGAACAATTCCAGGCAACGGTTACAATTGACGGTTCCATAACCGATCAAACTCTGCTGTCAGTGGAGTTTATGGAACAGAAGACTATTATCGATTTCTACAAGGCTAAAGCGTGGAAACGATATGAAACGAAAGCCAAAGATGGGACGGTGAAAACGACGGTAATCTTATATTTTGATTCTCACGACGCTATCCTCACTTTCCCCTTTATTCCTTTTCATTTATTTACGTCCGGTGAGGTGTCCCTTTATACAAGGCTGCGCCATCTCGTTAGGGTGGTTAGTATGTTCATTTTTGATTTAATTACTGCAACTATTTTTGCATTATGGTTAGATAGTACGTTTAAATAAAAGCGGCACGTATTAGTATCCTTTTGATTATAAAAAAAAAAAAAAAAAAAAATAGATAAAATCGTTTTCATAAAAAAAAAGAAACGTCACTAATATTGCAACTAACCTATAGCTAATATTTATTTTTAAAGATTTCAATGATTATTTTAATAAATGGTAATAAATATTTTAATGTTGCGTGAAATTTATTTCAATTAGGATTTTTTTTTGTGTAGTCCGGATGATGGTTTTCATCCGGATCGAAACACTACTTTAATATAGTGAAATAGTATAATTTTATATCAATAAAACATTATTTTGCTCAAGCATAATTATCCTTTTATAAAATTTACGATTAACATGTGTAAAAAAAGAAATGATTAAAACAGTGTTACATAATTTATTTTCATGGACTATGAATTATTATAATAAGTGCTGATTTAATTCAATCAATATTGATTAATACAGTGTACTCTTAGAATAAATAGACTAAGAAAACGGAATCCATAGAGCTATTTAATTAAATTTAAATTTTTTTTTTTTCTTTTTTTTTTTTAAATAAATTTTTTTTTCGTTTTATCGTGGAAAAAAAAAAAAATTTAATGACGTAAGGGGGGAAAATGCATGGATTACCGTAAAATCGTTTCACGACAGAACAGTTACACACCAATTTTAAAAATATCTTGATGCAGGGACATTACACAGGGCAATCCAAACATCATGAAACAAAAGAATATGTTTTAAAAGATAGTGATTTCTCCAAAAGTTTTAAGAATTATAAAATAGAATTATGCTTAATTGCTTATTTGTAAACAATCGTCCCAAATGCATTAAAGTAACAAGGTTTAATCCAGTTTTACCATATTATCGATCATTTGTCGATCATTTCGATTTATTTTTTCTCATGAAACAGTTGAAACATGTAGTAAACTACAATTATTAGAAAATATTTTCAAACGTACCATATTTCAAACGTATCCTACTTCTTCCTTTATTTTATAGCTGTATATCAAAGATCAATAAAACATGAAAAATATCGAAAATCTTGTTACAAATAAGAAATGGAAAAAATTAACCGCAGTTAATTGTTAAATTTTATTATTAACAGTTAAAAAAAAACGGATTTCATATTTTCACACCATTTGCATTTATTGACCTATTGAAATAAAAAAAAATCATTATATCCGTAAACTGTGCAACATCCCAAACCTTTTGTTGATCAAATACAGTATATGATCAACATGAATGTTGCACGTGAGATTAAATAATTTTGTTTTAGTTAAACTTTTATGTTTAACAAAGAGAAGCCTTTTTTTAGATACGCTAATTTTTCTTGGTAGTTGAAGATCATATTGTTTGACCCAAGAGCGATGTTTCAAAAAGAAAAGGCTTATAATTATTGTTCCTTTTATTCTAGAATATTTTTTTTTTTTTACATTTACATTTTCGTTATAAGTAAAATCCAATGAGTCTTGTTTGTAATTTGAATTATGTAATAATATTAAAAAGCAATACGAAATTATGTATTGTGTATAAAAATAGATACGGAAAAATCCGCAAAAAGGCCTATTATTAATATGACTAAAATGACGGTATTGCGATTGTAATCATAATTTATATTATATATTTTTTATTATATTAGACAGTGCATAAATGCAATAATAAAAAGGAATTGTTGGTATTTTAATTTTTTGATTACGTATTAACGCAGCATTTCTATCTATTTTGTTAAAAATAGTTCATTTATGTTCCTCGTTAAGAATTATTGTTTTTATTCATCTAAAGGTTTTCAAAAGATTTATTTAGTAAGTGCCGCCTTCAAATCCGAAATTCCAAAAATTTCCATGTGTTTTTGCCACAACCATGCATGTACGTACATATAACATATGGTATTGTGAAACATGAATTCTTCCATGTTTCAGACAATCATATAATGCATTATAAATTCAAAGAAAGCTAACAATACAACAATACTAAAAAACAATCTAACAGAGCGCGCATCATTACGCAGTTTTCTATATAAATATGACTTTTTCTTCACCTTTTCTTCTCATCAAAATTTACGAAGAAAGTTCAGAGAACAAAATAACATTACTAAATATTCTCTTTTTTTTTGATCTGTGATCAAAAAATATAAAAAAAAAAAACAAAAAAAAAACAAAAAACAAACAAAAAAAACAAAAACAAAAAAACAACTTTAACACTTTCTAATAATCAACATAACGAAAATGAATCAAACCGTCATAAACGTTAAACCGGTCGTTGTTGTCACTTCTGAAGTCACAGATGAACCCTTAAGACCGACTAATCAATGTTCAATAATGTGAAAATGGATCTTTCTTAATTTGACCTGTTAAATAATCTTGACGGAATCATTTCGAGTTCTCTTAACTTTTTTTTTTTTAAATAAAGTCAAATTCTTCTGGTTAATTTTTTTTATCTTCAGGATTTAATTCACTCTTTTTCGATTACTTCTAAACATGAACATTCGTTTATTAATTCTTTTTTAAAAAATTAGTCACGAAATTATAATATTTTAAAAATAATTTCTAAAAGTAATTATCTAATTTTAATTCGTTTTTAAATTCTTCAGTAATAATTTTGGTTTTTATTTATCATCAAACATTTTATTTTTTTCAAAAAAAAAAAAAAATAGTAATTTAGATGTTTTTTTAGCGTTTAAATTATTCACAAAATAAAGATTTAAATTTTTTTTTTTTACATTATTAACGTGAATAACAGTTTAACAAATGCTATTAATTGAAATTGAACGCATGTTGGCATCAGTTTTCAATTACGCTGTATCGCAAAATTAATGGTGTATGAATTTTGATTAGCCAAAAGTTTTAAACGAAACCTGCATAAAAAACTTTTCAAAACTAAAATAAATGTCATATATATATATATTACGTAATCATAATTATTAAAAAAGCACAAACATGAAAAAAAACTGGTTTGTGGCAAGAGTTGTATCACCGATCACAAATCTTCAAGTATTAATATAGTCTAATTAAATTTGTGGATCTTATGTTATACAAAAAGGATTTACGAAGGACGTAAATCTTTTAGCCCTAGTAAGTGAAACGTTTAATCCACGAGACGATGATAATAAAACGGTTTTTTTATATTATTGTATAATTTGGGAGTACACAATAAATAAAACTAACCCTTTATTATTAACAATTACATAATAATAATGGGTTGGCAAAATGTAAAGATTCAACAAAAATTTATTATACAAAAATAAAAATAATGTCATCTAATATTGTTTTCGTTAACAAGAGTCATCCCATTAATAGTATTACACGAACGCCAATTTAATTAATTATCAATTAGTGTAAACATTTTAGTTATTACGGTTAACTCTCACTTGAATAGGTTTTGCACTAGTTAGTTTGTCGTAAAGGGTGGCTTCATTAAATGTAACTTTGCATTCATCATCATCATTTCCATCTATCAAAAGTCTTGACTCACATCATCAGAAGTTTATACTTGGCATTAGAGGCCTGCAAACTGAGCCCGGACCCGGATCAGCCCGGCCCGGGCCGGGTCCGGGCCGGCAAATTTTAATTAAAAAAAGACCCGGGCCGGGCCAGGCCGGCAGATTTTTTTTGGGAAAACCCGGATTTTCTTGATTCTGGCCAAAATTTCCTTAATTTTGGCCGAAATTAAGCTTAACGCAAATTTCTAATTTCGGATCAGACTTGAAAATCAATGTTTTTTATTTTAAGTTCATATACGAGTTGTTTTTTTATCAAAACACTATATTTTTTATTATTTTCTTACAAATATTAAAAACCAGTCCGGGCCCGGGTTTCAGTATTTTTCACCCCGGGCCGGGCCGGGCTGGCACATGATCCACTGTTTTTAAATCCGAGCCGGCCCGGGCCTCAAAATATGACCAAATGCAGGTATCTACTTGGCATTATTGGCAGATTCGAAGTTGAATTAAGACAGCAACTATGCCGTCGTCGTTACGGCATATGCCAAAATTCTTTTAAACGCTGTATCACAATTTTGACGGCATCTTATAACATTATCAAACATGCAAAGAAAAATTCACATATGCCTATGTTTTATTCAAAAAGTTTATAAATAATCTGAAAAACGAAATTAATTTCCTTGATAAATACCATAAAAGTAATTTTTGCTTAAAATTTTCTAACCACTATCAACTTGCTGCGTAAAAATAATGTGACGACTATGGCTTGCATTATAAATTTAAATATAATTAAAATTACAAACCAAACCCGGTTCTTTATTATCGGAATATCTTATTTTATTTATACCTATCTTAGGAATAACTATAACACTGCTATTTAGGAACTGAGGAAGTTTCTTTTTGTGTTATGATGCAGATCATCAAAAATAGATACACAACTTACCGAAAAAAGATAAATTTTAATTAGTACAATTTGCTGAATCAAGTTAAACTTCATGTTTAGTGATGTTTAACAAAAGGGACTTGATTGTTACAACTTTAAGGAAAAAAGAAAAATTTTTTTCCTTCTTTCAAACTTTAAAAAACAAAATGCTATCTCAAAACGAAACATTATCAAATAATAAAGAAACGAATAAGTGTGAAGAATGCGGTGAATTATATGAAGGTTTTCTTAATATAAAATATAAATGGTGTAAACCTTGTCAAATAAATCGATTAAAAAATTATATTCAATTCAGTGGGGATGAAAAAATTGATGAATTTATTCAAGAAATAAATTCAAAAATCACTTGTTATAATGATTCATTATTCGAATGGATACCATATAATCGATTTGATGATATTGCATTAATAGGTAAAGGTGGTTTTTCAATGGTATATTCAGCAATATGGAAGAATGGTCGATTATATTATGATGTGGATAAAAAGGAATGGACGACAAGAAAAGAAAGGGCTAATAAAAAAGTCGCTTTGAAGTGTTTACTTGATTCACAAAATATTACTAATGAATTTCTTAATGAGGTATGAATTTCATATATGAATTATTATTTTTTTTTTTTCAAAAAAAAGCGATATAATAACGTAGATTCTGTTATTAGATTAAAATACATTCAATGATGAAATCTCGTCATAATCTTAAAGTGTATGGAATATCCCAAAATCCAGATACAAAAGAATATATTATGGTTTTCGAATTTGTGGAAGGTGGCAGTCTGAATGATTGGATAAATAAAAATTTTAATAACTTAAACTGGAAAAATAAATTAAAATCATTATATAATATTTTTAATGCTCTTGATGAACTTCACCAAAGAGGATTTGTCCATCATGATTTTCATACGGGAAATATATTAATTAAAAATGTTAATTGGCCATATATTTCAGATATGGGTTTATGCAGAGAAGCCAGTAATATAGATGAAACAAAAATTTTTGGAGTAATACCTTATTTATCCCCTGAAGTTCTAAAAGGAAATCCTTATACTCAAGCAGCGGATATATATAGTGCTGGTATGATTATGTATGTTATAGCGACCGGAAGACAACCTTTTGCCAATCGTGCACATGATGAATATTTAGTGATAAATATATGCAAAGGAGATAGACCTGAAATAAATGAACTAGAAGCGCCTAAATGTTACATTGATTTAATGAAAAATTGTTGGGATTCAAATCCAGATAAAAGACCAAAAATAGCTGAATTAAAAACAGATATTTTGAAATTTTATAGTTCATACACAAAGAAAGCATCAGAATTTAAAACTCTAATGAAAGCTGAAAAAGGGCATGAACATTATGAGATTGAAAAACAATTCAAGGAAGCGGAAGAACATCGAAAATCACTAACTAGTGAGTCAACCACTCATTCGCAAGCCATTTATACATCTCGATTACTTAATTCTTTTACAAACAACATTCCAAAATACGATAATGTTGATAATAATACCGTAGAAATTATTGACTTTACAAAGTAAGTATTATTAAATCTCATGCTTGTCATGCTTGATTTTGTGGTATTGATAATCATTTTTTTCCTACAGGTTGTAAAATTCAAGTCGATCTAGGAAGAAAGGGTATAAGAATTTGTTAAATGTTTTAAATAGACATTTTTTCTATATAAATATAATTTTATTTATAATTTATTATGAATTTCACTCATGATTATTATAGTTTTTACTTTTTCATAATTAGTATATAATTCCTTAACTTTGGCCAAAATTAATATTAATTCCGGCCAAAATTAATAAAAATCACGCGATTGATTTGGCCTTGGAATATATAATTAATTTTATTCACACAAAGTTTTTGAGATGTTTGTTGGGGTTAGTCGCATACATAGTTTTTTTTGTTATTGTACCTTTTGGGATGAATCTTTTACTTTGTATCGGTTACTTCCTTTCTAAATAAATAAATAAAATAAATACACAAAGTTTTTGAGATAAAGTTTTTCAAATTATTGAATATAAATATTCTCACTAATTTCACGAAATCGGTGCAATTTATTTAAGCACTTACGACGGATTTTCGTAATATTTTGATCAAATTAAATAATACATATACTAATTATATAACGTTTTACGTGTATATTGAAACGGCCCTGATGAAAAATTACTTGATGAAATAGTGACAGGATAAATAATATAGAGACGCGATCCAAAAATCCGTCCAACCTCCAATTCGATCCAATTCGAATCCAGATAATTGACAGATAATTCCTGAATCTGACCAGATTAATCTGCCAGATAATCCGTCTATCCGTTATTATTCGTTGGTACAATTTTATTTATATTGTTATACACTAGAACGTCACGTAACACACTACGTGGACATTACATACAACTGTGTGTCATAAAATGCATACCAGGAACGAAATTGGAATCTGAAGTGGTTCCTCCAAACGCATAATCTTCAATTTGTGCTTCCAAGAATTGTGATAAATAAGATAATAAAGTAAAAGAAGAACCCCCAAAAAAATTTATCTGTAAACCAAAAAAAGTAAAGAAGAAAACTATCTAAATCTAAACTGAAAAATTATAAGATGATAAAAATGAAATCCAAGTCCAACCATTAATTACTATTGATGTTCTGTCAACACTGATTAACTTCGATATCCGGATACCGATAGCATTAGAACAATCGGATAAATTTTGCGTTTCAATCCGCCATGGATTGTCTATGTGAAGAAAAAGCGGAGTACTTATTGTTATTGGTCAGTCTATTAGGATCATGCTGATTTTGATGGACCGATATTTTTTGTTGGCGGTTAAATAATTGATATTTTTGATAATGGCTAAATATTAATGGCTAAATATTAGATATATTGGCAATTGCATATATATTTTAATAGATTTTCAAAATTTAATTATACTTTTATAAACTATTAGTATAATAGTAGCATGATCTTGTCTGACTGACACAATAACTATTATTTATAACGACAGGAAATCATAATTCCTTTATGGCTTTTGAATGACGTCATTTGAATCATTTAAATATATATAGTATGATGTATATATACTAATTCGGGCCAAACTTATGATGCCGGCAAAAATTTATAATATCACATGATATATTTATCTACGGAACAAATAATTTTGACCAGAATTATGAGACCACATGATATAATTTTTAAATGACTAAATGACTGAGTTATCATTATAATTAAAAAAAACATTTGTATTTTTTTTTTTTTTTTCATGAAATAAAATAAATGTTGCATTTAAAATGCAGTTAAGCTAAAGTTATGATTAGAACTTTAAATTAATAAATTCTTAATAAATGAATTAATTTTTAATTTGCAATTTTATTACTCAATTAAAGACTTTAGTTCGGATTAAATTACTCTACCAATTTCTTTTTCCGTGATTTAAGTTTGCATTTTAACTTCGAATTTTGTATAAATAGAAGTTTAAAAAAGTTAGGTAAAATTTTAATAAATTAATCGTTTAAAATCAGCACGCACATCGCGAAATCTCTTTTCACTATAACAAATATGCAAGTATTTTTACCTATTATATTCTCATAAATTTTACATATACGCTATGAATTTTGTGACTAATAAGCATGATTTTTTTATTTTATTTTTTTCTTAGGTTTTTTTTTACGTATATAGTATAATTTTTGCAAGATATATAAATAATAAGTTTTCGCAAACATAGTGCTTGTGTATTTACGGCAATCCCCGCGTTACTTTAAATAATAGAACTTGTCAATTGCGTACGAAACGTTAAATTTCACTCCGATTTTTAATATAACAACAATGTCGGATCTTAGACAGATCAGTAACTCCAGGTCAACGTGAAATGTGTCTTTCTATGAAACGTATGAATTAGAAGAGGAAAAGACAATTAGAAACTGATGAGCAATGTAAACACGTTTAGCCGAGAATCGTCATGTATTAATTAATTCATTGAATTTCTTAGATAGCGTATCAAAAAGCTTTTACATTTAATTCTTAATTTTTCACAAAAAAAAAAAAGAAAAAAAAATTGTATTGTAAATATCTCGGATGTATATCGGTAATACATATGTGTATATATTAGTTTGGGAAATTAGGGGAGAGGGAACTTTAGTGTGACATTTAGAATAATAAATATTTAGAACACAGATATTTCAAAATGCGTAGAAATATATTGTGCTTAGTCTTCTAATAACATTTTTAAATTTCGAGTAATAATATTATATTGGTAAAATTGATTCAGTTACAAATTGATTTTATTTATATAAAACATACTTTATTTATGAGTGTTATGAGTATTGAACTATAATTTCAGAAATAAAAAACATATAAGAAAATAAGAAATATATATAAAAATAAAGCTATGAGAGTTATATTATAACTTTAAACAGGTTATCTTTCAATTTAAAATTTCACTTCATTCGTTCGCAAATCTACAGAAATAATGTGGCTTCAGATTAATAAATTAAATATTGATGTATCAAAAATTTAATAAAACTTACTCTGTAAAGTCAATAATTTTTAATGAATTGTTCAAATATTATCTGAAAGGTCTTTTGTGAAAGGATTAAGTAGTCGAGAAGTATAAACAGCTTGTGGATGAGTACTTGCTTGAATAACATCAATTGATAAAGGATTTGCTTTTCTATATTCTTCTGCTTCTTCTAATTGCTTTCCGATTTCATTATCCTGCTGTTGTTTGGAATTATTAAATAATTTCATCAATTCAAATATTTCATTTATATCTGGTCTATTATCTGGATTTGAATCCCAACATCTTTTCATTAAATCGGTATAAAATTTTGGTGCTTCTAGATCATCCATTTCTGGTCTAACTCCTTTACATATGCCTATCGCTAAATATTGATCATGCGCACGACTATAAAAAGGTTGTTTTCCAGTTGCAATAAAATACATTAGCATACCAAGACTATATATGTCTGCTGCTTGAGTATATTTCCCTCCTTTTAATACTTCAGGAGCTACATAAGGCATAACTCCAAAAACTTTTGTTTCGTCTATATCGACAACTTTTCCACATAATCCTATATCTGAGATATATGGCCAATATTCGTTCTTAACTAATATATTTCCGGTATGTAAATCGCGATGAACCATCAATTTTTGATGAATTTCTTTAAGACCTCTAACAGTATTCCATAATGAAAGTAATTTATATGACCAATCAAATTTATCATAATTTTTAATTAACCACTTATATAAATCTCCACCTTCAACATAATCAAGAACCATAATATAATCTTTTGAATCTGGATTTTGAGATATTCCATACATACTTAGAATATAAATAGAAGTTTTCATTGAATGAACTTTAATCTATAAAAAAAAAAATGAATTTTCGTTAAAAGATAAATTTAAATTTTTTTTTTTTTTTTTTTTTTTACTATAAGAAAATTCATACCTCGTCTAAAAATTTATCAGTAATATTTTGGGAGTTATGTAAACATTTTAAGACAACCTTCTTATTTGCTCCAAATCTTCTTAACCATTTCTTTTTATTATTATCATAATATAATGGACCATCCTTCCATACTGCCGAGTATACCGTAGCAAAACCTCCTTTACCTATTTCTTGAATATCATTAAACTGATCAAATGGTATCCATTCAAATGTGTTGTTAAAATAATTATTCAGTTGTGCCTTTCTAATAAAATCATCAATTGCTTCATTTCTAAAACTTTTCCTCAAGCGGATAACCTTGCATGGATTATACAAACTATGTATTGCACTGACATATTTTTCACCACATTTTTTACAATATTCATCTTGAATCATAATATAATTCTTTGTATTTGGATCCTGAGATATTCCATATGAGGTATTATACTATCGAACAAAAAAAAAAAAAAAAAATTAATATATTGAAAGCGTTTAGTTTATAGAAATTCACATCTCATACCTCATTTAAAAATTCATTATCAATATCTTGCAAATTATTTAAGTGTCTTAAAATAACTTTTGTGTTCACACTTCTTTTTTTTGTCCATTCCATTATATCATCATAATAATATAGCGGACCATCCTTCCATACTGCAGAATATACTTTAGCATGATCATCAACAATTTCTTTGATATCATTAAATTGATTATATGGAATCCATTCAAATATTATACCATTGCAATAATCAGTTTTTAATTGCATTTTTTGAATAAACTCATCGATTTTTTCATCTTCGCTGGTCCAACTTATAAAATTTGTTTTCAAATAATTCACTTGACACGATTTATACCAAATGTGATTTTCATCATATTTTTTATCACATTCTTCACAATATCCATCTTCAAGAGCAATAATGTAATCTTTTGAACGTGGATTTTGAGACATTCCATATATTTTACGAATATCATCTTGATATTTAATTGAATATGAATTAACCTATTGTAAACATAAACAAAATTTATTATTAAGAAGATTTTTAAATTTAAATGAATGGAGAAAGTTCGTACCTTATTTAGAAATTCATCGCTGATAATTCGTGAATTATGAAAATGTTTTAAAATAACTTTATTATTCTGGATTTCTTGATCATTTATATTTTTATCATGAAATAACTGACCACCCTCCCATATTGCAGAATACAATGTAATATTATCATCTTTACTAATTTCTTTAATATCATTGAACTTCTTATATGGTATCCACTCAAATATTATGTCATCATTAGAATCAATCTTTAATTGCATTTCTTGAATAAACTTATCAATCCTTTCGTCTCCACTGGTCCAGTTTGTAAAATTTCTTTTCAAATAATTTATTTGACACGATCTATACCACTCATTATTTTCATCATGTCTTTCATCACATTTTTCGCAATATCCATCTTCAAGAGCAATAATGTAATCATTTGTGTCTGGATCTTGAGATATTCCATATATTTTACGAGTATCATCTTGATATTTAATTGAATATACATTAATCTATTAAGATAAATAAAATTTGTTATTAAAAAGTTTTTTAAATTTAATGAATAAAAAAAAAAAATTTCATACCTCATTTAGTACTTTATAGGTCAAATATTGTGAGTTACATAAAAATTTTAAAATAACCTTTCTATTATTGTGACACAATAGACCACCTTTCCATATTGCTGAACGTACTGTAATATGACCATATTTCTCGGTTTCTTTAATATTATAAAATTGATCATATGGTATCCATTCAAATACTATATCATTATAAGAATCAATTTTTAATTGCATTTCTTGAATAAACTGATCAATTTTTTCGTTCCCACTGGTCCAGTTTGTGAAATTACTCTTTAAATAATTTATCCGGCATGACTTACACCATTTATGATTTTTATCTGTAAATTTCTCATCACATTTTTCACAATAATAACCTTTACCATCTTCAAGGACCATAATGTAATCACTCGTATATGGATTTTGAGATATTCCATATATTTTACGAATATTATTTTGATATTTAATCGAATATGAATTAATCTATTAAAGCAAACTTCAATTATTATAAAAAGTTCTTTAAATTAAACGAATAAAGAAATTTCATACCTTGCATAGTATAGTATAGAAATCTATATGATGGTGATTACATAGCCATTTTAAAGCAACTTTTTTATTCTGGCTTTCCTTCTGACTATTTAGTATATTTTCATTATAACTTGATTGACTACTGCCTTTCCATATTGCCGAATGCACCGTAACATTATCATATTTTCCAACCTCTTTAATATTATAAAACCGGTCATATGGTATCCATTCAAGTACTATATCATTACAAGAACCAATTCTTGATTGCATTTCTTGAATAGACTCATCAATTTTTTCATTCCCACTGGTCCAATTTATGAAATTTCTTTTTAAATAATTTATTTGGCATGTTTTGCACCATTTATGGTTTATATCAGTATATTTTTCATCACATTTTTCACAATAATAATCCTTACCATCTTCAAGAACCATAATGTAATCATTTGTATACGGATTTTGAGATATTCCATATATATTACGAATATCATCTTGACGTTTAATTGAATAAGCATTAACCTATTAAACCGAACAAAAAAAAAAAATTGTCAATAAAAAAAGTATGCAAGTTGTTAATTAAACATAGAAACTTTATACCTTATTTAAGAATCCATTGGTAGCGACATGTGTGTTATGAAAATATTTTAAAGTAACTTTCTTATTTTGACCAAATTGACTCCTCATATATTCACTTTTATCTTCATCATAATATAATGGATAACTTTTCCATGTTGCCGAATATACTACTGTAATATTATCTCTGTTGATTTCTTTAATATAACTAAATTGATCATATGGTATCCATTCAAATATTATATCGTTATACGAATCAATTTTCAATTGCATTTCTTGAATAAACCGTCCAATTTCTTCATTTCCGCTTTTCCAATTTATGAAATTTCTTTTTAAATAATTTATTTGACATGGTTTACACCATTTATGATTTATGTCTGTATACTTTTTATCGCATTCTTCACAATAATCATCTTTACTATCTTCACGAACTATAATGTAATCATGTGTATATGGATTTTGAGATATTCCATATATATTACGAACATCATCTTGTTGTTGTTTAATTGAATATACATTAATCTATTAAAATAGAACAGATATTGTTAATAAAAAGAGCATGAGTAGTTAAACATAAACAGAAAAACTTTGTACCTTCTTTAAAAACTCATTGGTAGTAATATGTGTGCTGTGGAAATATTTTAAGTTAACCTTTTTATTTTGATCAAATTGATCCCTCAAGTATTCATTTTCATCTTCATCATAATATAATGGTTGGCTTTTCCATGTCGCTGAATATACAGTAATATAATCATCTCTGTTGATTTCTTTTATATAGCTAAATTGATTATACGGTATCCATTCAAATATTATATCGTTATAAGAATCAATTTTTAATTGCATTTCTTGAATAAACTGATTAATTTCTTCGTTTTCAATTGCCCAGTTTGCGAAATTTCTTTTTAAATAATTTATTTGACATGGTTTACACCATTTATGATTTATATCTGTATACTTTTCATCACATTCTTCACAATAACTATCTTCACCATCTTCAAGGACCATAATGTAATCACTCGTATATGGATTTTGAGATATTCCATATATTTTACGAATATCATCTTGATGTTTAATCGAATATTTATTAATCTATTAAATAAAATCAAATCTGTTATTAAAAGAAATATATGAATTAAAATATTAAAATAAATAAATGAAATTTTATACCTTATTTAAAAATTCATTGATAGTAATATGTGAACTATGAAAATATTTTAAGATAACCTTTTTATCTTGATCAAAATGGTTCCTCAAATATTTATTTTCATCCGTATCATAATATAATGGATTACTTTTCCTTGTTGCCGAATATATTGTAATACAATTATCTCTTCTTATTTCCTTAATGTAATTAAACTCATCGTATGGTATCCATTCAAATACTATATCATGACAAGTATCAATTTTTAGTTGCATTTCTCGAATAATTTTATCGATTTGCCTATTTCCACTCTCCTTTATAAAATTTTTTTTCAAATAATCTATTTGACATGGTTTACACCATTTAACCACATCATATGTATATTCATTACCACATCTTTCACATTGAAGAGACATTTTACCAACATATATAATAACGGGATTAAGGATATATTAACTTTGATTTCAGAATTTAAGTTAATAAGGGGTTAAAAAAAATCCATCAATTAAAAATTCTCGTATTTGGAGTTTAAAATCAAGTAGTTATACAAGTATCTCAACCCATCTATGCAATTCGGCGTTTTCTATGTCGATTGTTGATCATCCTTCCCTTATATAGCAATTAATTATCACGCATGAATCAATAATTGGAAATTACTAAATGATTTGCAGAAATAAAGTAGGGAGACGGTAACCGTTACAAAGTATACACTGTATTACATGATATTCTAGTAAAGTATGCAAATAGTTACACTCGTAGCATGCAGTGAACAAATCAGATAACGGGACATTTTCGTATCAGTCTTTACGCTCTGAACTGAAATTTTAAGGTAATCTTTAATAATTTCTTTTTCTCCATAACATAATTTAAATATAGTGTTCACGACTGCATATTTTTGTCCTTAAATTTAAGAACCTGATTATTTATTATTATTTTTAACACTTAGTTTATACTGTATTTAAACACAGACATTCAACAGAGATGAAATTTTGAGAATTTTGAGGATGAATTTATATAAAAATGGTTATTCCGAATTTCATATTCAAACTTATTATATCTACCTAATTTTTACTATTACGCTCGATATAATACAGAAAATTATATTAAAAATCATGGTTTATTGAAGAACAAATATTATGATCAATTGAAGTAAAGATGAACAAACCTCGAGACAACATATTACAAATTAGAAATTTTGGCCAATCAGCGTGGCTCTATTCAAAAAAAGGTGGTCTGTACTTTATTAGTAAAAAAAGTTTTTTTGATCGACCAATTTTACTAATAATCCGATCAAAGTACTTACAAACACCATTAGTGATATAAAAGTTTATAATAAAACATTGTTAATCTAAAATTGGGCCCAATATTAATAATCACTAATTTAGAAGTTTCGAATAACAATATGTCACAACATAATGTATGCGACTGCGTGGTACCCACAAATTATATATAATGTGCAACATACAATATGTAACATATGCAAGTAGTTGATCAAGGGACCATTCGAACAAACTATAATCGTGTTTTAAAAACAATATAACCGGTGCCCCCGTATTCGAGGCCGCGCCTTTTCGAAGGTCTAAAAAAAAAAAATTTTTTTTTTCTTCCATATATTCAAATTAAAAGCTACGGTTGGAAATATTTTTTGGAAGTATTTTTATATGAAGTTATTTATTTTTTGTTTCGAAAATGAGAGCATTAATATGATGAGTAATAAATTACACGGTGCGGTACCTTGAACGTTTTGTGTCGACCTTTCAACGTTGTTTTCTTAATGTTATGCCGAGCAATTAAATGTTTATACCAACAGTTTATTAAAAGATTTTTTAAGTCTTATAAAAAAAAAAAAATAAATAAAAAATAAAAATTACAGTTCAATTCATTTTTTCATATCATATATATTCCAAATGATGTATTATCAAAGTTGAACCTATAGTTTTACCGTACTTGTGATTACATTTTGCGGTAAATTATTTCTACATATAGTAAAATAAACAAATAGATGTAACATTAACATGCATAAATACTCTGTGTATTTTGTGTTATGCTACTATTTATTTTATCATTATTACCTGCGAAAAAATAAAAATTTCTTCCACCACAAGCACGTACAAAAGTCATGACTTCTAATGGTCAATTATCCACACAATTTATCAAGACAGATATAATGGATCCGATTGATACACATATTAATCTTCGTCTCAGGGATTATGTTAAGTACATAAATTTAGTACCGTTAAGTTTTAAGATTCAATACTTTTTAATAATACTATTTTTCATTTTGAATAGAATAATAATGAGATAGTCTATAGAACTAAGAGGACAGTACCTCTTAAACAGCTCAAGGAAGCCTATAGCAAAAGAAATGGACCAATGATTCATGCAAAAAAATTTATATTTGATGGACTCAATATTAGAGATGATGACACTCCTGATTCTGTAAGTTTGTAAACAAATGAAATAAATGTTAAAAAAGAATTTTTAAATAAAGTTATTGTCTCTTTTGAATATTATTATAGCTTGAGATGGAAGAGGGTGACTCTATTCATGTTATGTGCGTACTTGCTATCCGGTTCGACGTACTGCATAATCCAAATTTTGTTTATTGCATATCATTTACTTTCTAACACAGGAACATAATTACCTCCGATCAACAATTTATCAAGACAGAAGCGGTAGAACAGACTAATGATTCATTTATTAATATCAAGATCATGGGGGGAGATTGTGTTAAGTGCATATGTCTTAAAAACTAGTGCATTCAGCTCTTTTTGCTGATATCATTTCAATTTTATAGAAAGTAGAGTCGCGTTATAGAATTAGAAGGAATGCACCTCTCGGAAAGCTTATGCAAGTCCATTGTGAGAGAAACGAATTAAAATCTAGTAGTTTAAGTTTTCTTTTTGATGGGTGCCGCATTAAGGATGATTACACTCCTGACTTTGTAAGTTTAAAATACCTATATTTGTGAACTAAACTTAGTAAATATAAATATCTATTTCTTCTTATAGCTTGGGATGGAAGACAATGACATTATTGACCATATAACTCATGCAATAGGTATTTTTTTGATGAAATAATAATAATATTTTGCATTTATAATAACGGGTATAATTTCTACATATCTGTACAAATGTAGGTTGTTAATAGGTGTATCATCTCTTCACAGCCAAACATAAGGAGTTACGCCTGCGTACCTTATGCAATTTTTTCCTTCCTAAGTGACAAATTTCTAACTTTGATAATAAATTCTTATTATTTTAACAATTAGTTTGTTATTAAAATAAAATCGTTCTAGTTATTATATTTATATTAAGAAAACATAAATTCTTCGTTTTATAGCTTATTAGTAATGTGATTAATTGTTTATTGTAAAATACCAGTTCATCTCTATTATTATAATCACAATTTAATTTTTTAAAAACTGTCATAATTTATGGCGTATTCAATAAATCCAGTTCCTTATCAGCAACACTAACTTTCAAATCATTGATCAGCTTCGACTTAATAAATTTAGCTAATTATTTTCTAAATACTTTGTAAAAGTGCCTGCAGTGAGCAACAAGTGCAAAGTAAAGCTAAACTCATATTATTGTGGTTCAAAATTATTGAAATTGAGTATATTTTCAATTTGGCGTGTTTTGTTTTATGTACATTTCGGTATCTATTCCATATATTACCGTATATTCTCCGGACAAAAATTGTTTCATGTTTTATATTTGTGTTTTTGTGCTGTTTTTCGTTCACAACTGATTTGCATAGAATTTATAATTTCTTTTTAAGATAAATTCCCGATCAACGGATAAATAACCTCACACAGGTTGATTAAATCAGGAAATTTCTACGTACAAGAAACTTAAATAGCGTTCCAATATTTTCAATACCGTGCAACGAAACATGTAACATAGATTCACATGATCCTTAATAAAATGTGAGAATTCACAAACTTCTGGATGATTTGGATATTCTTTTTAAAAAAGTTCTTTAATTTTATTATTTTGAATATACGTAGTTTTATTCGCGAATTAAAAATGGTTCAGAACCACAAAGTAATACGTCTGATTAAAAAATAGTCAAAATGATCAGCAATTTATTAATCCGAATCAGAATTAATACCGTATAATCGCTGATTTTTGAAATAAATATTTGTAATAGAAGCTGCGATTGTCGTGAGTGCTGTAAGCCTGTAAACAAAGATAAGAAACTGGGGATGTACTCCAGTTAGGCTAATGCTATTAAATTGCACAGAATGTTAACATAGAAAAAGAACAAAAAAGTGCGTAACAATTGTAACATGCATCAGTTTGTGATCGTATTGTTCGTATTGTTCGACGGCTAAGTCTCGCATTTTGTAACATACTGTATAATAGTAAGAATAGATTCTAGATTCATTTATTTATTTTTGGATGGTACAGTGCTACAGTGATACATCCGGTGGATCATCACTATAGACTTTTCCTATTTCGTTTTTGTGTTTCGTTATCAACCCAAACAATTTCTTGTATACTGTCTGGAATTTTTTCGACCACCTTTTGTGAGTAAAAAATTCGCTGTATTATTAACCAATAATGTTTGAGCTCAAAAGTTTTCCTGATGTTCTAATTATGTGTGATATTTTGAGCAGAAAAATCTAAGTTTTGTTTCTATTTCCACTCTTTTTCTCTTTTTGCAAAATGAGCTCAGTTATAGTTCGTTGATTTTATTAATGTCAAAGAGCGCTTTATTTGTCATATATCAACTATATGAATGTATTGCGCCTGCGGTCGTTATCTTACAGTAAACTATTATTATAATTTCAAAGTAAACAAAAGCCAAAAAAAAATATTTATAAATATTTATTCATAGATATGCAACATAAACGTACATGATACTTTTCATGCTGTGTATCTGTTCATATTATTTTTATTCATTTACTATTACTCCTTTCATAAAAAAAATACTTTTTTTTTGCTAATAACGAACGCAATAATGGCTTCTAATGACCAGTTATCGTCACGATATATCAAGACGGAACCAATTGATTCAAATAATTCAAACGATACAGTTGATTCATTTATTAATCTTATAGTCCAAGATTATGTTAAGTATATGCATTTGTGCATTTTGAAATTAATTAAGAATGTTCCTTATTAAAACATATTTGTATCCTTAGTCTAAAAAGGAGACGACTTTTAAAATTCGAAAGACAAAACCTCTTAATAAACTTGCAGAAGTCTATTGTGAAAGGAATGGATTAAATAAAGAAATTATGATATTTTTGTTTGACGGAGTTCGTATTGGGAACAATGATACTCCTGATTCTGTAAGTTTGAAATTTTTTTTTTTTTTTTTTTTTTTTTTTTAAGAAAATTTTATTATTCGTTTGCAAATATAAACTTCTTTTTATATATTAATAGCTTGGGATGGAAAATGATGATATCATCGATGTTGTTTACCATCAAAAAGGTTTTATTTCGGTGTAATTTGTTAATGTCTTTATACTTAATAAACTGTCTAAAATATTTTTATACTTAGGTGGCGGTTTCTAAACTAGATCTATCGGCTTTTTCTTTTTTTATATGATTTTTATTTTTATTTAAGCTCTATAATTTACGTTTACGGTTACTAAGAATTTGAAATTTTATCGAATAAATTACGTGTAAATCGTGACTCGTTTAATTTCTCCCTTCTTGACAGTGTGACAACTTTAAATCTTTTTGTAATTACTATAATTTCATTTATTTGTTTATAAATCTATTTTAGATTTGGCTTAAAATTTCGCGAATGAAATAAATACTAAATTAGATTCAATATCCTTCAAAAACAGTCCGAGCAATATGAAAATTGACGAATACTAGAATCCCATTACAAATATTTCTATATTTTGTTTCTTTTATAATACGATCTTCATAACTATTAATAAATAAATTTTGTCAAAAAAAAGAAAAAAATTCTTCATTGCCAAGCTATGTAGTTTTGGAAATATTATTTGATTTCAATTTGCTTAAAGAAGTTACTCATGCAAAAGAATATATTTAATTGTATGACTAGAGCTTACTTAATGATAGGTTTCTTGATATAAATAGATTTTTAAATTTACGTATAAAAACATTTATATACTATAATTTATACTTCAGTGAAGTTATAAATTGGATTATGATTTTTTAGAAAAATAATTATATATAGTAGTTAAATTACAGTGCTTTTAAATATAAAAATATCAATATATTCGTTCGCGGAATATAAATAATCATGTGATACCCTAATTTTATTGGTCATTTGTAATTTAATATATAAATAAATAATTTAACTTAAATATAGTAAAAATGAGTCAAACAATGATAAATGTATTAGGAAGACGAATAGAAAAGATTTTGAAAATTTAAAAAAACGATTTAATACTCTTACGTACGTAATAAACGTTATTGCTTTTGTTATATGTTAAATTAAATAGAAATAGTAGCTAATTTGTTAATAATGCTTAACTCCAACACGTTATAATTAATATTTCGATAAGGTATATTGCGGATTATTTAATAATAAGTCGCCGAGTCACTTTGAGATTTGATAACGCATCTTATATGAATGAGAGAAAATTTAAAACCTGTACTTACCACAATTACAATGGGTATAGCATTTTCCACAATTACGACAGCCTTCGCCATATCTCATGGCACATTGACAACTATCTCCATATGTTTTACCACAATAGCACCCTATTAGCAAACGAACTTTATTAGTTAATCTATGAAACAGCGAATTATTACATTATTAATTCATATCAATTCTCAAGTGACTCAATGACCAATATTACTTACACATTATTTATTAACAATTTATTGAAGGAAAACACGGCTGCTTTAAATAATTTTTAGATGATGATCAGTAGACAGTTAAACTTCATAATTATTTCGAGCATAACATATTTTCTTGTCACTATTTATGAAAAGCGTTAAATTTTCTGCATATATGACGTAAATTTGCATTTATCCACGAAGGGCGTTAAATTTCTTGCATAAATGGCGTAACTTAACATTTGACATCACGACCAAAATTTTCAACAGATATCATATTAAGAAAAATATTTCGTTGTCTTGACAAATCCATATTATTTCTCAGATACATGCATTTTTTATCTTAGCACGAGCCGGTGCATAAGCCAGGCTTTGTGTAGCTCAGCCTGTTTAGGTTTCTCGAAAAATTTTAAGCACATTGTTTCTTAACCTAGAACCTAAAATAACCATCAACTAAAGATGGCTCATCTTGAAAATTCTATAATGCAAGAAAAAACATTGTTTATTGCATTTTTTTTCACTTTATCTTTTTACAATATATCTCCCCCTTTTTAAAATTTTTTTTTTTTCGTTTAACTTTCTGGATAACATAGTTTGTAGTTCTTCAGCTATTAAATATTAAAATAATCATTTTTTAGTACAAAAATTTTAAATCCGATTAAAAAATAATAATTGGCCAGATGATTCGATGGATTTATCTGTCCATTAAACTATCCATATTGATCTAAAAAAATTTTTATAAGTCGTTTAAAAAAAAAATGGATAATTTAACGTTAATGGATTTCTTATCATGAAATTCCGCTTAATATAACAAATATATATGTCGATTATCGTAAATATCAAAAAATATTTTTTATCTTTATAATATAATCTTATCATCTCTCACGTCCGGTTACCTATTATTCTAAATTTGGGAATTTCTAAAGTAAAATAAAATTACGATGTTTTCTTTATATGTTTATGAGAATAGGAGGCAGATAAAGTATAATATTATTAGCAGATGATTAATAAAATGATCAACGAAATTAACGAAAATCCAATCAGACGTGAATAAAGTGTAATAACGCTTCCGCCGCTTCGGCATACACGATCAAACACGAATAAAAGATTAATAAAACAACAAATAAACTGTATATTGATGAGATAATTCCGAATAAAAATAAAAGCTATTTATTATTTATTAATTGACTGTTATCGTTATCTGTCTTTACATCTTTAATAAAAATTCAAACATTCCGATCAAAGATCACGTGGCTTGGTCGGAAACTACTGCTCGTCCCGGAGCATCGTAACACTAGTACACTACCAAATAATAGCAACATTCTTGGTTAGTGATTACCGATCATCCGGATTTGTCTTAGATACGAGTCGTTGTGAAATTCCGTAAGATTTTCATAATTATTAAAGCGTTTCACGGCTAACTAGAAAGTCTGTGAAATAAATTTTATTATACCTACTCAATAAAAGAAAAATTTTGCACTGTAAATCTGTGACTATGTAGAATGAGCCAGAGACGCAAGATTCGAGTACAAAAAAATTTTTCAAAGTACATTCACATTTAACTATTTACTAATAAATTTGGTGAATTAAACAAAATTTTTTGGGTTCACTTTGACTGTTCATTATCGCGGTTTTCAAAAATATGTGAATTTTGTACAATGTAATACAAAATAATTTAGTGAAACTTGCGATTTTTGGAAAATATTTGGTTATCTCGTGTTCTATTTTGATTAAGGGGCGACTTTTTTTTTGATCATTAAATTTCATAACTCTTCAGTTACTAATTTTTAAAAAAATTTTACTTGTATCTTATAAATAAGTGCATGAACTTTTCAAATACTTTTTTCGAACTCCCACGAATCCTAAAAAATTTCCGTGCTTTTATCATGAATTTCGAATTCAAGTGATCAAAATAAAACAAAAACTCGCATTTTGATTTGGTACTCACAAAAATCATGCACAAATTTATTTACCTGTTATTCATTACCTATTCATATATTTTTGAAAACCGCGATAATAAATTTTGTGACTTGAACAACTTAATACTTTCAAATATTTGTTTAATTTGACATGACGGACAAATTTCGGGTATTTCATAAATCCACCGTGATGCATTCATTAATGAAATAAATAAATGAATACATAATAGTGCAAACAATGTTAACTTTGAATATATAAATTGATGAACAAACGTTAAATTATAATTTATTTTAATATGTTTTATGGCTTCAATCATTGCGATCTTCATGAACTTTAATTTTATAATTTATTGTGTGTTCAGTTGCACATCCCAGAAAGGCAACATTTACTAAATAACTTAGCTAATATGCGTTAGAATATCAACAAGTAATATAAATTTATATTATGATACAACATTAGAAATATACGATATTTCGCCAAAATTTTTTCTTCTTAATTATGTCTTCAGAACCATTATTAAATTCATTATTGCAAGACTTGAATAAATTATATAAAGACGCAGATGATTATGACGTAATTATACAAGCTGGAGAAGGGCTTAAATCAGAAGATTTTAAAGCGCATTCTAATATATTACGAGTTAGGTCAACATATTTTAAGGCCGCTTTATCGTCTAATTGGATAAAAAAAGAAGGAGATATTACTGTTTTTAAAAAACCAAATATTAAACCTAATATTTTTAAGATTATTCTGAAATATATTTATACTGGAATTATATCTTTAGATGTGAATATTGTAGACTTTGGAGAGTTACTCGTTGCAGCGGATGAAATCAATCTTGTTGAATTAATTAATCATATTCAAAATTATATTGTTAAATTAAATAAAGAATGGACTGAAAAAGATATCATTAAGTGTTTTAATATTTTATCATGTCATCAAGAAGCTTTTAATATTCTTTATGTTTATTTCAGAGAGATGATTAGTAAAAATCCCGAAAGATTTTTTAATGATTCTAATTTATTTATTGAATTAGAAAATAATGCTTTTCTTTCACTTATTCAAAATGATGATTTTGATATGGAAGAAATTGAGATCTGGGATAATTTATTGAAATGGGCTATTTCAAAAAATCCAACTGTTAATTCTAACACATTACTTTGGGAATCTGATGAAATTGAGATTATAAAGTTAACGATTCAAGAATTTATTCCATATATTAGATTTTTTCAAATTTCTTCACAAAATTATTATTATAAGATACGTCCATTATCAGCACTTTTACCAAAAGAAGTTGACGAAGAGATTATTTTACATTTTCTTATTCCAGAAAGTTCACAAAATTCAAAAATGTTACCAAGAAGATTGAGTAATTTAAGTAATGGACCTTCGAATATTATTAAGCTAGAACATATTTATTTAATTTCTAATTGGATTGAAAAAAAACAAGAAACTTTTTCAAAAGTGCCTCAATATGAATTTAAATTGCTTTTACGTGGAAATCGAGATGGGTTTGACGTTAAATCTTTTAGAGAAAAATGTTATGATAAAGGAGCTACAGTTGTGGTGTTTAAGTTGAGAGAAAATAAAATTATCGGAGGTTATAATCCAATAAGTTGGGGTGGTTCTGGTAGATACCTTTTAACGGATGATAGCTTTATTTTTTCATTTCATCAATCAATTCTAAATTCATCAACTATTATGTTAAGTAGGGTTAAAAATAGAAAAAATGCAATATATGATTCTACTAATAATAGTCATAGTTTCGGTGAATATGATCTTGAAATATTTAAGAAAAAATGTAGAAATAGGGATTATGAAACTAGAATTCATGAAAATGGGGATTTTGAAATTGAAGATTATGAAGTATTTCAAGTAATTAAGAAAGAATGATGCATTAGAGTAATATATTGTTTAATAGGTTATATTTGTATCACTGGTTTAATTATTCGTTATTTTTATCACTATTTATATAATACACACCTTACGTTTAGTACGGAATGCGTAGAAAATAAATATAGAATTATGTATTACAACTTTACAAACATATTTTTAGTATTTTTTTTTTTTTTTCTTTTATTTTTAAAACATTTGAAAATAAAATGATTTTATTAATATAATCCAAATATGATCACTGCAAAATTTCCTGATGATTGATAATACATAAATGTCAATAATAATTGTCGAAAATAAAATGGATTTGGCCTTTTTCTTCACTTAACATTTCTTAATATTTGCGTAAAGGATTATTTATTTATAATTATTGCCGTTCAGAAATATGTTATCCAAATCACCCCACTAAAAAAACGGATTTTCAAATTTTTGCAAAACTTGGTGATTTTTTTGAATATTTTACATGGAAAAAAGGCAGTTATTGAGGTAATTAAAGTAAAACTTAAAAAATTCGAGATATTTAAGTGAGAAAAAATTATTATTTTTATGTAAACTTCAAATCTTTGCTTATAAGGAAATCATATAAGTATTTTATACTTTTTTGAATTTCGCTTCAATATCCTTAATAATTGTTTTTTTTTTCTATATAATTATCGGAAAAATCGCCAAGTTTCACAAAATATTGAGAATCGGTTTTTTTAATGGAGTGGCTCGGATTACACGTATTTCTGAAAACGACGATAATACATTTTTTTTTTTTTTTGAATTTTACAGAAAAATATGCATAGCGCCGGTCGGGTTGGCTTAATATTTATTTAACGAAGGTAGTCATAAATAATGCTGCGACCTTAGTAATTTTTGACTTAAATCCTAAAAATAAATCCGATACAAAACGCAATATTTATTTGAATAATTTGTTATGTTAGAACTGCATGTTGATATTCGATCAATGAGATCGAAAAAAATGGTATTAAAGATCGTATTCTCCACTTAACCTATACTAAACGTCATTTTTTTATTTCAAAAATAGTACATAAATTTCGATTTCAGTATTAGGGTAGAACAAAATTTTGCTACAAATAATATACTCGTAAAACATTTTATGGGCTGCTAATCATTTACATTTTTACGTTGAAATCTAACTCCGTAATAATTTGTTACTCATATAACGTTAATGAATCAAGAAATGATGATCTAAAATGCGAATTAGATGCAAACATGGTGAGAAATGTAAGACTCGATAAGATCAACGTTCAAAATTGGAAGTATTTCCATATTCGTAATTAGAAGTGTTCTTTACAAAACTCATAAAATATATTCAGCATATTTAACATCATTTTGTGATTTTGAATAATATTTCAGTTTATATCTATTCGTTAAAATCAATTGTGCACAAACAAATCTTTCCACGCCATATTATGCTTTTTTTTTTTTTATTTAACGGTCCTCGTGAATATAATTTAATCAAATACAATGCGAAAAAATTTATCGACATCACTGGATCAAATTATAAAAGCTAAATGGTTGATAAATTATTGGTTCATACGTTTCACAAATTTTTTAAGGTGTGATCATGTGTCAAAAAAATTGATGGATAATAGTTTATAAAATTATTTCTTAACGTTATTATGTATGATTGTATGATATTATATTATAATATAATTCGTTAACATAAATTTTAATGAAATCAATTGAAATTAACATTTAAAATTTTGTTCAATAAATTAACTTTATTTAATAAATTTTTAAGAGTAAAATTATGTTAACGATAAGGAATAAAAATGTGTTTTAAAAATGTTGTATATTGTTCAGTTCATATTTTGTGTGAAAGAATTATATCAAAAATTTTATTTTATCTCTAGATTTTATAAAAGATAAATCATTAAATTATTAGTCATTTTATCATATATTCTTAGTAATAAAAAAGTTTCATGAATTTTATTGAAAAAATTCCGATTTTTTCGAAAATTAGCGTTAGGGAAAAAAGATCATGTGAAACGTTCATTGAATTTCAACGTTTGTGCGACCGTATTTTGCGCCATAAATAGGGAGTAAATTTCACAAATTAAAAAAAATTTTTTTCCTGCATCTTTCTTTTTCTTCTCGTGAATATGTCTCGAAATCAAGAAATCATTACCGTAAATTTACCTGCTGACTGCATATATGAAATTATTCAATATATTATTCACGATATTAAAACTTTACATTCATGTATCGTTTTAAATCAAGATTACTGTCAAGTAGTCGTACGTATACTTTGGAGAAATCCCTTCAAATACGTTAAAGATGAAAGGAAAAAAAGTCTTCTCTTTCGAACATACTTTTCCTGTCTTGACGATCAAGAAAAAAAACAGATCACAACATTCTTTCATCAGTCTGTTTTTGACTTTCCCAAACCTTTTATTAATTACCCAAGTTTTCTTCAAGAATTTGAAATATTTAGTATACAAACATCCATGAGATCTTTCCTTCATCAATATTATTCCGCTACACCTACAGAGAATCGAATTAATAGTGTTGTTCATATACTTAATCCATTTATGGAAAAGTTATTTTTTAATAATCAAAGTAATCTTAGATATTTGAATGTCGATTTGAATGATGAAAGAAATCAAATAGATTTGAGTTCATTTGATAATGAGATGCTTGAACATGTTCTTACAAATATCAACAAATTTACTTTTGGATTTGGTTTTAGATTTGATGTAAAAAGGATGGAAATTTTAAAATTTATTCAAAAGAATGCGACAAAACTTACCGATATCATTTCTCAACATAACAAAAATATACAACATGTTCGATTGACATTTACAAAGAAAGAATTTAAACAACAAAAATTAAAAAAACTTAATCCGGAATTTAATACATTATTAGATATTTTAAATTCTTTCATCTGTTCATTGAATAATTTGAAATCATTGGAAATGCCTTGTTTTGTGAAGAACAAAAATCTTGCGAAAAAACATTCACGTTCTTTAACTCATTTAAAATTACATGAAATTCGAAATTTTTCTATTATTATTAATATATTGGATCATTGTTCCAATCTAGAAACTATTGAACTTGTTAGTTTTTATTGTAATAAAAATACTGATATTTCAGCATTAAATAAACCTATCAAATCAAAATTGAATAATCTCAAGAATTTTCATATTACAATATCCTACCTTCCTATTCTCACTCTCTTCAAAAGAATTATTTTAATGTCAAATAATGGTCTTAAAACTCTTTACTATGATAAATATATTACTCATTCTACTGTTGGTAGTATCACAAAATTAATTCGTCCATTTTGTACAAATATTACTCATCTTTTTATTAGAATTTTTCAAAAAGAGCTTTGTAGTACCATTTCATTTTTGAAATGTTTAAAAAATCTTGTTTTCTTAAAATTGGATTGGGATAATTATCTTAGAATTAGTCAAATTGCTGAATTGGCTCATTCATTTTCTTCTTCTTTACAAATTTTGGAGATCTTGGAGATCGATTCACCTTTGATTACAGAAATGTTGGGAGCTTTATTTCAGAATATGCATTGTAAACTTAAAGAAGTTAGTATTTGTATGGATACATATATTAATGATGAGATGTTGGAAATTATCATAGGATATGCTAGACGGAAAAATTCTTTAATGGTTTTTAGATACACGAATATGCCTTCACATCGTTATTATCGTTATCTACCACTTTCAAAGCATGTTGTCGAAGAAGCTAGGAATTTGTTTACAATTGATGATAATCCAGAATCTTTTAAAAGGAGCTTCATTGAACCGATTTTTTAGAGAAAATTTGACGAATTTGTCATTTTAGTATGTTAATTTAATTTATTACATTCTTGTTAATTTCGTTAATCATTATTTAATTTTATACAAAATCCTTTTTCAGGTTTTGGAACCGTGAAAGTTTTGAAATTTTTTTTATAGTTATCTTTACTTTACAATATCGATATGATATACAGTATGGATTTATGTAGGTGTTTTTTTTTTTCAAGACTTTGGCGTTTTTTTTTTTGTGTACAGATTTACTAGAAATAAAAGAAACAACAGAAATAAAATAAAAGATGAACTATAAAATTAAACTACTTCGTAATCTTTAATTATTTAGTTTACTAACGTTCATACTAATAATTAATATTAACGTTAAATTTAGAGACTCTCTAAAACTATAAATGATATAATTATTTTGAAACGGTCAATTGTGGTTACACCTTGTATAAGTATTATTCACGATTCGCATAAAATTCGATACTACGAGTTTGGTCCGAAAAACAGTAAATATCAAAAAAACCATGTGGAAATCGTTTTTAAAAATTTCAACTTAAGAACCACTTAAAACCAATCAACCAGGAAAGAAACTAACGAAATGACTAAACCTTTTGGTTTATGATTGATAACCACGTGACCAATATATATTAAATTATAAAATATTGCCTAGCGGTAAATCTAAACGAATCAAAGAAGCAGATAAACTAACAAAAAGGTACTACAAAATAAGGTATACTTTAATAGTAATATTTTACACGAAATGACGAATTTTATATAATTTTATTCACTGAAATTTTGTGTTATAAATAATTTGATATGTGAAATTGGATTGATTTGTTGGTGGATTTGTGTTAATTCATAGATTTTGTAGATATTAAACAATAATTTATTTTAAATTAAAATACAGGATATATATTGTAAGTTAAATTAAGTGTCAGGGATGGGTACTTGACCCTAACTCCGATCAAGTGTATTACAGCACTGGTTACATAGATTGCACCGGCACTTGCAAAATAATTGATTATAACAGTCCACCACCAGATACCGAAGGTGAACAAGATACTTGTTATGAAGTGAGTGGTAATGAAGTTAATTGGCAACTTAATCCAGTAGATTGTAATAAATTTTCTGCAGTCAATTCTTGTTCTTAGTTTATCATAATTAGCGTTAGACTTCACTTTATCTAATTTACAAGCTTTTGCTATTCACGTTAAAAATTTTTGGATATTAATGTATTTAGTTCTTGTATAATTAATTTATTTGTTCTTCTTTAACGATTTTAACAATTATATGACCATTATGTATCAAGATTATATCGTAACATTTATTCAATAACAGTAAAGTTCTTAAATAATACCTTTTACGCAACAAAGTGCAAGATTCCCAAAAAAGGGATAAAGATATCTTATGCGATGATTTAATTTGATTTCTAATTTGACATTAATCCGCACCAATTGGATCTAGATTACTCTGCACATCACATTTCGTTATGTATTATACAATCAGTCCGATACTTGATAGTATACTGTCGATATCAATATATACTTCCCGACTATAGAGAGTATTTTTTTTTATAAAGGTCTGCTATTGACCGAACGAGGGGATGGTTCGTCAAATAAGCCTGTGGGTCGCGTTACGCGTTATTTTATTATTTATTTACTAGGTAGTATGGCTCATATTAAATCAATATTATGATGTTTTTATCAGATTGTTAACTCAAACATGATATGAAAAAAATATAGCAAATTTTTGTTTCCTTTTATTTTATTTACTTCGTTTATTAATTATTAATATTTTTTTTTTCTTTTATTTTCCATTTTATTTTCGTTTTTATTTTATTTTATTTTATATTTTCGCTGTCTTTTTATTTTTTCATTTTATTTATTTTTTAGTTTTCTTTTTTTTTTTATTTCTTTCGTTTTATTTATTTTATTGCTTTTGTTATTTAAATTATTTATCTGTTATATTTTTTTTTTTTTTTTTTTTATCTTTACAAGAAATGACTTCAACGAATCGACCATCAAAAACATCTTACTTCAAGATCTCTTGAAAACATATGATCGAGTGGATAAGAAACTTTGCTAAATTCGTGCTAACGAGCTAATCATACGAGATATTTGCTTAGAATTTTGTTCGATTTTATATTATTTTTAGTACAAATTTCAAATAAATGTTGTATGATTAACCCGTTTGGACAAATTTAGCACAAACCTTTTTTATAGGACGAAAGAAAACGATTACACAAAGTCACATATTCTCATGCATAAATAAAAACAAATTTTTTTTTCTTTTTTTTTTTTTTTGGATAATTTGTTTTAGCTCCTTAAATATAAAATATTACAGTTAAATATTATTCATTAAATAAATTGAGATTATTAATATTTAGACATTTTATTGAACAATGGGTATACAAAACATTTTCAACAAAATTTTAAAAATTGGAATAATGGCAACTATGATATTGACAAACTTATTCAAAGACTCTCAATTATCGGCTATCATACGAAATCATTTAAAATTAATGCTTTATAATTTAGGCCAAGTTTATGATTCCGGCCAGAATCATGCCCAGAAATAATACTTATTCAATTTAGAAAATGAGTTCTTGAATAAGGTCCCGGGTACTATATGCATGTATGCAGTGGTAAACGGTAAATATTTCATTGTTTCAAATATTATTAGAAAACTTGTATATATTTATGATAGTTTTTTTGCATTCGGGCATTTCGTTTTTCCAATGAGGTGACATAAATATTGCTATTAAAAGCTTGTTTCACGTGTATTACTTGCGAAATTTAGCAAACAAAAAAAAAAAAAAAAACAAATAAATAAAATAATAAAAATAAAAAGAAAAAATAAAAAGAAGAAACAAACTAATTTTAATAGGTTAATTACTACTTTTTTTAGCGATCCAGCCCGAAAAATTCCAATTAGAATATTCTGATCGACCGGGTAAAATTCAATCAGGAAAGTGAATGGCGATATTTTTTTTTTTTCCTTAAAATTTTTCTTTTTCTTTCTTTCTTTCTTTTTTTTTTTTTTTGTTTATATCCCGACTAATACAAATTAAATATTTTTTTAATAAAGTAGGGTACACATATACATATTTTCAGGGTCGACATTACTAAGTAATGTTTGCTGGGATTATCCCGAAAAAGGGGGAAAATGGAAAGGGTTTGCATTAGAGCTAGTCTAAAAATATTATGTAATTTATTAATTGCATAATCGTTCCGTCAAAGATTACGATAAATAAAATTTGATTATGTTGTGTAATGAAGCATCTATGGAAATCGTGATTTGTATGACTTTGACGATCTTATGGAAGATTTTATTTTAACGATTATCTATTAACCAGTAAATACGATAAATAAATAGCTCGACGCTTACCGAAACCTTGTTATTAAAGATGTTGTACTTTACATGAATCATAATGAGCGTATCGACACAAAAACGTCTTGTCGAATAAAAAATTAAACACTTTAAATATTTATATAGTATCATAGTAGTTTATGCCAATAGAATATCTTATTTAAATTGGTGAAACAGAATGATCTCAAAAGAAAAACGAACAATAGAAAGGCTAAATAAATTGAGGTGTTACCATAATTTTAATAAAAAAGAGGCTATGCATATAGGAATTAACCGTTTTATCCTTGATTGAATATTATGAACCCCTTTTTATTATACAATTACTTATCAAATCTCCGGTTTTTTATGATAAGATAAAATCAAAATGTATGAATAAAACCGGCATCAAAGCATGCATAAAATCTATCTACTTGATCATGATATGTTATTATGTAGTATAATCAAATTTATGATTAACGTAAATAAAAAACAAATCAATGTCACACGACTTCTTTGTTCATACAGAAATCCTAAACGTTTTATAGAAAGGAGCACGAAAAGTCTAGAATTTTTTTTCTTTAATAAAGAAGGAACACGAGCAACGTCTTTATATTTTATAAGAATAATTAATTTAGTGAAATATAAGTTTTAACGTGGTTCATTTTTTTCGTGCATTTTATATCATACGTTTACATAAATTTTTAAACCTACTAATCGATCTTATATATAATTGCACAGCGTGCATTTCATATATCAATATCCTATTAATTCAAATATCCCGTTTGTAAAATTCTTTTTATTGCACTAAACTCGTTGTTACATCTCATTTTACAAAAAAAAAATAATACGTGAATTTTCTCATAACACTAAGGCTGATTTTTATGTAGTGACACCGTATTAAGAACGTGGATTAATAACTTTTGTTAATCAATTAATTTTCATGATCCTCGTTGATTATACCAATCTTCTTTTTTTTATGGTAAAATGAAACCGATATCTAACATGCATAAAACGTATCTTTTATTCATTATGTAATTTTACATAATGTAAAAGGTGACTATTTCAAATATTAAAAAGACAAACAAACATATCAGTCGATAAAAATGGTTAGATTGTAATATATTTTTCGTTATATAAAAGTATAGGATTTAGCGAATTTGGACGGCCCTTTCCTTTCATGCAATTTTTACCATTTTAAAATATACATTCTCTTAAATTTTAAAAGTGTTTCATAGATATAATTCATCCATTATTTCTGTTTTGTAGAAATCAAATTCGATTCTGTATTTTCTTATAAAACGTGATTTGTAAAGAGTCGCCAAAAAAAAAAAAAAAAAAAAAAAAAAAAAATTTTTTTAATGAACTGGTAAATACAATTGATAACCTTCTGAGGTAAGGCTTACCAGAACTTTTTTAATAAAGATGCTGTGTTTCACATGAATTGACACTACATATATCGGCATAAAGTTGTCTTTTAAGAACGAGTAATAGTTTACGTTAACTATGCCGCTAATCATTCAAATTCGTGTAACAGAATAATCTGACCAGAAGACAAAACAATAGAATAAATAAATTGTGGTGTTATTATGGTTTTAATTTTTATTAAAAAAAAAGGTGATATTCAAATTCCCAAAAAGATTTAACTTACACTAATCATTAGTCAAAAAATTATGGCCCCCTTTGATTATACAATTATTACTTATCCAATATTTGGCTTATGAAAATCAAAATTATATAAATGGATGAAACTTATATCTAACATGCATAAAAACTATATCTTACCATTCATAATATGATTTTACATAATGTTAAAGTGATTGTTTCGAATATCAAAAACATAAATAAACGATAAAAATAGTTAGATTTCTTTATATATTTTATATAAAAGTATGTGATTTAGCAATATTTAGAAATTTAATTTTAGGCGGCCCCTTCCTTTCGCGCAATGCGTATCGATTTTAATATACACATTCTCTTAAATCTTTAAATGTAATTGCTCATATAATTACGCCACCTATATCTCACTTAGCTCGCTCACCTTATAATTCATATTTATCCGCTAACCATTTTCTAATAAATAATACAGTATGTATGGCCCACCAGATGAATTTTCTCATAGTGCCATTGCTGATTTTTATATCGTTACAATTATCCCTTTGACCTTGAACATTTTAAATTTATTGGGAAGTGCTTATATATTTTATCGTAAGTAATTTACGTGATTTAATTTAAGTTAGATCTTTTTTTTTTTTTAATTTTATGTCGACGTTAATAACAAATGTTAGGTACTTACTTACGATGGAAATTTGATTATGACAATTTTAATACATTATCGATTAGATTTCCATTCTATATAGCGATTACGGGTAAAGTTTGCTAGGTGTTTTAATTTATGTTATATATTTGTGTACATATCATAACTAATTTATCTTTATAACGTTCAGATTTTTTATTTTCAGCAATAATTCTAATTGATTTTGTGAGTATATTCTCTTCTTGCGTCAACCTTTTTTTTTTTTTTTTTTTTTTTTTTTTAAAAAAACTGATCATATCTTTCTATAGTCGTACACTGTTTCAAATGTATCGGCACTAACAAATGGTGTAAGTCTCGTATGGCCATCTCCATGTTGTGAAATTCTTGGATTTTTTAATATCGCTTTCACTCTATTAAATATGTTATTGGTAAGAAAATTATGATTCCTTTAATTTAATTTTAATTTAATCCTTATTATGATTCACTTATTTTTATAGGTCGGTAGCATATCTCTCACAACTTGGTTGAGAGTGGTACAAGAATATTATTTTAATTGGGGAATATGTGATTACAAAGTTTGGTTACCGATCGGTTTTCTATCGTTCATTATCCCTCTAGCTTCGGTAAACGATTTTGGTCCTCAAAAATATTGGTAAGCTACGTGAATAATTACGATATAAACACGTATCACCTCATATATTTTAATATCTTATTCTTTTATATTTTAAGGTGTGGAATTAAAGACGGCAACAGTTCATTGGTTTCAACATTATTGTTAATCACAATTCTTCTTACTTTATTAACTATCGTATTTTGTTATATGCACGTGTTAAAAACAATTCATGATGTTAAAGACGATAATTCATCATCTATTCTAACTTCAGAGATCGATATAGAACAACATAATAATATTGAAAGAAAAATTTTAGCCAAAGTATTGACGTACATTTTAGTCTTCATTTTTCAATATATTCCTCTCATGTTAACTGATATTTTTAAATTAATAAAGGTATCTTATTTCTTTTTTTTTTTTTTTTTTTTTTTTTTTTATCAATAAAATTTTTGAGAGTGAATAATAAAATTTATTAACTATTTTTCTTAAACTTTAGATACAATATATTTTACTTAATGCTATTAGCCTGTCAGGTAAAAAATTTTTTTTTTAATGACGTTGGTTACAACTTACAATATGTTAGTTTCAATTTCTAATACATAAAAAATTTATCAATTTTTTTTTTTTTTCTTAGCCATTAGTATCGGTGGAATTAGCAACCTAATACAGTATATACGAAATGAAAAATTTATAATATTACCTAATAATAATAATTTCATCGCAAATGGTTCCACCTCTTCAAACAATAATGACTTTAATCTTGAAGAGAGAGAATAAACAAAAAGTTTAAATTAAGTTAATCTAAGACAAAATTAAAAAAATATATGTATTATGTATATTATGTTTATTTTTATATATGCACGTTTAAATAGCGAAGGTTAAGATTTTAAATAAGTTATCAATCTAAAGTGTAATTTTTAAGTTTAGACCATAATTAATAATAAACAACGTTTTATTGCCTTTTATTGCCTTAACACGAGTTGTTTCGGAATTATAAATATTATGGCAGTTGTGCGCCAGCTGATAGTTTAATTGACGACAAACTTCAACAGGCGTTACGTATGACAGTTGCGCGTCAACTGATAGTTTATTTGATGTCATACTTCAATGCAAAGATATCGTTATTTTAATTACTGCATTTTTAGACTATATGACAGTTGTAAGTCATTGACGTCTGACGTCAAAAATATCATAGGTGTCGCGCTTATTTAACGTCAGACGTCAAAAAAGATATCATAGGCGTTATTTATTTAGCACATTCTAAAATATTAATGAATTTCTAATAGAATATATCTTTAGACGGCCGAGTAAAATTGTTTCATTGGTATCAAATTTACCGAGTTTGTATTTGTTTGAAAAGTGATACTTCAAAAAGTTTATTTCTTTTGAATCTTTTGAATCATAAATTTATAATTCATATGTATTGATATAAATACCAAAATTTTTTTATTTATATAATACTTATAAAGAGAGAACGCGCTCAGATTTAAGTTTTAAATGTTATAAATTTATATACTCAACCTTAAAAAATATTGATTTTCTTAATAAAATTTATTAAATAAATTGTATGAAACTAATATTCTCGTATTACTCTTTATATACATTTAATACAATCAAATTACAGTAATAATAACGATTTAATTTTCTTATATACTTTAATCTAAATATACAGTATATAAAAACTCAATGTGATAAATAATCTTATTAATAAGATAAGCTTATAATGTTTACATGATTTTAAAGTTATATCATTCAACATGGTAACATAATTAATAACTTAAAATTCTTAAAATTACAAAATTTACCAACAAAGACAACTACTCCTTCTTCTTTTGGGCATACTCCGAGCAATAGCCATTCTTCTCCAGGAGCCACTTTCACCTCGTGCTGCATTCTCCTCATTTTCTTTAAGACACATTGCAGCATTATTGCTCAATCATTTAGTATTATATAACCTCTTTGGGTGCATTCCACTTCGAATTGTATTCATTCATCCATCCACTTGGTGCATTCAGTTAAATAATACTGATTCCTCGATAGTTTTGAAAGTAAATTTCAGTTGTCTGGTTTAAATATTTGTAAAATTTATTCATATAAAAGATAAAAATTTTTCTTTGCAGAAGCATTTTTTTTTTTTTTAACCGTGACTTTGTATTACTTATAACACTGGAAAGTTTTTTATTATTAAATTATTGATATCTTTTTTTTTTTTTTTTTTTGACTTTAGAAGAGAATTTTTTAGGTGATGGACATTTCAGAACACCCATAATAAATGTTTTTTTTATGGACATTAATGCCATAATAGGTTAGTACGCAAATTTCCAATAAATTTTAGCATTAACATTTATGGTAAACACGATAAGAAATGTTAACATTTATAGAATAAAAGACGAGGACGACGATCTCCAAGAAATAAATTAATGTGCATGCGCTAATTAAAATTATGTTTGAAAGAAGCAATTTAATAAACCTGCAATAAATATGAAAATTTTTTTTACAACAAAAAATTATATTTAACGTCAGACGAATTTATATGAATGGACGATCATTCATATAGATGAGAAAATGATTGGATATGATAATTAAATTATTTAAAGTTGTTGTCTCATACTACGATGAATTTAACTGATCCTAGTTTGATTGTACTAGAAAAGAAATCGTTTAACAATTAATATTGTGGACATGTTTAATTATTTATATAAACCGGTATTAAAATTCACCAAATCAGAACGTTAAAGTCATGATTATTATGCTGTACAAGTACGATTGCGTACAAACTAAGCATAAAACGAACTCTGAATACAGTCAAACCTTTATATAACGATATGTCGAAACATGTATGAAAATTTTAAAAGAAATATCGTTATATCAAGTTATACCTATATTCATATATCCTCACATAGAGTGGAAAAATAAAAATTTATCGGTATATTAAATTTTAACTTGTAGATGTCAAAAACGTCGGGCCAATCTCATATTTTTAATGTGGGTCAAATTCCATTATATATTATATTATTGAAAATGATATTGTTACATTGTGACACTACTTTGAAAGAATATTATCAAATTTCAATAGGATAGAATTAATGTTTATTTTGAAAAGTCAAAATAGAAAGAAGATATGAAGCCAATAATTTAAAATACAGTGCGCGAAAAAAATAATTATAATTACAAAAGTTATAAAAAATAAAAAACCAATGATTAGAATTGCTACAAAATTTACAGTTTTGTTATTAAATGTGTAAATATAATATGTACAAAATTTCAGCTTTTTATCTTATTTCTTTATCTCACAATAAATTTTTAATTTGAAAAAAAAAAAATTATATAAAATTTAACCTATAAAAAATCTGAAAATTCCGGTACAGCACTCAGATTGTAGTTCATTAAAAATAGAATAATTATAAATCAAAGTTTGCACCTTGCTAATCTTGTTAAAAAAAAATTTACGCATTTTTATTTGTTGGTTGCTAAGAAAATTGAGATCAAAGTTTCTTCATATTTGATCGCAACCTGACCCTAACCCTTAATATTAGTAAAAAGCACTAAAATCAAAAGTTAAATTTAGATTATAATTATTATAAAATAATTATAATAAAAGTTATTTAATGTTGGATTAATAAAGTTAAAAATTTTTGAAAAAATATCAATTAAATCAAAGTTTAATATATCAAGTAACGCAAAATCTGCAGTTCCAGCAATGCAAGACACCAATTTTTTAAATAAATATAAAACCTAACTTTATAGGCATATAAATATGCTATTTGACTATCTTTTTACCAAAAATCCGGTAAATTTTTTAAGCACTAAAAGACACTTTGCTAAGAGCTGAAATATTAAATTTAAAAAAATCAAAACTTGAAAATTTAAAAATATTTAAGGATAACTCGCCACCCAGTGATTGCAAAAGGATGAAATCCAGCTCATTGGATTCCTCTCATCAAGACGCATCTGATGGTAGCAATTCTATGTCTCTGGAATCAGTAGAAAGTCAAGTTACCTTCCGGACATTGATTATCATTAAAATATTATATATAATTATCACCGCCAAATTTTATGGTTTAGTGGCAGATTGCGAATTAGTTGTATTACTAGTTCTATTTGATGAAGAATTCTAAACATCAAACGTGGTTCATTTACATTAAATCTTTTAACTAAACGAAAAATAACCGTATTGTCTGTATAAAATTATTACACATTGCCTTAAATTATATTCGTTCTCATAAAACGTTATAGTTTTATTATCACCATCACACAATAATAAAAATGATAATAAAATAAAGAAGTAATTTCTTTTAACGACATTTGTTATCTGTTATACTAAATAAGAGGAAGATCAGACCACTCGAAAATGCGTGACCATCATATAATTAATAAAATGAAAATTGCAAACTGTAAAGAAGTAAAAAGAAATTTCTAATATTCAAAATACGAAACCCCCCTCCAAGAACAAGGCAAGAGGCTGTCAGCTGTTTTTCAAAATAACGGGCTATGACCGGTTATTTTATTCTCCTTAGATATGTATAAAACTGGAAAAAAAAGGAGGTTAGCAAAAATAAACACCGTCCTAACTCTGAAAGAATACAAAAAAGAAAGGGGAGAAGAGTTAGAACTATCTATTGGAACCGTGGCCTTTCATTTAATACCCAGTGCTATTCAACTAAGTACTCCCAATAATAAATCTGCCAAACGTTTGTTATCAGTTGTACCACGACTCCGTTTCGAAGTTTCACTCGAAAAATAAACGCTATCATGTGTCCATGTGACATATGTGATCACTTGTGTGACCTATCTAGAGTGGTATGGTAAGATTTACCATCTACTGAGGAATCGAACTTTTTAGGAAACTTGGCGCATATGTATTTTCGTATTACTTGAAATACTACCCATTGTGCAACGAAATGATTTGAAAAATTTTTTTTTTTTTTTTTTTTGCTTGGGAAAAAGAATTAGTCCCATGGAAAGTAAAATATTTATGTTTCATATCCATTTACCGGAAGGAATAAAAAAAATCGGGAAACCCATAGTTCTTGGCAATAGAAAAGAACTAGGAAATTGGGAAAACCCTATTGTTAAACTTTGTCAACCATTCTTCGAAAGTCCAACTTATTGGCAATCTGAACCGATAAACATTTCCTTGTCAAATTTATCAAAAAAAGATGTCATCAGATATAAATTTGCAATTCATGTACCAAATAAAAGCGAAAAATTCATATTTGAAGGAAATGATGATAAAGAAGATGATCGTATATTGGATATTGATAGAAATAATCAATTTGCCATATGGAAAAATGACGTTATTTATCTCAATAATATTCAAGACTATGCTTTTGTGAATTATATTTTTAATTCTATTGAATCTTATAACCTTAAAGACAAAATTACTGAATATCAATATTTATTATCTCTTCATAACGAACTTACAATTCAAGTATCAAATATCGAATTTATTATTAACCATATTGATGATAAATTAAGAGAAAAGCGTCTTTTCTTATGTCTTCTTCTGGGATATCATATTTCAAGACAAGATTCGAATTATGAATTACCAAAATTCTTTTTATCTGAATTATTACTTGATGCACTCGACGACTATAATCAAGAAAATTTTTCAGATGTAAAGGTTCAAATGCGTATTGCTATTGCAACTTTAATTCGACATAATGCTTTTCAATATCAATTTAATTGGCTTAAAATATTTAAAATTGCGGCGGACGTTGATCCTGGATATACCTTTATCGACCATTTAAAAACGTTAAATTATCATGATGATGGTTTATTGGCGACATTTATAAAGGAAGCGAAAATTATCAGTCCTTATATTAAAAATATTGAATTCGATATTTATATTAATCTTGCAAAGGTAAACTTAAGAGATATTATTATTATTGTTTATTTTTTTATTGGGATAATTTTTATTTATAATTTTTCATTTTTTATTAGTGGTTAATTCAATTATGCCATAATAACGATTCTCTTTTCAAACTATGGGATAATATTCTTTTTCATAATAATGCAATTGATGAGGTCGTTCTCAAATCTTTAGTTAATCAAATTCAAAAGAATATTTCTAATGATGATGCTGTTACTTTAGAAAATGATTTTGAAAGAATTCCAAAGAATTATCAGGGCGATGTTACTGGAATATTTCGAAGTCATTCTTTATTTTTACTTGAAAGCCCACTTGCAAGGTGGACTGGTCCGAATATTACCGCTATAAAAAAGCTTATTCAAAATGATAGTCTAAATTGGAACAGAGAAGATATCATACAATCATTAGAGCTTGTGTCTCAATCTTGCAATTTAGAATTATTAAATTTATTTCCCGAAATTTTGGACAACTGGTTTAGTAGAGATTTTTCAGATACAAAAGAAAAAAAGATGCCAAGTATTTCTAAAAACTGGTTCACACTTCTTTTAAACAAATTAGATACCAATAATATAAATAAAAGTGTATTTATATTTGTCTTTTTTCAACATTTAGAACACATGCATCCTTTGCTTAGTCACCGGAAAAATATTTGGCAAAACTTAACAGCAGTTGCTGTAGAGAGAGTAAAAGGGTGTTCCGAATCTCAGATAATTGGGGCAATAAAATTTATAGTTCGGTTAAAAGAACAAGAAGTAAAAGAATTATTTTTGGATCTTGTTAAAGAAATATTGAATAAAGTTATCCAACAAATTGATTCGTTGATTAACAAAATATTCATGATTTGTAATTGCGAAGGAAAAGCGTTAGAGGTTCCAAATGTGTAAGTATTTTAATTCCTTTTACTATCTTTGTTTATGATTATAGATTTTAACTAACGTGAATAAAAATATTTAGGATGTGTGAGGATATTTTATGCTATATCACGACTCGATTATCCGTACTCGATGCATCAGAACAGTATATTAATATCATGGAGTACAGGAGGTTATGGTTTATTATATTAAACGCAACCGGAAATGTTGAAAAACTCCATGCAAATTCTTATGTTCAGCGTATTCAAACTTCTATCGTTGAACTTCACAAACTATTCTTAGAAAAAAAGATAAATATGGGGTTGTTACAATCGTTATCAAAGTACTCTAATAAGAAAATATTTCAATTTTTTGAAGAAACAATAGGTAAAAACAAAACTATATATGATGTGATAATCTCTCAAGATGAAATTATGGAACTCAGGAAGTATTTTCAACTTGAATTTCAAACGTTCATCAAATTTCTTAACAAATTTTGTTCAACTCCTCAAGTAATAGATAAAAATCATTATATTCAAAATATGCAAAATTTAGAAATAAAACAATTAATGGAGTCGAATTATTGGAAGAATATGTTTGACAATGTAAAAAGTTGTTACAAATATTGTCAATCTCAAGTTTTTCAAAATATCTTTGAGACTTGTATTCAAGACGATTCTTCTGCAACAAAAGTAGAATATATAGTACAAAAATTAGTACCAATTGCTATTGAAAAATATAATACGATACATAAACAATTTGAAGAGTGGGAAAAACTCAAATGTTCAGATGTTTTAATTATTTGGAAAACTGTTAAGAATATTGATGCAGAACTTGATTTGATAGAAGCCTACGAGAATAAAGATCAGAAACTTGTACAAGCCCTTAATAATTTGTTACTAATTCCCCACTATTTTGAACGATTAGCAAATTTGGAAAATGTTGTAAAAATTTTTGAAGTGCCGCATAATAATGACGATTGGTTGTCAACATCAATTCGTAATTTAAAAAATGATTCCATGAAACTTGGGCAAATAAATGATTTTTTTGATTACCTTTATAGTAATCTATCTGATGTTAATCAAGATTGTTGGAAATTCATTAAAGAATTGTCAGACGCTGACGAATTCATAGGCTTTTTAAAGAAACTTTTTGAGCATGATATCAGAAATTTGATTAATTGTGAATATTATTCAGATGAGAAATTGATTCGAGAAGATACAATTTCATCACTTATTCAAATTAAGCAATATCTTATTCCTCTTATGAAGAATATAGAAGATATTTTTCATTTGTTGAAAGAAATACTAATAGTTGTAAAGAATAGTCGTATTTTAGTAGAAAAGATTGCATTATGTAAAAGTAGCCATACGGCACTACAAAATATGTACAATAACATTCAAAATCCTGGAAAGGTTACTAGGGAAAAAATTAAAAATGCTGTACTTAATGGAACTTATACATTTGTATACGATGTAACAGTAGACAAGTGTTTATTTTCTTTAGAGTGTCCTAAATTTAATGAGAAATATAATTTAGGCAAGATTTTGGATTTACATGAACGTGCACTTTTTATTGCAAACCAAAAAATCATGAATGATGACGATGCTGAGATGTTCAAAGATGCTATAAATCAGTTTATTATTCAAGTTAATATTGCACAAGAAATAGTTAACATTGCTTCCATGATAATGCAAATGGGACACTTTGGTTATAGAATATTTGAAAAGAAATTACAAGGAACAGATAGTTTGAAAGATTATCTTAGGTTTTTAAAGGAGGAACTTAAGAAATGGTAAATATTTTGTTTAAATTGAATTTGTTATTATTCTTTATATTTAACGCCACAAATAACTAACAAAATTAATTAAAACTTATAGGCAATCTATGATAGATCAGGCGCATAAAAGATGTTATTATTTAACATTCTTCACTGCTCGTCATATTTTGTCACTATATGATTATTTCGCATCGGAAATTTTGGATATTGAAAATGAAGAAGAATGCAAAACGTTAATTAGTTTTGTGAATGGTAAAGCTCAACTATCACCATCTCATAGAGATACACAAATAATTTTACGTGAATCTAAGGACTATTTTGTAATCCTTTGTAAAATTGGAAATGAGTTAGAAAGAATCTTCAGAAATATTCCAAAACAATCACGTAAATTTGACACCGTTGAACAACGTGTAGTACAAGATGTTGTTATAAAAGATAGACTATTTATTGCTACCTACAATGACAAATCACGCGTTCCAAACATTATTATGTCATTATATGCTAATCATGGATATTACCCTGAATCATGGCAACTTTTGATATGTACTTCTTTAACTAATATAGAGGAACTTTCAATTTTCATAAAAAGATGCTTCTTCGCATCAAATAATGGATATGAAAATCAATTATTTTGTATTGCAAATTTAGAATTGTTAAATTTCGATTCGCAACGCAGTTTAGTTAATCAAATTAGGTTGATGCAAAGTCAAAAGAAGGGATATCTTTTGGCGCTTATTTATTACAAGGACGAAACTGTTATGTATCATTATATTTTAGATCAATTTTCTTTAAGTGTGCATGCAACTAATGGCTTAAATGATAAAACTATGAGTGGAATTTATAAAAAATTGTGCCAGAATGTTATACGTGTTTCATCCGACTTATCTGGGCAAGGCAAAACTAGATGGATCAAGGAAAATAGTTCTATTAAAAAGAGAATTTCACGTAATTTTTTAATAAGTGATAGTATGGAGTTCAGAATACTTGTACAGCGATTCAAAAAATTTAAGCTTCAACCTGTAGAAAGTTTACATATTAACGTAATATCTGCAGACTATCCTGATGATGTCAATATGTTCTTATTTGAGTTATTAACTTTGGGCGTGGTTTTTACTAATTCTGACATAGCCTGCTTACCTTCATCAGAAACACCTATACATATATTTATTGAAATAGCCTCAACTACAGAACTGGATTTACTTGATTCCATTACTATGGCAGGATATTTATTGTTTAACCACTTAACTTGGAATATTAAAAATATGATAGTTTCACAAGAAATTCATAGTCCAATTCAAATTACTTGTTATTATTTAAATTTATTAGATCGAAATGTAATTGATTCAAATGAAATCTTTTTTAAACCAAAGAAAGAAACCATATCAACAGAAAAATGTCAAGATCTTATTGCAAAATATTTATTTGATGACCGAGTTTATATCTGTAATATTTTTTCTTTTCGGTTTGTTGAAATATTTGTTAACTTTCTTGCGAATCAATTAACTCAATTATCGTCAAGTAAACTCTTTACCGTAAGTAATATGGGATCAATTGCTGAGGACACTAATATAAGAACTTTAATATTAAGAAATTTAATATATGTTTCAAAAGATTTTGCAGCTATATCTTTTAAGCCAAAAGAGGAAATAGCATTAATAACTTACGATGCTAATGGTAATCTAATTCTTCAATGTGATGACTCAAATCCAATATTATTCTTTAATTCCAATACTTCAAATACGATATCGGCTTTATATCGCGACAGAACGAAAGTTCATGATGACGTTAAGAATTTATTAAAAAGCCAAGTAATTAGATATCAAACCAATTGGGAATTAGATGATTACAATTCAATGTCTCATAGTGCTCTTTTTACAAAGTTGGTAGCTTTTGCTCAAAGTTCAAAAGAAAAACCGAATCTTCCTGAATATGCTTTGACTTGTGATAATTTAATGAAAATGGCCTTAATTCTTTTAAGAGTACGTGCTAACATTCCAGTGATAGTTTGTGGTAAAGCAGGATGTGGCAAAGTAAATACTTTATTATTAACTTATGTGATACGATTTTTAACTTTCCTATTGATATTCATTTTTTTTTTCTTTTATTTCTTTATCAGACAAGTTTAATTGTATATTTGGCTATGGTAGCTGGGGCTCAATTTCAAATTCTTAATCTTCATGCTGGAATTAATGAGCAGATTATTACAAACTTCCTGAATGATGCCTTGGAAAAAGCAGAAGAGAGTAAAGTTTGGTTATTATTTGATGAAATTAACACGTGTAATCATTTAGGCTTACTTGCAGATTTAATATCTAGCAGAGTTTATAAGGGAAATTCTATTCATCAAAATATTCGGTTATTTGCGACCTGTAATCCATATCGTTTTCATAAGAGAATTCAAAGTGGAAATTGCTTGGCAAATAAAGTCAAAAGATTTGAAGAAAGAGGTAAAGTCAAAAGATTTGAAGAAAGAAGTAAAGTCAAAAGATTTGAAGAAAGAAGTAAAGTCAAAAGATTTGGAGAAAGAAGTAATCTTATTTATCAAGTGAAACTACTTCCTAGTCAAATTTTGGATTACGTGTGGAACTACGATAATTTATATCCACAGGATGAATTGAAATATATTGAAGTAATGGTTAAAAATGAATTAAAAGATTTAGGACGTCCCGTATTGATTGAACTCTTATTTGCTTCTCAGGAATTTATTCGACAAGTTGTGGGACCATATAATGTTAGCTTACGTGATGTTAAACGAGCTATAACATTGGTAAAATTCTTCTATGATTCTTGTGAGAATCGTTCGACTTACAAGAAGACATTTTATAATGTATTTCGATCATCTAAATCATTTAAACCAACCACGACAACTAGATCTTACGTTCTAGCACTTAGTCTTTGTTACAATTTTCAGCTAAATGATCAAAATTTACGTAAACAATATCGTCGTAAAATGGAACAAATATTACAAAATCACGAAACTTATGTAGGAGAATACATATTTGATAGTATTATACGCGAAGAACAGGAATACTACATTAATAAAATGCAATGTCCACCTAATACGGCACATAACGAAGCTTTATTAGAGAATGTTTTCGTTATGATTGTATGCATTATGACACGTATTCCTTTGTTCCTTATAGGAGCTCCAGGCTCTTCAAAATCTTATGCAATTCGTCTCATAAATTCGAATTTACGTGGACCTGATTCAATTGATGAATATTTTAGAAAGTTACCACAGGTTTACTTAATACCGTATCAGGGCTCTTCACTTTCGACTTCAGATGATATATTAAAAATTTTTGATAAGGCAAATAGGTATCAAGAAATGACATCCAAACAATTCCCTGTTATTAGTGTTGTTTTACTTGATAAAGGTGATTTTCATTTTCTTTTTGGTCTTCATTGCATTATCTATTTTTTTTTAATTGAAACTGGCCGGATCTTTTATTATTATGTTAGTTGAGTTGGCCGAAACAAGTCCTTCCAATCCGTTAAAAGTACTTCATTCTCTACTTGAGCCAAACTATCCGTCCACAGGACCAACTGTTTCAGTAATAGGAATATCTAATTGGCGACTAGATAATAGTAAAAGTAGTCGTGCATTACTTGTTCAGAGGTATTTTTAAAACAGAATAATATGTAAAATTTAAGATTTCATATATAAATAATATTTATTTTATAGGCCACAATTTGGTTTAGATGATTTAGTTCATACTGCTAAATGTTTATTAAATACAAGGGTTATTGAATATGAACAGAGGGGCGTTTTAGAACCTTTAGCTAAAACATATTTAGATTATAAAAAACATGAACAAGATTTACCTAACTTCCATGGACTTCGCGATTATTACGCATTGGTCAAACGGCTTTCACTAGACGAAATGACTTCGGAGAATATTCAGCTGGCATTAGCTCGCAATTTTGGAGGAACAGAAAATAACGCATTATACGAAAGATATTTCGGAAATGTATTTGAGACACTTAATAATAATAAGTCATGGTCTTATAATACAATTCCTATTGTAAAATTGATTGATTCAAATTTAGATGATCCAGATGCACGTCATTTAATGTTTATCGGTAAAAGTAATTCAATTGTAAATTTGTTGACTTACAGAATGAGAAATTTGGATCCTGTTGTAATTTTAGGTTCACAATTTCCCGATGATCGGGATGATTATAATTACAGTATTTTGAGGAAAATCATGGTAATAATTTAATTTTCATATTAGGAACATTCTTTTATTATACTGTACTTATTATATATATAAATACAATTTTATCATTTTAGATTTGTATTGAGACAGGCAGGCCTTTGATTATATCGGATTTGGAAACAATTTACGGTAATTCTTTCATTTACTATCATAAATATAATGATTAAACCAAATAATTTTTGTTATATTCAACAGGATATCTTTACGATTTATGGGATCAAAATTATATCGTGGCGGGAAGTAAAGAAAATGTCAAATACTTCACGAAAATTGCGCTTGGAGTATTTGCTAATCCACTACTGTAAGTAAATTGTGAAATTTATCATTCATATTTCATTATTATAAACGTTATAAACTAATAGTAAATTTTAGTTCCGTTTCACCAAATTTTAAATGTATTCTTGTTATTGATGAGAATAAATTGGTTGCGGCTGACCCCTCACTACTTAATCGGTTTGAAAAACAAAAAATATCGATTGTTGATATACTTAATGAAAAACAAAAAAATCTTATGCAGCGCTTAGATGAATGGGCAAAACAAATGTCAACTTTGATTGAAGTTAATCAAGTAACTCTATTACGTAACAAATTCACTCAGATGGATCTATTTATTGGGTTCGATAAAGATGAAACTTTGCAAAGCTTAGTTTTTGATATTACAATGAATAATCCTGAAGTAGATGATGATGAGATTTTAGAAAGATGCAAAGAGTGTTTAATCGCAATAACAACTTCTGATGGAATCATAAGAGCTGAAAGATCAAATTTAGAACGAGATGAAATTAATCGATGGAAATATGTTTATTTCCATCAACAGCATCATGATAGTCTTTATGATTATATTTCCGCGTTATTTAATCAAGAAAAATCATTGAAAGAACCAAATGGAAATTTAATAATTGTCAACACATTCTCAAATATTAACATAAATGTTAAATCTTGTTTACAAGGGTTTATAAAATGTCAAGTATATAGATTATCAACTTTCAGAACTGAAGCTCAATTCTCAAACTTGGTAAATAAAATAAAGTTTAATTCACTAGTTATTTTTTTCAATTTATAAAATTTTTTTTTTTCATTTAAATCTATTATATTTGTAGATGAAGCATTTTTGGTTAGAATCAACCGATCATATGTTAATTCTTCAATATGATATTACAGATACCAGCATGATTAAGTTAACTAAATATATTATTGAACAATTCCGAAATGAATTTATTACGAAGCAAATTAAAATGGCACAATCTATTCCTATGAAAAATTATGTAAAAACATTATGCATCATATTTCATATTAACCAAGAACATCAAAGATCGACTTCTTCGCCTTTTAATTTCATGTGTGGCTGGAAACAGATTACGATTGAGTCTTTGGACCAAAAGATACAAGTTCATAATTTTTTTGATCGTTCTTTATATGACATAATAAATTCGGAAATTTTTAAAAAATTAATGAATTCAACCATGCCATTTGAAAAACTCTTTAAAGATGAATTATTATGGTGCTTTTCATGCATAAAATATCAACACATTAATGAAAGTTATAACAGGTATGAAATTTTAATTAATATATCTTTTTAAATGTAGATCTGGTATGATAAGGTATTAAACTGTATTTTTTATTTTAATAGGAATTTATATAAAGAAATACTAGGTAATACTGATTTTATTCAATGTATAAAAACAAAAGCCTTTAACTGGATTTTTACAAGTTGTAAAGATTGGCAATTCGAAGTAGCTTGTAATAAAGATTATTTAAATCAATTTAAATCCTTTTCATTAGCATTAGAAAATTATGTAAAAATAACTATTAAACAAACAATAGCTAAAATCTTCTATTCACTTGAAAAGTTATCAGCAACAGCAACATTTTTCACTATTAAAAATAACGATGAATATGAAATAAAATCAAAGTTGTGTAATTTATGGAAAAAAATGTTAATGGATGATACAATTATCAATATTAATAATTTACCAGAAGCAGAACCTTCTAAATATGTAATGCCATGTGCAACAGTTAATGAACTTGAATTTCCCTTTTCATATTATTTTATGAATCAAATTAATTATTATGAAGGCCATTATGATGAAGATTTATATATATTAAGTCAAGATCCAGAAAATATTAGTAATGTTACTAAAAGATTACATGAAGAATTAATAGAAAATCATATTGAGGACTTTAAGAATAATTTACATAATATATTTTCTGTCAATCCAATTTATGAAGACTTGGAAAAATATTCAGAATTATATTATAAGGATTTTATTAAAATTATATTATCATCCTACTCTACTACTAAAAATCTGAAGAATGAAGAAGCATTAGATTTCATTCTTAAAAACTTAATTGGAGACAAAATAGTTGAAGACCCGTTTCTCCTTCATCTTTATTGGTGGAAATATGGAAATAATATTTTAACACAATTACAATTAATTGAAAATTTTCCGTCTATTATTACAAAAGTTCAGGAAGAATTTATTGTGCATGGTACACTTGACCAATATCTTTTTAAAGAATCGATTAATTTGATATTACAAAATTTGTGTGATGATGATGATGAATGGGAACAAAAAATGAGTACTATTTTATCTTTAAGCAATAAAATCAATACTACACAAAATTCTTCGATCCTTTCTTTATTACTTATATGCAGTGATCTATTAAAAATAAATTCTATTCCGTTAGAAAAAATTAAAGAAATGATTAATTTAGGAAAAACTGCCAAAAAACAAGAATTTATAGGTGTAGATATTATTGAATTTGTATTTGGTGGTCTAGATTACGACAATAATTTAACTCATATTAGATCTTTTATTATGAGAATTCTTGATCTTGTTCCTATAGAATCTGAAATACGTCTGACTATTTGCAAAAATATATTTATGCAAAAACCTTTTCAATTAATTAATGTAATAATTGAAAAAATATTTATTACTGAAAAGCAGCACAATGAACAAATCTTTCTCATCCTCATTAAAAACCCTGAAGTAGCCTTACAACTTTCGAATCGACTAATGTTTATTAATAAAAATCTCAATATTAATGATTCTGAAAGTAGTATAGTGGAACTTTGCTGTGAAATTATTCAAACCATTTTTAATGAATTTGATCTAAAAGAATTATTTTCTTATTTCAAATGTTCAATAGAAACATTTAAGAAACAAGAAGATTTTCCATTGCAAAAAATAGCTTCAATAGCTCTCTTAAAAGAATTTGTATTTAAGTTCTGGTATAATTATTTATATGAGGATAACACTTTATCTAGATCATTAATTAATGAGATTAACAATTGTTTTGAAATTGATCATTTATTCATTCAATCTCTCAAATCATATTTTTTACTTGGTTTACGTCTACGACTAGATCAACTTCAGAAATTAGAGGAGGATTTTCCATGGACTAAAAATGAATGTAATATTAATTTTCTTCCAAAACTTTGGACTCCGATTAAAAGAGTGAACTTCAAAGATTTCATTACTTTTTACAATAGTAATTATAATCAAAACTCAGATAATTATCCCTTTATATCAATATATATTAGTAATTATGAGAAATTAAATCTTGTAAAACACCTTTATCCAATAGTTAAATTCGTAAAGATTGTAAATTCAAAACTTGAATATATTTTGACTAGAAGATCAGCTCAAACTATGACGTTTAGGGAATACATTGAAAAGGAATCGATGGATGATATTGTCAATGGAAATTATTTAAAAACTTTATTTGAAGGGTTTGCCTTGGGCTGGAACTCTGTTATTAATTGCATTAATCAAAATCAACTCGAAAAATTGTACATGGATCTCGAACGTCCTGTTATTTTTAGTTTAATTGAGCGAAAAGATAAAGGAATTTATCTATGCAAAATTTTGGAATGGTTAATCAAATCTCATAATGAATTTTTAGATAATTTTCTTGCCGCTCCAATTGGAAAATGCAAAAATCTTAAATTTTTAGAAGATTCACCTTATTATATCAAATCCGTTAAGTTATTCCAATTACAAGATATTAATTTTATCAATGAAGATAGTAAAATGATTTTAAATTATAGTCAAAGAAAAGAAATGGCAAATTTCATTTTTGAATTAGTTTACAGTCAAAGAGGAGAAATGCAAAATTTCATTTTTGACTTACAACAAATTGAAAAGGTGCTTGTTAAAGAATTAGTTTATGATAAAGTTTATATTGAAAAAGAAGATAATGGATTTTATTTGAAAGAATTTCCATTTAAACATGAAATATTTCATAATTCTAAGAAAATTATTTTTAACATTAGAAATATATTACCACAAGAACCTATCCCAATTGATAAAGTGTTATTGATTCTAACAATTATTCAGCCATCAAGTTCTTTAATTTTGGAGAATTCGTTAAATTCAGTTAATTTAAATGAATTATTATTTCTTTTTGAAAAGATTCTTTGTCTCATCGAAGAATTATCAATCAAGAATAATAATATACTTATTATTGATTTTATTAATCAATGGCTTAAATTAGCACGATATAGTATAACGTTCATTGATATCTTAAAAGAATTTTCCTTAAAATACGTTGTGGCATTATATGAGTTAATCGAAGAACAAGTCGTTAATTCTACGATTCACAATATTGATGATAAATTTAAAGTTCCATTGACACAACAAATGAAGGATTCAATTAATAATTTTGTAAATCAACAAGATGTTTCTTTTAAAGCATTTGCTCTTGCCTTAAAAAGATTTATCAATAGATTTTTATTAATTGATTCTAATATAGAAAATTTAGATTTAAGTATATATTTTTTGGATTTTACTTTAGAATTATGGACAAGTGATGTTCCTAAAGAAACCATTAAAAGATCATTCCCTACTGACTTATTAGTATCACATGCTTATAATTGTTATACCTTTGTTGTCGAAGAAATTGAGGTATTTATTCATATTTTATTTGATATTTTTAGTTTTCTGAAAGTGCCAAGTATTTAATATTAATTTACTAATATTCATTAACAGAAAACTAAAAAAGAAAACGTTCCTACTACATCTCCGACTACTGGAACTAGAAAAAAATTAAAAAACCTAAAAAGAGTTGATTTTTAAATATAAATTAATACATTACATATATATATATATATTATTTTATTATAGTATTACAAGTTTAAATAAATGTAAAACGTTTATCACATATGTACGTTTCCAATAAATAATTCAGAAATTTTATTATATTTATGGATTAATAATACTGTAAATATTTATTATCATGAGTTAATAGTGTTTGAAATAATGAAACGGTTTCTGACATAAAAAAATTTTTTAAAGTATGGATGAATAAAATCTCAAACTATGAATATTGTAGCTTAGTTACTCCTTTCACGTACAATTATGAATCGTAAATATTTAATTATAAGAAATCTTATATGCATTGCAATTGAAATCGTAAAATTCACAGCTTTAAAATAATTTTTAATTTCTTGTAACAGATGAGATTTATTGATCGCCTGAATAATTCAATTTGTCAAGGAATATGCTACATAAACCAAAAGTTCGAATAAAATGGATTCCTATTTTGCAAAAATATTTATTTAATGTTTGATGTATTTAATTGGTAAGGTTGGTTGGAAGGAGAGGATAAAAACAGTTAGTTATTTCTACAAAAGGATAAATATTCAAAAATGTTATTAGAACATTTCTATAAAAGAACGTTCTACATATTCTGCTAACGTCCGAAAAATTCCGATTTAGTCATAATAAAAATCTCTGTATTACTAAAAACAATCAACGAATTTTATTATAAAGATTAGATTAAAATTGTTATTAGAAATCTCCATATATTATGTTATCATTTAAATTGGGAATTACATGAATAGACAAATGACTGAATGAGACATGACATGTGAGAGAGAGATTTTTCAAGTCAATAGCATGATATTTTAATAGTTAATTAACCGCTAAAGGAATGTGGCTGTGACGTTCAAATGAAAATCACGTCATCTATTTTTAACGCCCAAAAATAACATGCAAGTCTAACCTTATAATTTTTTCTATTATTTACAATCTAAAAAATAATATTTAAAGCAGCAGAGTTCTCCTTTAGATTTCGTAGTTATAAATAATGTGTAAGTAATGGTCATTGAGTCACTTGGGATCTTGAATCTTGATATGAATTCTAACTTGTCTAATATGTGCGTATACGATGGACTAATAAAATTCATTTATTATTAGGTTGTTATTGCTGCGGAAGTACCGGAAAAACAGATGGAGATAGTTGTCACTGTGTCACGAGATACGGTGAAGGCGTCATAAGATATAAAGAAGCTTGTGATCGTTGTTATAAATGCTATGCTCATTGCAATTGTAGTAAGTAATATTTTCAAATTTTCTCATTTTATAAATCATGTTATCATCAAAATCTCAAAGTGACTCAATGACCCACAATATGGCACGTTTACCTTAAGTCGAGACTTAAAAAAAGTTATTGTATGTAACGTGTGCGGTAACGTAGTTTCATGACTTTATACTTACATTTATTATATTATTTTCTTGAAATAATGATTTCTTATGCATTAAATAAACAAAAATAATGTGTATATTGACGTTTGTTTAGCTACTTTTGATTGATAAAAAGATTTAAAAGTACAGTTTTGATTTCTTCGTAATTTCCTTTCATTTTCCTTTTGTTCATCATTTTTCGTTCCTTCATAAAATTTTACATTAAATTTTATTTGGTAACACTACGAATACTTCAATACTAGACTTACGATAATCTTGAAAATTGATAAATATAAATTGTTAATTCCGTTGTAATAAGAGCAAAATGTCACTTGGTAAACTTTGTTGGTAAATGATATGACGCATGAATTATACCTAATGATCAACGACATCACGTGTCCGGCGGACATAGTTCTTCGTTACACTTAATATAGTGTTGCACAAGAATATAGGGGCTAATTATATAAGGATGAACATTTACGCATTTGGATTAATTCTTTTTTTCTCCAAAATGGATGACAATAAATTTTTATCAAAATTAACACAAAATTTACTTGAAATTTTAAATGATGAAGAATATTATGATATCACTATTGAAGTTGGTAATGACCCTTACGTAAAAATTTTTCGTGCCCATATGGTCATTTTATACTATCGTTCTCCTTATTTGCAAAGAATTCTGTCGACCAATAAAAAGAAAAATGATGGAACTTTGGTAAATATTAAATTACCAAACATTTCACCGGAAACTTTTCAAATAATTTTAAGGTAATTATTAAATAGTTTGTAATTTATTAAAAAAAAATATTTTAATTTAAAAAATAAATAATATTATTCCAGGTATATATATGGTGGAAGACTTTCTTTAAATGAGTATGATACTTTAGATTTAATTAATGTTCTAGTTGCTGCCAGCGAACTTAGTCTTCAAGAATTAATCACAGAATTGCAATTCTATTTAATTAAGAACAAAGCAAATTGGATGGAACAAAATTTTAATTTAATATATCAAACAAGCTTTGAGAATGATTCCTTCTTGGAACTTCAAAAATATTGTACTAATTTAATTTCCAAAGAGCCAAATAAGATATTTGATTCTGTAGATTTTTCTACAATTCCAGAAAAACTTTTAGTTACAATTATTCAAAGCGATAATCGTCAAATAAGTGAAATTCAAATTTGGGAAAATGTTCTTAAATGGGGACTTGCTCAAAATCCAGAACTTCCCTCTGATTCTACAAACTATTCTAAGAATGATTTCAAAAGTTTAAAGAATACCTTACAAGGAATTATTCCGTTTATTAAATTCTACAATTTAACTTCTAAAGAATTTTTAGATAAGGTATTACCTTACGAAAAAATATTTCCAAAAAATTTATATAAAGATTTACTAAGAGCTTTTTTAAGTCTTTCTGATCCTTATAGCAAGCCAAGTGATAAATCAGAATGTAGTATGGCTAAGGAAAGTAAAAAAACAATCGATTCAAAAATTATAACTTATCAACATGCCGAATTAATCTCAAAGTGGATCGATAAATTAGAAATTACTGATAAGTTAATTTCTTCATATGAATTCAAATTATTATTTCGTGCATCCCGTGATGGATATTCAGGAGATAAATTTCATGAAATTTGTAATGATCAACCTCGTACAATAACAATTGTTAAAGTGAAAGGTAGTAGCGAAATTCTTGGAGGATATAATCCGATTGAATGGAAATCTAATAATACACGTGGCACTACCGAAGATAGTTTTATATTTTCTTTTAACAATGATGGAATTGAAAATTATATTTTGAGTCGAGTAATAAATAAAATGAAAGCTATCTACAATAGTTCTGTATACGGTCCATGTTTTGGTGATGGTGATCTTATTATATGGCGTTACAGATTTTCTCAAAACACACCAATTTGTTATAGCACGAAAGTTGCTTATGAAAAATCTATTAGAGGTACTGGAGATTTATTTGGTGTAGAAGAATGCGAAGTTTTTCAAATTGTATAGGATATTCATAACGATTTAACAGTGACTAGTTTTTTTTCTTTTACTATTACTCGATTTCTTTATTATTACAAGAAAATATAATTATTATTAATCTCAGAAATTATGTTCTATTGATATATTTATTATAATCTAGTCGGTTCATTTTATTATTATTATTATAATTATTATTTTTTATAGAATGAAGAGAATAGTCTTAACGATACAGAAAATATTTTTTCTATCTATCAAAAGAATTGCGATATAACTAAAAAAAAAAAAAAAATTATAACGCTCTGGGGTCGCACTATTTCGATTAATTGCAAGCTGCCTAAAAAAATTAAAATCGACTGAAATTTGTTCTTTTTCCCTTATTTCTTTTCATTCCATTTTTTTCTCATTTGCTTGCCACAATATAAATTTTTATGCTTTCGAAAATTCCTGTATCAGTTAACTTTGCAATAACTTTTTAATTTTAATCAATATGAATTAAATTATGTTAGAAGGAGATTCGAACCAACAATAACAATGAAGTGTGCTTTTCATGTTCATGATTATATAAACATCTGGAACTCAGGTGACCGAAAGGAATACTCCGTTGAATAATTTTTGGTCAAGGTTTACTTTCCTCAAATTGATAAAGTTAACTTAGTTATTCTACTAAGCAAAATTGATTACATGAATAGTATAGTTAAAATTAACATTAATATTCACTGGAATTAGTATATAATTTGTCTATTCATTATCGTACAGTACTTTAATTTTTGAATTAAATTATACGTTCGGTTCAAGAACTTTCATGCGGTTGTGGATTCCATTAATGTGCAAGAAATTCTTCATCTAGTCTTAAGTTCACTTTTAATACTTTTTAATAATATGTCATGTGTGTTTTGGAGTTCATAAAATATACTGTATAATTATGAAGGGCTAGGCGAATATTACCAGTCGAATACAGTATATTTATCTCAAAATGGTTAAATGAGTCATTATTACAGACCCCGGCGAAAGTAATGGCGGTCAGTTTTTTTAATATAACACATAAATTTTATAATGTAGTTATGAATTTTTTTTTTATTTTCAGAAAGAGGAGTCAAAAATACATATATTTTATTATTTAATAAATATTGGATTTGACCTCTATCTGTATCAAAACATGCTTCAATTTGATTTTGCATGTTATTATCGTTAATAACCTCGCTATCAATAACTATGCTATTTTCGAAATTATTTCACTCCTTTCTAAATAAATTGAGAAATAGCTTGTAACATTTTTTTCTTTTTTTGCATTACCATTTTCTTAATATACTGCATCAAAAACAAACAAAAATTCTCATTGGGATTTGGGATCTGGGCTTTAAAATGAACAAAAAAAAAATCATTATTGAAAAAAAAATTTCATACCACCTTAAATATCATGGATATAATTATTTTATATCATCATAATAAAAAGCTCACCAATGGTCTAAAAAAACGTTTGATTAGTCAAAAATACACATATTTTAAAGTTTTCACGATGAAAATTAAACAAATGTGAAATGATGATCATTTCGATTCTGGCAGTAATTTTTTATGATATAAGTTTAGTGCGACACTTTGAATAAAAATATTCAGAATTTTGGCATTTTTTGTAAGAAAGGGATACATTGTTTTACAGGAATGCAAAAATTTCCAGTTCAATCAGAAATTTCTTAAAAATTTATTTCATGAAAAAGTTACCAGCCTCATAAGTAGAATTTATTGTAACAGAAGCTACTGTGGGTAATAAAACAGGAATAATGTCAGTATTTGAAATTACTTTTTTTTTATTGCTTTTTAAATGAGCATATTACTGTTCAATTTGATATAATAAGTAATGATCTAATCGAGGTAGTAATGAAGTTATAACCAAATTAAGAAGCGGTATTCTCACCGCCATTACTTTCGCCGGGGACTGTAAATTACAAACGTTTCTAATTTATTCATTTGCGAAAATTTGTCAAAATTATGTTTATGAAAAAATTTTTTGCATTATTAAATAATAATTGAAATATTTTATTTGAATTTACTGAGATAAAATACCTCCATCTGCAGCATCTACAGTAACTTACGACAAATTATAATATGCTAGCATGCTATAATTACGACATGTTGCAAACAGAAGAAATAAGATTGCTTAAATATCTCTTATCAAATTAATTAACAAAGTAATTGACCAATATTAAGTAATAATAAGTGTTCTTTTATATTTGTTACTCTTCTTATGGTGAAATTAAAATTAGCAAGCTAAGCGATAAACCAGAATTTAGTACAACTAAAGATAATAGAGGAATTGGTCCAAAAACAATGAAAGTCGCAATAGTGACACCCTTGAAGCGCACACAGTTGGTGTTGTAGTGAAACCGTGTGCTCGTCTCGGTCAATATGGTACATCGAGCGAAATTTGTGTTTAAAAAAAAACACGGTATGAATTAATTCAAAATTTTTAACTTATAAACATTTGATAGGTTAGAGATTAGATCAGTTGATTTTTTCTTCATTTTTTATGAAAAAAGTTCTGAAAAGAAAATAATAGATGTAGAAAAAAAAATATTGGTCAAAAACACACACTGATCTCTACTTTCATTCTCACCTTCATAATTGTAAAATTTCGAAAATTTGTTTAAATATAACTTCATTTTAATTATTTAAATTATCGACTGAGAAATTTATTGATTTGATACCTATAACCCTAGACATTGATATTAAATTAAAGTTTTTTTGCTCGTTAATTAATGTAAATGATAATTTTTCTATTATAAGAATAGTCTTTATTATAAAATTCCCTTTTTAATAGCTAGAGGACGATATACGATAATTGCGATTTCAAAAATCCATTAAGTACTACACGTGTAACAAATCAAACTTACATATGATAAATAAATAGAGATATAATGTTAAACAAATCCCGTATGTTCGACTTCTGTTAAACGAGAAACATAATATTTAATTTAATGAAACAAAAGTTATTTAATATACAGCTTAATAATTATTATTACACAAGTATATAATAAAATAATATTTACAAATCAAAATTAATTATCTAAAAAAGAAAGTGATACCATTCGAATCACCAATTCAAAAGAAATAATTAATAATGGAAGTGTGGTGGGATTGATGACATTATTAAAAATAGTTATATCAGATATATTTTCTTTTTATAAATATTATATCGCCATATAATATGATATTATGATCATCAAATGATAGTAGTAGCTCTCTTTTCATCCATTACGCGACTTAAAATATAATTATCAATCTAAAAGGCAACGATTTGTTATAGTAAAAAGGTTTCTTACGAAAAAATTATTAGAAGTGTTAACGATTGCTTTGATGTAGAAGAATGTGAAGTGTTTCAAATTGTGTAGGATATATTCAAATGATTTTTGATTAATTACTACAATAATCATTTTTTTTTTGTAATTGGAATATAATATGAAAGTAATAGGATAGTGAGAATGTAATAAAATAACTGTTAAGTAATCTATCATAAGTATTAAAAAATGGTAGGTTGATAGAAGTCAATTTTCAAATGTTTACTTGAGCATAAAGCAGCGGCGGAGGCTTGTCACGATATTCTGAAAAAAAGATTCATTATTCCTCGATAAATCGATGATTTTTTGACTATTGTATGATTTATTGATCTCGCTCAAATGAGTTAATAAATGACTAATATAATCCACTATTAAAAAATTGAAATAGTCAAAATTATAACTTCTTTAGATAAGTTTTGAGTATAATTTTTTTGAATAATCATTTAAAAATTTCGTTATTTGTAATTAGTTGAAAGATTTCAATTGATTGACCTAAGATTGAATAGTAATATTAAAAGATATCATCTTTGTAGTTTCGGATTATTAGTAAATTTCATTTGTTGTGTGAAAATTTGGTGGATAATATTTAAATTAAATCATATTCAAACTTTATTAAAAAATCCCTTCTTTAATGTTAGAAGATTCTTGTTCTTTAATTCTTACTTACTTTCAATATACTGTATTAGAAATGTTGAACTTATGGTTCGTTAATTTATTTATAAAGTTTAAAAATTATTAAAAACATTATTAATAGATAATTATAATAATGATAACAATGATATCAAATTTTTAAATGATCAATTTTTTAAGAGAATTTCACTCAATTTAAAAGTTATTAAATTTTGGTACGTGAAAAATTTCTATTGGAATTTTAAAAGTAATCTTGTTTCAAAGTACATTATGTTTAAAAAAAAATTTTATTGTACTTTATATAACGGAAATCCTTTCAGACTATTATAATAAAAACCACCTAGTAAAAATAATAATTGATTGGGTTAAATAAAGATCTAAAATAACGTGTAAAAAAAAATCCATTATATATAACATGTGATAAGCCAGAAATCAAAAATTATAAATTTGACCACCATTGAATAGTGTTGCAGTTAATTTATAATCATGTTTATTTTAAAATGTAACGAATAAAAATACCATTGAGATTACAATTACTCTATTTAAGGTAATATGCAGTGTTTTATATAGTAATAGTTTTCATCATTCTTTACCATTATGCATGGTTTAAATAAAAGAATAAGCATTCACTCTATATATACCTAAAACTTTTAATGATTTCTTTGAATAAGAACGCTTATTTTCTTTCGCTTGATTTTCTTTCACTTGATTTTCTTTCGCTTGATTTCCTTTCGCTTGATTTTCTTTCGCTTGATTTTCTTAATTTTTCCAATTTGTTTTGAGCGTATTGATCTCCTTGATTAGCAGATTTTTCATACCAACAAATTGCCTGATCTATATCCTTCTCAATTCCCTTTCCATTTTCATACATGTTAGCAAGATTATATTGAGCAACAATATTTCCTGAGTTTGCTGCCTTGTAATATAATTCAAAAGCCTTTCCATAATCTTTATCAACTCTTCTTCCATAATAATACATTTGAGCAAGATTATTTTGAGCTCTGCTATTTCCTGAATTTGCTGCCTTGTGATATAATTCAAAAGCTTTTCCATAATCTTTATCAACTCCTTCTCCATTTTTATACATTTGAGCAAGATTAAATTGTGCCATAGTATTTCCTAAATTTGCTGCTTGTTGAAACAGTTCAACTGCTTTTTTTTTATCAATACTAGTTCCAATACCATTATAATAACAATATCCAAATCTTAATAAACCTGATGTGTTACAACCCATATCGGCTATACTTTCAAAATATCTAAAAGCTAACTTCTCATCTTTTACAGTACCATAACCCAATTGATAACATAATCCAACATATAATCGTGCTAATGTATGACTTTTTTCTGTTGCACTAAACAAATCGAATGCTTTCTTGTTATCTTCATTTGTTTCAATTCCTAAATAATTAAAATATCCGAGTAAAAATATAGAATCTGAATTATTTTGATTGATTAATAACCAATCATAAATTTCTCGTGAATTTATATTATTATTATTAAAATAATCTTGAATATTATTAGGAACTTTTGTTAACGTAGGTTCTTTTCCTTCATTAAGTGATTTAAAAATATAATTTACTATATCATTAACTATTATACTTAAATTTATTTCAGATGAAATATTTTCATTTGATAAGTTTATAGATACCACTTCCTTTGTATCTGTATTCATCTCATTAAAATTTTCTATAATTTCAGACATTTCCCCATGTAATGAATTATCGGTGTATGAAGGAGTATCAACATTAGCTGAATTGAAATTTTGTATAATTTGAGACATATCCCCATGTAATGAATTATCGCCGTTTGAAGAAATATCAAGACTAAAATTTTGTTCATCTGTTGATGTTGATTGAAGACTTAATTCTGTTTGATAATTTTCTGTTGATCCGTTCATTTTTGTTATAATTTTTTTTAATCTTTCTACTACTTGGTTGATGGTTGGACGTTTATCTGGTTCTCCACTCCAACATTCTAAAGAAGAATATAATAGTATAAAATAATATAAATTAATGAATTTGTTATTTTTTTTTTTTTACTAAAAATGGATTATTTACCAGTATAAATTTTAATGTAATCTTCAGGTGTGCCAGAAATGGGAACTTCTCTAAGACCTTGTGAGATTTCTAAAGCCAAATCAATATCATATTCTTCACCTTCGGAGTAAAAAGGAGGTTGACCACTAGATATCTCCCAGAATAATACACCAACACTATAGACGTCACTTTTATCATTTAATGAAAATGTTGATGTCTGGTTTTTATTCTTTCTTCGTCCACTAAATCTTTTTGGATCGACGTAAGGAATTATTCCGAAAAATCTTGATTGTGAGTTTGATGATGATTCAATCCTCTTTGATAACCCAAAGTCGGCCACCTTGATAATATTTTGATGAACCAATATATTACCGGAGTGCTATAAATATATTACGATGTTAGAAAATATGAAAAAATTTTTATCATAATCAATAAAGTAATTTACCAAGTCACGATGCACTATTCCTTCATTATGTAAACACAACACGGCACAAGCTAATTGATAAGCAAAGTTGTATTTATCGTTCCAAGTAAGATTATTGAAGTTTTCTTTCAAATAATCCTTAAGAGAACCAGAATCAGCATACTCCATCACTAGTAAATAATTTCTTGATTGAACGTTATCATTTTCTAATAAAAAAGAAATATTGTTAAATTACATATTGAAAAATTTAAAATACTCGATGTGTAATTGTCATACCAGGGTCAAATTTTGCCACTCCATAGAATTTAATTATGTTATTATGAAATTGTATATCACGTTGAAGCTTAAGCTAGGATTTAAATACACTTAAATAAGAATATATATATGCAATATATTACAATGTTAACATTATATAGTAATTACCTCATGAACTATTTCTTTTGCGGTGACGTTATCAAAATTAAAAAAAGTTTTCAGCGCTAAATATTGTTCCGAATTTTTCCAATTCGCTCGATAAACTTTTCCAAATCCTCCAGTACCAATTCTTTGAATGTTACCAAAATATTCATGTTCGTAAAATCTAAAAAATTCTTTATCAATAGCTTCTTCAATCCAGTCAGTCCACTCGTTTGTATTTTGCATTTTTGTTATTATTAGTTAAATTCTAGAGTACAATAATTAAAAGAGATAAAATAAGTTATTGACTTCCCTAAATATATATTAAATTTCGGTAATGTCATACAAATAAAGCCACCGTGCATATCACCCCATCAAGGTGATGATCATCAAAGGTTATTAACCTTATTATTTCTTATCAATTATTATTTGTGTCAAAGTTGCGTAGGTTATAACCTTTGATGATCACCTTAATGTGGTGCATATCTTGTTTTCTTTCGACTTGTGCATATCATATGATTCGTAAATCCAAATTTATAATTTTCACCAAAATTTCCGATTTTGGCTCAAATTATGTATACCCTTTCGTAAACAACTAAGAACGACCCGCTTGTTAATATTAAATAATGCCTAACGTGAAAGTTTAAAATTGCAAGAATTAGTGCATCGCAAATTTCAACAAGTTTACAAATAACTGCAAAACCGTGGTCCAAAATATAATGTTACACGTATACGTATACATATAACACATTTCTTATTGTTTTTTTTTTTTTTCAAATAATTAACAAATCTTTATAATGGCGTAAAAATAAATTCTATCATTAGTATATTTTATTTTACACGTGATCAAATTTTTAAAGGACGATTTGGTCATCAATTAAGTTTTATGATATTGAGAATTTTTTTTTGACAAGTTAACTCTAAAAAAGCAATCTTTATAAAGTTAAAGGCAAATAGGTTTAAGAAAATATAAAAATATACATTCAATAACTTTTTTACGACTTCAGAGAAAACATCAGAGTGTAATAATTTTAAATATATGTTTTTTGAAAAAAATAAATGATAATGTAATACTCTATAAGAAATCAGTTAGATGGTTAAAAGTATATTATTTCATGTGGAACCTTAGTAAGTCCCGCAAATTGAGTCAAAATTCATAAAACTATCAAAACCGGTAAATTATATTTCCATCAAATCATATGCTTTAAAAATCTGATGTTACACGAAATACAATAGCTTCGTTATATAAGGTTTAACCATCTACAAATTAGGATTGATTCTCTCATTTTCGTTAAAACTTTAAAAATTTTTTTTTAAAAAAAAAAAAAATAAATGGATGCGAACAAACTATTACCAAGGTTACTAAAAGATTTACGTGAAATTTTAAATGATAAAGATTATTGTGACATTACTATCGAAGTTGGTAATGACAATTATGTAGGCGTCTTTAATGCCCATTCGGTCATTTTGTATTATCGTTCTCCTTACTTACGAAAAATCCTGTCAACGAATAAAGAAAGAAATGATGGAACTTTGACAAATATTAAATTACCAAATATTTTACCGGATATTTTTCAAATTATTCTAAAGTAATAATTTTTAAAGATTGTTAATTTACAATATTTAACTTTGCAAATGTTTATTTTGCTTATTCGTTTTTATTTCAGATATATATATGGCGGAAGTCTTTCTTTGAACGAATATGAAACAACGGACATAATTAAAATCCTAGTTGCTGCCAGCGAACTTAACCTTCAAGAATTAATCACGTATATACAATCTTTCTTGGTCGAAAACAAAGCAAATTGGTTGGAACAAAATTTTAATTTGATATATCAAATTAGCTTTGATAATGACACTTTTTTGAAACTTCAAAAATATTGCAATGATTTAATAATCAAAGTGCCAGATAAGATATTCAATTCACCAAATTTTACTTCAATTTCAGAAGAGATTATGGTTTCAATCATTCAAAATGAGAACGTTCAAATGAGTGAAATTCAAATTTGGGAGCATGTTCTTAAATGGGGACTTGCTCAAAATCCTGAACTTCCTTCTGATCTTAATGACTATTCAAAACATAATTTCAAAGTTTTAAAGAACACCTTACAACACTGTATTCCATTAATTGAATTCCCCAATTTATCTTGTAAAGAATTTGTTGATAAAGTAATGCCTTATGAAAAAGTATTTCCGAAAGACATGTATAAAGGTTTAATAAAATCTTTTTTAAATCTATTGGATCCTGATAGCAGGCCAAGTGGGTCAAATGATCGACCAAATCCACGTAACACTAGAAAAAGTGAAAGTATTTGTGGTTCAAAAATTATAACTCAAAATCATGTTAACTTGATTTCAAAATGGATCGATAGATTGGAAATTACAGACGAATTGACCTCTTCATATGAATTCAAATTATTATTTAGTGGATCTCGCGATGGACTCGACCGAAACAAATTTCATGAAATTTGCGATAATAGATCTCGCACAGTGACATTTGTTAAAGTGAAAGACAGTACTGAAATTCTTGGAGGATATAATCCACTTGATTGGAAGTCTAATGGTAGTTATGGCATTACTAAAGATAGTTTTATATTTTCTTTTCACAAAAATAGAATCGATAATTATATTTTAAGTCGTGTAACGAATCAGAATGATGCTATAAAAAATAATTATTATTATGGTCCATCATTTGGAGAAAATGACCTTATTATATGGAGTTCATCTTTTGGTGATTATTGCAGAAGTAGTTCTTATGAAAAACCGATCAGAAATACTAATAGTAAGTTTATTGTAGAAGAGTGTGAAGTATTTCAAATTATTCGCAATGATCATTTGTGAAATTTAATAACTAATATTTTTATATTATTGAGAAACATTTAGAAACATTCATTATATTTTTATATGAATTTGTATTATATATATTTTTATTTATATATGTTAATAATAAATAACGGTTGTTTGATATGTAAATAAATGTTTACTTAATTCCGAAATCTTAGTTTTAAAGATTTATAGTTGATTCTATGGTGAATAGGCAATAACTTGAATTTTTTAACCTTAAAAAGACCAAGCGACTTCAATATAAATTTTTTTATTTAAAATTTTTTGTCTTAATATTTAAAAATATATAATTACGAACGACCAAGGTATTATTAAGGATAAATTTAATGTAGTTTAATATTTCATGAAAAGAAATAATGATTATTAAATGAATAATAGGGTAATTTTAAAATATATAGCATAAATAATTTGTATATAAAAAATTTTATGCGCCGATTTCGTATAAAAGAGAACGTTTTATAACAAAAAAAAAGAATTTTCTTTTAAACATAAATTCATTCATGTAAATTGATTAAGAATTATGAACAACAACGCATCGAGATAGAATTCAACACATTTAATATGATAATCTAAAGTTCAATTAATTTTAAATTATAAATCGTGATTCATCAATGATCATGTGTCTAAAACAATTTTTTAATGTTGCACAGTCACCACAGTGTTGCACAGCGCACCGTGCTAATTATAAAAGGTTGAACCTAACAAATTTGGATTGATTCTTTCTCGAATTGTTAACTGACTTCTTTAATTTACAAAAAAATGGATGATAAACTTTTACCAAAATTATCGCAAAATTTACTTGAAATTTTAAATGATGACGAATATTATGATATCAAAATTGAAGTTGGAAATGACCCTTATGTAAAAGTCTTTCGTGCTCATATGGTTATTTTACATTATCGTTCTCCTTATTTGCGAAGAATTTTGTCAATTAATAAAAAGAAAAATGATGTTACTTTATCATTTATCAAATTACCAAATATTTCACCTGAAATTTTTCAAATAATTTTAAGGTATGAAGATTGTAAAATTGTCTTAAGTTATTATTAAATTTTACGAACGTTTATCTTTTTTTTTTCTGTTTTAGGTATATTTATGGAGGAAAACTTCTTTGAAAGAATATGACACTTCAGATATAATTAAAATTCTAGTTTCTGCTAACGAACTTAGTCTTCAAGAATTAATTACGTATTTACAAGTCTATTTGATTGAAAACAAAACAAATTGGATTGAATAGAATTTTAATTTGATATATCAAACAAGCTTTGAGAATGATTCTTTTATGGAACTTCAAAATTATTGTACTGATTTAATTTCAAAAAAGCCAGATAATTTATTCAATTCTTTAAGTTTTTCTTCAATTCCAGAAAAACTATTAGTTACGATTATTCAAAGTTATAACTTTCAAATGAGTGAAATTCAGATTTGGGAACGTATTCTTAAATGGGGACTTGCTCAAAATCCTGAACTTCCTTCTGACTTTAGAAATTTTTCTCAAGATGATTTCAATAAGTTAAAGAATACCTTACAACGATTTATTCCATTGATCAAATTTCAAAATTTAACTTCTAAAGAATTTTTAGACAAGGTATTCCCTTATGATAAAATATTTCCAGAAGATTTATATAAAGATTTATTAAGGACCTATTTGAGTCTTTCAGATCCTAATAGTAAACCAAGTAATAAATCAGAATATAATACAACTAAAGAAACTAAAAAAAAAATTGGACTTAATAGTAAACCAAGCAATAAATCATAATTAAAGAAAATAAAGAAAAAATTGATTCAGCAATTATAACTTATCAACATGTTGAATTAATATCAAAATGGATTGATAAATTAAATATCACTGATAAGTTAACCTCTTCATACGAATTCAAATTATTATTTCGCGCGTCTCGTGACGGATATTCAGGATATAAATTTCATAAAACTTGTGATAACAAACCTCATACTGTAACGCTTGTTAAAGTGAAGAATAGTAGTGAAATCCTTGGGGATATAATCCACTTAAATGGATGTCTGATAATAGTTATTATACAACCAAAGATAGTTTTATATTTTCTTTTAATAATAATAGAACGGACAATTATATTTTAAGTCGTGTGATGGATGAAAATTATGCTATTCGTAATAGAAAATATTACGGTCCATCATTTGGTAAAAGTGATCTTGAAATATGGAATTTCACTGTTAATTATTGTAAAAAAGCTTCCTATGAAAAGCCGATTAGAGATTCTGAAGACTATTTTATTTCAGATGAATGCGAAGTATTCCAAATCGTTGGTGATTGAAGTTTCATTCAAAATTTTTAGTATGTTCATATATTTCTTGTTTTGGGAAAAAGCATATTTATAAATAAATATACAGTAGTTTTAGGCTCCATTATATTCTGTAGCTTATTTTTTACGAAACTATCCGAGATTTTAAAGGCTGTAAAAAATAAATTATTATCTAATTTAGGTAAAGACGATGTTTTTTTAAGTAACTATACCCTTTCTCAATGGAAGCAGATAGTTTTATTTAACAATCCACTAAAAATGTACAAATCGCTTACGATTTTTTTATAATAAAAACAATTTCTCTAGATTATTAAATTAACTTCATACGCTTGATATTATTTATTCGACGTGGAATAAAACAATTTAAAACGTTGTAATGCTCTAAGGCTACTTAATGCGCCAATTTTATTATAATGAATCATAAACTAAATAGAAACAATACAATGGTAGTTAGCCAGAGACTAAAAAAAAGTACATTATCCCTTCGAAAAGGCGTAACCTAGGTTAAAAAAGAGACCCCCAAAAGGGTGGGGTAAAAGCGCACTGGGTAAGGGGATAGAAGGGGTGTGTATACATCTAACTTATTCCTGGTTATTAGAAGAAAAACTCTTCATCCACCTACGCCGCTCGTTGTCGGGGAATATCGCTCCGAACAACTCCTTCGAAAAATTTCCTTTCACCAATCAAAAAAAACAAAAAAAATAACCTAATACCGACTAGCCCAAACTTAAGTTTGTCTTCATCTAAAAATAAACTTTAATGTGTCATGATTCTTAGATCAGCTCAATCCTTTAAGATATACATAGCGTCTAGGAATAAAATAAAAGGACACGTTTGTTAGTTCAACCTCATTAGGGTTTTTAATAAAGACCGCGTAGATTCTTTTTTTCCTCCTTTATGGCCTTTGGATTTATTTCGGTCTTTCTTCTTCCCCTTCTCTGAGACCTTTTTATTTTTGTCTCCTTTAGGTGAGTCTTCTTTTCCTTGGGTGGTGTTGACGTGCGGTGTATTTTGAAATCCGACTTCTTTTCTAAAGCCGAGAGAAGAGCGTCTTGGGAGTCGGAAAACAAAATGATCGTCGTTGTCACCGTCCCATTGTAATGCTCAACTATATAAGGCTTGGAAATCTTTGTGTTGCGCGCTTGATCACGTGCCGTGAAAGGTTGCACGATCGCACAGAAGCATTAGTTTAACTATATAAGGTGTACAAGGTTTGAAATTTTACAATTTTTCTTCTTTCATTAATGATAAAATGGATGATAATAAACTTTTACCAAAATTATCGCAAAATTTACTTGAAATTTTAAATGATGAAGAATATTATGATATTACCATTGAAGTTGGAAATGACCCTTATGTAAAGGTCTTTCGTGCTCATATGGTTATTTTACATTATCGTTCTCCTTATTTACAAAGAATTTTGTCAACTAATAAAAAAAAAAATGATGGAACTTTGGCACATATTAAATTACCCAATATATCTCCTGAAATATTTCAAATAATCTTAAAGTAAATAATCCATAAGCAGATGATATTCATAATATTTATTCTTTTTATTAATTATATTAATTAATAATTTATAATTTTTTTTGTGTTTTAGGTATATTTATGGAGGAAAATTCTCTTTAAAAGAATATGATACTTCGGATATAATTAAAATCCTAGTTTCTGCTAGCGAACTTAGTCTTCAAGAATTAATTACGTATCTACAAATCTATTTGATTGAAAACAGAACAAATTGGATGGAGAAAAATTTTAATATGATATATCAAACAAGTTTTGAGGATTATACTTTCATGGAACTTCAAAAATATTGTACTGATTTAATTTCTAAAGAGCCAAATAAGATATTTAATTCTTTAAATTTTTCTTCAATTTCGGACAAACTTTTACTAACGATTATTCAAAGTGATAATCTTCAAATGGGCGAAATTCAACTTTGGGAATATGTTCTTAAATGGGGGCTCGCTCAAAATCCGGATCTTCCCTCAAACTTAACAGAATATTCTCAAGACGATTTCAATAATTTAAAGAATACCTTAAAACGGTTTATTCCATTAATTAATTTCCGCAATTTAACTTCTAAAGAATTTTTGGAAAGAGTATTCCCTTATGAAAAAATATTTCCAGATGATTTATATAAAGGATTATTAAAAGGTTTTTTGAGTCTTTTGGATCCTAATAGTAAACTAAGTGAAAAATCGAAACCAGATGTAACTAAAGAAATTAAAAGAACGGTAGACTCAAAAATTATAACTTATAAACATGTTGAATTAATTTCAAGATGGATCGATAGATTAGAAACTACGGACAACTTAATTTCTTCATATAAGTTCAAATTATTATTTCGCGCATCTCGTGATAGGCATTCACGAGATAAATTTCATGAAATCTGTGACAATAAACCCCGCACGGTAACAATTATTAAAGTGAAAGATAGTAATGAAATTCTTGGAGGATATAATCCAACTAAATGGAAATCAGATGGAAGTTTCAGTGCTACTGAAGATAGTTTTATATTCTCTTTTAACGATTGTACAATCGATAGTTATATTTTAAGTCGTGTGATAGATGAAGAGGCAGCTATATACAATAGTTCGGATTACGGCCCATCATTTGGTGCAGAAGATCTTGAAATATGGACGCATGATGGTAATTATTGTAAACAATCTACAAATTCTTGCTATGAGCAGCCAATTAGAAAAACTGAAACCAAATTTACTATAGATGAATGTGAAGTGTTTCAAATTGTACGTGATTGATGTTTAAATTAAATTTTTGTTTATTTTTATCTTTTAAAAAAGCATGTTTAGAATGTAGTAATTACTGGTTATAATTTATTAAAAGAAAGTTTTCTAAAAAAGAACAAAAATTTTAAAGATAGGGAAAGACCAGAATAAGTAAATTTTACATAGAGTTTTGGAACCGGATGTACCATCCGGTTTCAAATCCGGTTTCACCCGTTTTTTAATATTCGGTTTAATCCGAATTTATGCACGGCCCCTGAATGTGATGATTGGAACCTTGTCGTGATAATTGATGTGATATCTACTATGTTTACTAGTATCGAAATGGCCAAAGTGTACATGGTTACACTTATGTTACTTAGAGAAATTATTCCCAAAGTGTACGAAACAGTTATCTTAATGTGATATCTTCGTATTCAGGGGCCTTATTTATACTACAAAAACCGGTTTGATATTAATTACTTGATCATTTTATACAAATTTAAAAACTAGGTTAGCAAATTTGCAATTTTTATAATACATACAGTGGACGAAAAAAGTCTTCGGAATAATTTTTCCAGTCAATATCTAGCCGATAATTGACTTATAACTCATTAAAAATATATAAGTTTTATATAGAAACAGGTCTGAAAAATATTTTTGTCTTAATACACAATGTGTGATTTCTTAATAAAAATTTGTGTTATAGTGTCTTTAAATTACATTAATCGAAAATTTCATGATTTTTTAAGTTTTTAAATTTAACTTTAATTTTATTATTAATGTACCATAAAATTTTTAATAGTTACGCTTTATGATTCAACAAGCAAAATAAAAAAAAAATTATCAAATTTGGCTGGATATTTACCATGAAATCGCTTTTTAAAGTTGCTCAATTAGTCAAAATTAGCTAACTCATTTTTTTCCGATGATTTTTTGGGCGACTTATATTTTAATAGACAGATAGCATGTAGTCTGTTGCTAATATACTTTTGATATCTAATTTTTCACATCACAAGGGGTATATCCGCAAATTTTCACATGTTACAAACATTTACTCGTTGCACAATAAATGGAAATGTTTTTCCGAAGACTTTTTTCGTCCACTGTATATATATATATATTTAATTAATGGAAGAAAATAATAAACATATTAAATTATTTTTTTTTAGTAAGATACTATGTATAAATAAATACAATTATTTTTTACAATATCCAAATAAATGTTCCAAGTGCTGGTTATTTTCTCAACAAAAATATTACTTTGTTATTTAAAAAGCAACACAAAACTTAAGTTACATAACTACTAGGCTAAAATTTGATAGAGGAAAAAATCTAAGAATATCGCTATTTATCTTTAAAAATAACCTTTTGTGCACTAATTCTGAAGATAATCAGGTCCGCTAGCAGATATATGATTGTTATCATCAGAACAGACACTTCCTACTAGGTATTGATGCTGCTGCAGGATGGATAAATACTTTCTTGCAATTTAAGCTAAATTAGTAAAGTAATCTCATTAACTGACATCCTTCAATCTGATTTGTTTTTGTTGCAAATAAAGCACTACTTCATCAGCATCTTACATATTTCTTTCCTTATTGCTTTTTATTTATGATGTAGTTTGCTTAAAATAATTAGTAGCTGCAACCTAATCCAGAACTGGATGTAGACCATTGTATAGTTCCATAAGCTGATGATTAAATATAATTAGAAAACCAGGAATATAACTTCACTTGTGGCTAACTATTTTATTATTTATTAACTTATGGTAAATTAATAATTGAATAAATATAAACCGAGTGCATAAATTGGTTTCAACCGGTTTTGTAAAACCGATTTGAAAAGGGTCAAACCGGTTGCCAAAAATGCAACCGGTTCCAAACTCTAATTTTACATCATTCGTGCTACATATTTATTTTTCACGTGAAAATTCAGTAAAAGGTATAAGTTAATCACAATTTATTTTTTTTTTTTTAATTTTCAACATTGAAGATAGGAAGATAGAGATGTAATTTCGTATAACGATAAACTTGACATATTTTCTATTCAACTTTAAAGTAAAAAAAAAATTTCAAATGGTTTTAAAATAAATTATGCGTGATTTATCACGTACCTAAATAAAAATTGTTTAAAATGTTTCACAGCATTCATCGGCAAAATTATAAGGTTTAAACACATACAAATTTGGGTTTTCTTTTCCTTTGCTAACTGTTAATGTTAAAATTAAGGTTAACCGTTAATGTTAAACTAAGAAAATGGATGATAATAAACTTTTGCCAAAATTATCACAAAACTTACTCGAAATTCTAAATGATGAAGATTATTATGATATTACTATTGAAGTCGGTGATGACCCTTTTGTAAAAGTTTTTCGTGCTCATATGGTTATTTTGCATTATCGCTCTTCTTATTTACAAAGAATTTTGAGAAATTTACACTGTAATAATAATATGATTATGTTTTATTTTAGGTATATTTATAGTGGAAATCTTTCTTTAAAAGAATGCGATATCCGGACATTATTAAAATCCTAGATTCTGCTAATAAACTTAGTCTTCAAGAATTAGTCACATATATACAATTCTATTTGATAGAAAATGAAACAAATTGGTTTAAACAAAATTTTAATTTGACATATCAAACAAGCTTTGAGAATGATTCTTTCATGGAACTTCAAAATTATTGTACTGATTTAATTTCAAATAAGCCAAATAAGATATTTAATTCTTTAAAGTTTTCTTCAATTCCAGAAAAGCTTTTAGTTACGATTTTTCAAAGTGATAACCTTCAAATGAGTGAAATTCAAATTTGGGAGCATGTTCTTAAATGAGGACTTGCTCAAAATCCTGAACTTCTCTATGACTATTCAAAACATAATTTAAAGTTTAAAGAACACCTTACAACACCGACTGTATTCAATTAATTGAATTCCACAATTTATCTTCTAAAGAATTTGTTGATAAAGTAATGCCTTATGAAAAAGTATTTACGAAAGACATGTATAAAGGTTTACTAATAAAATCTTTTTTAAATCTATTGGATCCTGATAGCAGGCAAATGACCATGTAACACTAGAAAAAGTGAGAGTATTTGTGGTGCAAAAATTATGACTCAAAATTATGTTAACTTGATTTCAAAATGGATCGATAGATTGGAAATTACAGACGAATTAATCTCTTCGTATCAATATGAATTCAAATTATTATTTAGTGGTTCTCGTGATGGACTTGACCGAAACAAATTTCATAAAATTTGCGATAACGGATCTCGCACAGTAACATTTGTTAAAGTGAAAGACAGTACCGAAATTCTTGGAGAATATACTAATCCACTTGATTTGAAGTCTAATGTAGTTTTATATTTTCTTTTCACAAAAATAGAATCGATAACTATATTTTAAGTGTAACGAATCGGAATGATGCTATAAAAAATAATTATTATTATGGACCATCATTTGGAGTAAATGACCTTATTATATGGAGTTCATCTTTTGATGATTATTGCAGAAGTAGTTCTTATGAAAAACCGATCAGAAATATTAATAGTAAGTTTATTGTAGAAGTGTGTGAAGTATTTCAAATTATTCGCAATGATCATTTGTGAAATTAATGACTAATATTTTTATATTATTGAGAAACATTTAGAAACATTCATTATATTTTTATATGAATTTTGTATTATATATATTTTTATTTATATATGTTAATAATAAATAACGGTTGTTTGATATGTAAATAAATGTTTACTGAATTCCGAAATCTTAGTTTTAAAGATTTATAGTTGATTCTATTGTGAATAGGCAATAACTTGATTTTTTTAACCTTAAAAAGACCAAGCGACTTCAATATAAATTTTTTTATTTAAAATTTTTTGTCTTAATATTTAAAAATATTTAATTACGGACAACCAAGATATTATTAAAGATAAATTTAATGTAGTTTAATATTTCATCGAAAAGAAATAATGATTATTAAATGAATAATAGGGTAATTTTAAAATATATAGCATAAATAATTTGTATATAAAAAATTTTATGTGCAGATTTCGTATAAAAGAGAACGTTTTATAACAAAAAAAAAAAAAATTTTTTTTTTTAAACATAAAATTCATTCATGTATTTAAAAATTAACATTAATTAAGAATTATAAAAACAACACATCGAGATAGAATTCAACACATTAGATATTAGCATAACAGATAATCTAAAGTTCAATTAATTTTAAATTAAATATGGGTAATAAATCGTCGGTGCTGCGTGAAGCGTGATTCATCAATGATCACGTGTCTAAAAATCAATTTTTTTATGTTGCACAGTCACCACAGTGTTGCACAGTGCACCGTGCTAATTATATAAAAGGTTGAACTTACAAATTTGGATTGATTCTTTCTCGACTTGTTAACTGACTTCTTTAATTTACAAAAAAATGGATAATAAACTTTTACCAAAATTATCGCAAAATTTACTTGAAATTTTAAATGATGAAGAGTATTATGATATCACCATTGAAGTTGGAAATGACCCTTATGTAAAAGTCTTTCGTGCTCATATGGTTATTTTACATTATCGTTCTCCTTATTTACGAAGAATTTTGTCAGCTAATAAAAAGAAAAATGATGGAACTTTATCATTTATCAAATTACCAAATATTTCACCTGAAATTTTTCAAATAATTTTAAGGTATGAAGATTATAAAATTGTCTGAAGTTATTATTAAATTTTAAGGATATTCATCATTTTTTTTTTTTTTTATATATATTAGGTATATTTATGGAGGAAAACTTTCATTGAAAGAATATGACACTTCAGATATAATTAAAATTCTAGTTTCTGCTAGCGAACTTAGTCTTCAAGAATTAATTACGTATCTACAAGTCTATTTGATTGAAAACAAAACAAATTGGATTGAACAAAATTTTAATTTGATATATCAAACAAGCTTTGAGAATGATTCTTTCTTGGAACTTCAAAATTATTGTACTGATTTAATTTCAAAAAAGCCAGATGATATATTTAATTCTTTAAGTTTTTCATCAATTCCAGAAAAACTATTAGTTACGATTATTCAAAGTTATAACCTTCAAATGAGTGAAATTCAGATTTGGGAACGTATTCTTAAATGGGGACTTGCTCAAAATCCTGAACTTCCTTCTGACTTTAGAGATTTTTCTCAAGATGATTTCAATAAGTTAAAGAATACCTTACAACGATTTATTCCATTGATCAAATTTCACAATTTAACTTCTAAAGAATTTTTAGACAAGGTATTCCCTTATGATAAAATATTTCCAGAAGATTTATATAAAGATTTATTAAGGACTTATTTGAGTCTTTCAGATCCTAATAGTAAACCAAGCAATAAATCTGAATATAATACAACTAAAGAAACTAAAAAAAAAATTGATCCTAATAGTAAACCAAGCAATAAATCAGAATCTAGTATAACTAAAGAAAATAAAGAAACCATTGATTCAAAAATAATAACTCAACAGCATGCTGAATTAATCTCAAAATGGATTGATAGATTAAATATCACGGATAAGTTAATTTCTTCGTATGAATTCAAATTATTATTTCGTGCATCTCGTGACGGATATTCACAAGATGCATTTCATAAAATTTGTGATAACAAACCTCGCACTGTAACGCTTGTTAAAGTGAAGAATAGTAGCGAAATCCTTGGAGGGTATAATCCACTTAAATGGATGTCTGATAATAGTTATTATGCAACCAAAGATAGTTTTATATTTTCTTTTAATAATAATAGAATTGACAATTATATTTTAAGTCGTGTAATGGATGAAAATTATGCTATCTACAATGGGCACTTGTTCGGCCCATTATTTGGTAAAGGTGATCTTGAAATATTGTCATGGAGAGGTAGTTTTAATAATAAAATTTCTTATGAAAAGCTTATTAGGAAAACTGTAGACAAGTTTATTGTAGAAGAGTTTGAAGTATTTCAAATTGTGTAGGATATTCATTTTGAATTCACTCTGTTTTTAATATACTATTGTTAAAGAATAAATATAACAATTTTTATTATATTTTTTTTTTTTTTTTTTTTTGTATTCTGAACGAATAAATTAGTGATGTAAATTTAAATTAAATTTGCAAAAAGATGTGGAAATGGTAATGCTTGCTATTCTTCTATTTGTATTTCATCTCTAGTTTGCAATTTTCAGTATGACAACTAGTCGCTGCGGTCAAGTTCTTGTCCTGTCATTTGATTAAAGTAGAAAGAATCAATTAAATATCACGAAGAGACGAGGAGTGGTTACTTGGACGCTAAAAATATACCAATATGTAATTTTATGCATAATTAATTCCGAGGTCACAACGAAATTTACTTGTTATAAAAAAATCCCATAATCCAAAACCTTATAAACTAATACTCAAAAAAATTAAATGCAAGCTACATCCAGCTTTTGAATCTGGTGTTCATATCCTTTTGGCAGTTGAAACGTCTTGTTCTGCATATGAAATAATGATCAGGAACAAACAAGAAAATATGTCAATCTCATTTAATTTCTCGATAATGTGAAAAAGAATTTTCAATTTAGATTGTTACATTGTAGTTAATGTTTTGTGTATTATTTTCAGAATTATTATTTTAGAACAAGAAAATTTCTATATGCAACTCGAAACAATCATGGAGTTTAAAAAAGTTTCTTCCTCATTTTAAAAATTGTATAATCAATAACCATACAAATACTATTATACATCATTCCTGCATAAAATAAAATTTTTTTTATACATTAAAACGTGTGACCGGTTCAGTATGGCAACTAAAAAGTGAACAATTTACAAAAATCAAATAATTGCGTTAATTTATTTAAATATAATATTCTTAGAAAGACTTATCATGCAAACAGAATATTTTCGTGCAACCATACTTATGACTGGATTATAACATATTTTCAGTTTCTTTGAAACAAACAAATAAAAAGGTTAACATTATAATATTGATTTTTTTCTTTCATCTGTTCTCATTCGTCTCTAAATTATAAAAAACGAAACTTTGTCAAAATTTTTAATTAATGCTCATACGATTATTCTATAATCTATATTATTCCCTTTAATAATTTCAAACGTTAACGACAAAACAAAAAGAGAAATGACAATTATTATTAATAGTAAATATTTGGTAATTTAATATATTAAATTCTAAGATTAATTGATAAAGTTTTATTTACATTATTGAATATTTATAAGATCTCTGAACCTCAGATATAAATGTACTACCAGTGAAGTGAAATGAACTTGGACACTTGGTCTTAGGAATTAATCATTCAAAATGATAATCTCCAAGTTTATAAATGGGAATTGTTCAAAGCTCAGACAAACTATACAAAGGATGATTTAATACTTTGAAAAATGCCTTAAACAATATATGATTTCATAATTTAGCTTTCAAAGAGTTTCTAGATAAAGCATTTCTTTATAGAAAATTTTATTTACCCAAAGAAATTATTGTAAATAAAACCTCTTATAAATAAAGAAATTAGTCTAATAATTATTGGTTATACGTATAAAATAAGCTGAATTAATCTCAAAATGATAAATACAGTTTAAAAATTGAGGATAAGTTAATTTCCTAAGTGAATTAAAATTATTATTTCGCGGATCTCACGCACTAAATATGTGATCATTCTCTCGTACAGTAACAATACTAGTATTATATTATTACTAGAACAATGATGTAGAATAACATTATAGGGGATATAATAGTATTTTTTCCAGTTTTAAATAAAGATGTCTAACAAAAGTCCGAAAAGCAAATTCAATAAAATAAAATAGAATGTTAGCAAGAATTAATTTAAAAAAATCATAATTATGTTAGAGAAAAAAGGAATACTTGAATATTGATTTTATTGATCTATAATCAATTTCTACATAAATTAAACAAATTATTCTTAAACAGATTGAAAGTTTTACTCATATAATAATGTCTTATTTATTCTAAATTGTTATAGAATTGTTATTCTTGAATTTTTAAATCAAATTGATTAATAATTTATAGGAGATTAATACCCCATTTGCTGCTAGTGAACTCCGAATTTCATTTATTTACTTGTTCTACTCAACAATAATTAGTTTCTAAAATAAATATTCGTTTAAAGTGAATCAAAATTGTTTGAATAAAATATAAACTTTCTCTACATAGTCAGAACTTGATGCAATTTCTGTTTAGTGAATTTTTTTGCTATATAATGCTATTTGGGTGTAATACTATTATATATTACCTATAGAGTTTATAATTTCATTATAATGTTACTTTCATAATTCAGTTTCTGATAGCCACACGATCACACAACATAACTGGACAGTGTGTGTAAGTGTACTGTACCAAAAACTGTAAATGCAGGAGATTAAGTTATGGTTTACGATGAGTAGGCTATTATTTAAAATCTAGAACCAATACCTTCTAATTTCTCTGGAATAATTAACGATCGATGGTGATATTGCACCAATTATTTATGTCGCACAAAAACACAAATTGTCAATTATATAAGGTCGGTCATTTACAAATTTATAAATTTGGATTGATTCTTTCTCATTTTCGTTAGGATGGATAATAATAAATTTTTGTTACCAAAATTATCACAAAATTTACTTGAAATTTTAAATGACGACGAATATTATGATATTACTATTGAAGTTGGTAATGACCCTTATATAAAAGTCTTTCGTGCTCATATGGTTATTTTACATTATCGTTCTCCCTTCTTAAAAAAAATTTTATTAACAAATAAAAAGAAAAATGATGGAACTTTAACACATATCAAATTATCTAATATTTCACCTGAAATTTTTCAAATCATTTTAAGGTAGTAAAGAGTTAAATTTAAATGAAACTATAAAATTTAATATTTTAATTTCATTATTTTATTTTTAGGTATATTTATGGCGGAAAGCTTTCTTTAAACGAATATGATGATTCGGATATAATTAAGATCCTAGTTGCTGCCAATGAACTTAGTCTTCAGGAATTAGTTATTTATTTACAATATTTTTTGATTGAAAGAAAGACAAGCTGGATAGAGAAAAATTTTAATCTTGTTTATCAAACAAGTTATGAAAATGATTCACTATTAGAACTACAAAAATATTGTACTAATTTAATATCTAAGGAACCGGATAAGATACTAAAATCACCAGAGTTCTCTTCGATTTCAGAAAACCTTTTGGTTTCAATTATTCAAAATGAAAAACTTCAAATGAAAGAAATTCAAATTTGGGAACACGTACTTAAATGGGGACTCGCTCAAAATCCAGAACTTCCTTCTGAAATCACTAACTTTTCAAAAGATGATTTCAATACTTTAAAGAATTCCTTACAACAATGTCTTCCTTTTATTAATTTTTATAATTTAACTTCTAAAGAATTTGTTGACAAAGTATTTCCTTATAGAGAAATCCTGCCCGAAGAATTGTGTGCAGATTTATTAAAGTCTTTTTTGACTCTCTCGAATCCTGATAGTAAGCCAATTGATAGATCAAAACCTCATAAAACTAAAAAATTTAAATTAAAAACTGTTGATTCAAAAATTATTACTCCTCAACATGCTGAGTTAATATTAGGATGGGGTAATAAATTCGAAATGACTGATGAGTTAGCTTCTTCGTATAAATTCAAATTATTATTTCGCGCTTCTCATAATGGACATTCACATGACATATTTCATCAGATTTGTAATAATCAATCTCACACAGTAACAATTGTTAAAGTGAAAGATAGTAATGAAATTCTTGGAGGATATAATCCAATTGAATGGAAATCTGATAATAAATATGGTACCACTGAAGATAGTTTTATATTCTCTTTTAATAATGATAAGATTGAAAATTATACTTTAAGTCGTGTAATGAAAGAAAATAATGCTATAAAAAATAATTCTTATTTTGGCCCATCATTTGGTGTAAAAGATCTTACTATATGGGGTATAAGTGGTAGTTATTGCAAAAAATTTTCTTATGAAAAGTCAATTAGAAAATCTGAAAGTAATTTTACCATAGAAGAATGTGAAGTATTTCAAATTGTTCATAGTTGATGTTTAACTGTATATTCTTACTCCTCAATTTTCAGTATTTATACCTTCATAAATATCAATTTCCTTAAGTTATATTCCAAATGATTAGGTTGTTACAATTTATCCGTTTATTTTTTTTATTCACAAATAAAATCATTTTCGTGAGTGTATTGATTTTGTTTTAAATTCTATATTTTTTTCGGCAGTTTTTTTTAACTAATTTCCCCACTTTTTTTTATCACTGGAGTTTCGATTTATGTCTATCATAATATTATTAAATGCTGTATGTATTTAACTACCTTACTATAATAAATTTAAACCAATTTTGATGAACAATTTTGAAATGAAAAAAAATTAGAGTATAAAAATGATGTTTGTACTTTCAGTCTTTTCTTAATATTATCAGATTTATCATAATGCATATAAATTTATTACCTTTTACATCGTTTCTCGTGATTAGGTTAGCGAATAATTTCATATTTTTACCGGTTTTCAGCACAAAATTTTTACGTATTATATAAATTTCCTAGTGTCGCCAACGTGTTTAACAATAGTACTTTTGGTGATTAACAATTTCGTATCTATTGCGTGACTCATTAAAAAATAAATAATATAAAATCACTGAATTATTGATATAAATTCATGTCACAGTTTTAACTCTTCTTCATTTTACCTAAATTTAATGTATTTGTAATAAATAGATAAAATATCAAATCTTGTTTATAACTCGTTCGTATATTTAAATACAAACTATCATTTTATAAATGCGAATTCAAATAGTAAAGTTGTATTTGATAAGCTGAATCTTTAATAAATCCTTTAACTATGTGATGTTGAATAACATTATTATATCGATCACCGAATAGTGCTGTGCTGCTGCAAAAATTTATCACGTGCTTGAACATTTAATGTTGCACAGAGTACAGTGGCTAATTATATAAGGTTGAACATTTACGCATTCGGAATTTTGGATTAATTTTTTTTTTCCTCCTTCCGTCGTCAACATTAAAATTTATAAAATGGATGAAAATAAATTTTTACCAAAATTATCACAAAATTTACTTGAAATTTTAAATGATGAAGAATATTATGATATTACTATTGAAGTTGGCAATGACCCTTACGTAAAAGTCTTTCGTGCCCACATGGTCATTTTGCATTATCGTTCTCCTTATTTACAAAGAATTTTGTCAACTAACAAAAAGGAAAATGATGGGACTTTGGTACATATTAAATTACCGAATATATCTCCTGAAATATTTCAAATAATATTAAGGTAATAATTTATAAATAAATGATGTTCAACTTATTAATTTTAATAATAATACATATACTTTATATGTTAGGTATATCTATGACGGAAAACTTTCTTTAAAAGATTATGATTCTTTAGAAATAATCAAAATTTTAGTTGCTTCTAATGAACTTGGTCTTCAAGAACTTATCACCTATCTACAATTCTATTTGATTGAAAATGAAAAAAATTGGATGGAACAAAATTTTAATTTGATATATCAAACAAGTTTTGGAAATGATTCTCTCTTGGAACTTCAGAAATATTGTACTGATTTAATAACAAAAGAGCCAAATAAAATATTTACTTCTATAAATTTTTCTTCAATTCCAGAAAAACTTTTAATTTCAATTATTCAAAATGATAACCTTCAAATTAGTGAAGTTCAAATTTGGGATCATGTTCTTAAATGGGGTCTTGCTCAAAATCCCGAACTTCCCTCTGACCCTACAAAGTATTCAAAGGATGATTTCAAAAATTTAAGGAATACTTTACAAAGATTCATTCCATTTATTAAATTCAATAATTTAACTTCTAAAGAATTTATAGACAAGGTATTACCTTACGAGAAAATATTTCCGAAAGATTTATATAAAAATTTATTAAGAGCTTTCTTAAGTCTTTTAGATCCTAATAGCAAGCCAAGCAATGAACCAGAACATAGTATACCTAAAGAAAGTGAAAAAACAATTGATTCAAAAATTATAACTCATCAGCATGTTGAATTAATCTCAAAATGGGTCGATAGATTAGAAATTACGGACAAGTTAATTTCTTCATATGAATTTAAATTGTTATTTCGGGCATCTCGTGATGGACATTCAAAAGAGAAGTTTCATGAAATTTGTGATAATAAACCTCGCACTATATCTATTGCTAAAGTGAAAGGTAGTAGCGAAATTATTGGAGGATATAATCCACTTAAATGGGATAATTCTTATTATGATTATAGCATTACTAAAGATAGTTTTATATTTTCTTTTGACAATGATAGAATTGATAATTATATTTTAAGTCGTGTAATAGATAAAGATTATGCCATCTACAATGATTCCAATTATGGTCCATCATTTGGTGAAGGTGACCTTGAATTATGGGAGGGAAACGAAAACATTAATTACTGTGTGAAATGTGATTATGAGAAACATATTAGAAAAACTGAAGATAACTTTGCTATAGATGAATGTGAAGTATTTCAAATCATTTGCGATTGATATTCAAATTAAAATTTGCAATGTTTTAGATTCCTTATTTAAAAAAAAGTATATTTATTGTTTACAATTATATTATATTTTGTAATAAATTGAATTTGCCATACTTATTCTTTTATGAAGCTATTTAGAAAAAATCCAAAAGTTAGAGAATTATAAATAAAAGGTAATTTTTAAACTAGGGTGGTAAAAAATGATTATTTTTTTTTTTCAAAAAACAACTAACTAATTCTTCTGAGGAAGAATCAAATAATTTTTTATTACTTGTACGTACTAAAATATAATTTTTACACGTAGCTTTCCGTAAAAGATATACGTAAAAGAAATAAATCGCTTGCAATTCTTTATAATAAAAGATATTTTAAATTGAGAATGTTGACGACTTACTTTTATAATAACGCTATGTATTTAATCACGTGCCATATAATAAATTTGAAGGTTGTTACAAAATTAGGTAAATGATTATAACCTTATCCTAAAATTTATTTGAAATTTTAAATGGAGAAGATTATAACCGTTGAAGTTGGCAATACCTTATGTAAAATATTCTGTGCGCACTAGTGCATATGATTATTGTTTATTATCGTTCTTCTCATTTGCAATGAATTTTTCAACAAATAAAAAGAAAATGATGGAACTTTGACGCATTAAATTACCGAATATTTCGTCTAAGATTTTTCAAATAATTTTAAGATAATAACCAAGAGATAAATTTAAACTGGACCACCAAAATTTTTTACATTTTTAATATTTGAATTTTTTTTTCTAAATACTGTATATTTATTTACAATGAAAGACTTTAAATAAATATGACAATTCGAAATTAGTCTTCAAGAATTAGTCACGTATATATAATCCTTTTAAATTGAAACAATGCAGAGCTGAATGGAGAGAAGTTAAGATATTTAATTCTTCAAATTTTTCTTCGATTCCAGAGAAGCTTTTGATTTCAATTATTCAAAGTGATAATAAATAAATGAGGTTCAAATCTGGGAACATGTTCTTAAACGGGAACTCACCCAAAATCCAGAACTCCTTGACCTTACAAACTATTCAAAAGATGATTATAAAGTTTTAAAAAATATCTTACAACTTTATTTTCGAAAGATTTGCTGATAAAATATTTCTTTATAGGAAAGTTCTACCCGAACAATGTACAGTTTTGTTAAAGCTTTTTTACTCTCACGAATCCTGATGGTAAACCAATCAATAAATCAAAATCTCATATAACTAAGGAAGAACTATTTATTCAAAACTTATTACATCTCAACCTGCTTAGTCAAACTTAAAGTATGTCGATAGATTAGAAATCACGGATAATTTAACTACTTCATATGAATTCATCGTGATGGCCATTCAGAAGATACATTTCATAAAGTTTGTGATGATAAACTCGTACAGTAACAATTGTTAAAATGAATGAAAGTAGGAGGACAAAATCCGATCGAATGCAAAACTGATGGATATTATAATATTACCAAAGATGAAATATAATTTTCAACTCTATTATTATATTAAAAGAGAAAATAAAACTAAGTCGGGTAGTGAATGAAAAAAAGGATATATGTAATGGATATTTATGTGCTCCGGTATTTGGTGAAGGTAATATCAATATATGGCCTATACTAAGTAATAATTTTAGTTTTGTAGGAAAGCTTCTTATGAGTAATCTATTAGAAAGACTTCCATTACTTTGGTGTCGAAGAATGTGAAGTATTTCAAATTATATAAAATTGATGTTTAATTTCATGACAGTAGTAGTATTGTTCACTGGTCAAAAGCATACTATGAACTGCGGTGTATAATATAGAAAATGAACCATTTCCATTAAAATGGATTACATTGATCCGGATAAAAATCGGATCAGATAATCCGGATAGAAACCGGAATTCGGATTGAACTTATATATATAATAAACATTTAAACATAATTTATTATCAAAAAATTCAACAAATGATCAATAAAATCTGCAAAAATATTATTTTTTCTGAAACAAATTATATTATCAGAATTTATAGAGTTAAATATTTTTTATGACTTATGTAAACCTTGTGACTTTAGTTTGTGGCTTTTTATTTATGGCTTTACAGAATTTAATCAAATAACCTTATAGCATCATATTTAATCAATTTTATGGTTTATTTATTAATATATAATAAACATATGTCTATATATATATATATATATCTACATATATATATGCATAATTTGTAGCTTTTATTAGTTTTATTAATAAATTCTAATAAAATTTTTGTTAATAAAATTATGGCTTTTTAAACTTTATTAATAAAAATTATTGGCTTTACTATTAAAAAAAATAAATGGTTCTGTTAATAAAATCAATGATTTTTTAATTAAAAATTAATGGCTTTGTTAATAAAGATCATTTGGTTTTGGTAAAATTTAAAATTAATGGCTTTTTGTAAATAAAAGTTATTAAATGTGAAAAAAGCTTTATAGAAGAATTTATATCTGAATATGAATTGGAAGAATAGCAAATAAATAATATTTTTTATTATTTCTTTATGTTAATTCAAAATCATCTACAATTTTTAAACTATAGAATTTAAATAAATTTGGTGTAAATTTAAATTTTAATATATAATCAAATACATAAATGACTTTATAATTAATAAATAGTTTGTTAATTTTAACATGAAGTGTCTATAAATGTTCACATATATAGATTAAGAATCAAAGCGCTAAGAAAGAAATATATAACCGATATTTCATCCGGATTCCGGTTTAATCCGGATATTTATTATCCAGTTTACAAACCAGATCAAAACCGTAAAATCCGGATATCCGAAAAAAAAAATCCGAACCAATCCGGGTCAATCCTGATGCGAGTCGAAGAACACTATATTACGGCACTTTAAAAAATTTTTAGGCGATTATTTTTTATTTAGAATTTAGGAAAATAATAAACATTCTTTATCATCTTCATTAGGACATTTCACCGTGATAATATTTATGGATTGAATTTTAAAACTACGTGAATTCACTACGTGAGTAAATATGCTGGATAATTTCCATGATCTAAGGTAATAAATTCTGTGAGTATGCAATCTTACGTAGAATAAAAAAATATAAAACGTGAATTTGTTTTTCTTTAAACGGGAAGAGTTAATCAAACTATAATAAATTGATTCATTAATATAATGAAATTATCAATCACTTTGCTTCATTTAATAATAAAAGGTAAATTCTATTTTCAACAATAATTTTTCCAGTATGATAATTAATATTATCATAATTTGGAATTTATATAGGCTTAACAGGAAATCCGAATGATAGCCGTCAAGTCAAAAAATCTATATCAAGATATCTTCTTATAATCGATTATTCGAATACAACCGAATAGGTTAAATCCGGATAAAAATTAATTTTCTGGACATTTTCTGAAAAAATCACAATGTCTCAGTATCCTGAACAACCGCAATTTTCCACCTAACGACAATATTCTTTTATAAGACTATGAATTATCATTAACTTAATTTCTTATTTTATACATATTATTCACGAACGCTAGAAACATATTATTTAAGCGTCATAATTTTTGCTGCGGTTGATCATGGCTGTGCCAAAATCAGATGTTACACACCACATCGATGAATTTTGTGACACTGTACGTCTTGGCTTTGCCAATTTCAGCGTCCCTTGGCCCTTGGCTTCCGCTGATATAATATACCTATCCGTGAATTTCTTTTTATCTTGGCTTCTTCCATATTTTAACTAAATCATCGCTTGTAACTTCAAATTTTATTAATTCAATCACTTTCGTACCTTCTAGGCATAACACGTTGAACATTATTTAACGAAAGAAATTTCTTGGTTAAATTCTTTTTTTTTTTATAAATCAACTGTTCTTTGCAAAAAAATATTATTTTTTTTTCTTCAAAAAAAAAAACAAGTTTCCTTTTTAAATTTTTCTCCAAAAAAAAAAAAAAGACAAATTTTCTTTTTAAAAAAAAGGTCAAAACATGCCATCCAATACATCAAATAAATCAATTATTGATATCAATATAAATATCAACATTAACGAAAATGACGAAATATTCTTAAAGAATGTTTTAAAAGATTTTCATAATAAAATCATTCAATATATTAAAGATGATATAAACACATCAGAAGATAAATTAATAAAATGGACAAATAATATTATAATAAATCATGATGAAAAGAATTCAATAAAATTTCTTGAATTAATGAAGAATCATAGAAAATATCGTTTCTGGTTCTCAAGTTTTATAGGATTTTTTTATCAACATGGTATATGTTGTAATAAAGATAAGAGTATCGCGTTAGAATTTTATAATTTAACCATTAATAATACTAATTATGATGATGATGATGAGGATGAGGATGAGGATGAAGAATATTTGATAAATTATTGTGATAATAAAAATGAAATTAATGAATTAAGAAATATTAATATTATTATCGGAAAATATTTATTATCAATTTTTTATTATAAAGATATCATTTTAAATAAGAAAAAATTCATTAATAATGTGACAGAAACTATTATTACAAAGAAATTAGCATTAAAAATTGATGACTTCAAACAAAATTCAGATAGTAAAAATGATGTCGTAAAAGATAAAAAAAATAGTACGTTTGAATTGTATTTAAAATCTGCTGAGAATGGAAATGCGCAAGCACAAAATAATTTAGGAAATTGTTATCAGTATGGCATAGAAACAGATAAAGATGAAGAACGAGCATTTGAATGGTATTTAAAATCGGCGAGTAAAAAATACGCTTTAGGTCAATTTAATTTGGGCTATTGCTATGAGTATGGTATAGGAACGGATGAAGATGAAATTAAAGCATTTGAGTGGTATTTAAAATCTGCTGAAAATGATAATGCATCAGCGCAAAGATATTTAGGAGATTGTTATCGAAATGGAATAGGAACATATGAAGATAAGAAAAAAGCATTCGAATGGTATTTGAAATCTGCTGAAAACGGAAATGCGCACGCACAAAATAATTTAGGAAATTGTTACCAATATGGTATAGGAACGGATAAGGATGAAAAGAAAGCATTTGTATGGTATTCAAAATCAGCTAAAAGTGGAAACGAATTGGCACAAGATTATTTAGGATATTGTTATTTGAATGGAGTAGGAACTGATAAAGATGAAAACCAAGCATTTGAATTATATTCAAAAGCAGCTGAAAATGGGAATGCGCGAGCACAAAATGATTTAGCAATTTGTTATCAGAATGGCTTTGGGGTAGAAAAAGATGAAAACAAAGCATTTGTATGGTACTTGAAAGCAGCTGAAAGTGGAGATGTGCGAGCACAAAATAATTTAGCAATGTGTTATCAAAATGGTCTTGGAATAAAGGAAGATCAAAAGCAAGCATTTGGATGGTATTTGAAAGCAGCTGAAGGTGGAGACAGTCGAGCACAAAATAATTTAGCAATTTGTTATCAGAATGGAATAGGAACAGATAGAGACGAAAGTAAAGCGTTCAAATTGTATTTAAAATCATCCGAAAATGGTAATGCACAGGCACAAAGTAATTTAGGATCTTGTTTTTATTATGGCATAGGAATAGAGAAAAATGATAAGTTAGCATTTGAATGGTTTGTAAAGTCAGTTGAAAATGGAGATGAATCGGCACAAAATTGGTTAGGATATTTATACTTGAAGGGCATAGGAACAGATAAAAATGAGAAGAAAGCGTTTGAATGTTATTTAACATCGGCAAATCAAGGAAGTGCTATTGGCCAATACAGTTTAGGTTATTTTTATCAATATGGAATAGGAACAGAAGGTAATATTAAAGATGCAGCTAAATGGTATGAACTAGCTTTAGATAATGGATATGAAGATGCGAAAACAATGCTAACGTTAATTAATCGATTTTAGTTTTCAAAAAAATTTAAATATTTAATATATATACAATAATAAAGATAATTACATTTATCTCACGATTTTGATATTTTATTTATTATGATGGTGGATGTGAATTTTAACAACAAAAATATCTGCATTATTATTTACATCCGTTAAATTCATCATCATTTAAAGCTCAGGACGTTATCAATTTTTTTTTTTAGAAAAAAGAAAGAATAAAAACAAAAAAATATCTATCCAATTTGCGTTATCCTCGGTTCGTAAATAATTAATTAATTGGACTTTCAAGTCATACATGATAAATGTCACAAAATGGATAATACATTGATTTAAATTAATTTCAGGTTAAGGTCGTTGATCGTAAGAAGAACCAATCACATGGTTATAATTGTAAAATTAAAATACTTAACAACTTTAATTAAATATGATTTATAATTTAATTACATCAAGAAATACAGTAGTATCTGTATCTAAAACGAGTTACATAGTTTCCTCTCGAATAACTGACAGGATAATGCGTAACGTCAATTTTACATATTTTTTTTTTTATAGTCAACAAATTTTATTTAAAATAACAAAAAAAAAAAAAAAGTAAATTTCAAATTCAAATAAATTTTATTTTTATTTCATTTATTACATTTTTTTTTTTTTTACAAAAGAATTTTTATTCATTTTGTTTTATTTACTATTTTATTTTATTTACTATTTTATTTATTAGTTTATTTTATTTATTTTGTTATTTATTTAATTTTATTTATTTATTTTTTTTTTTTTAATAACCAAAAATTTTGACCAGACACCCCCCCCCACTTTGCAATTTGCGATAAATCCGCGTAAATTACAAAGTTTGGAGAAAAGACTAATTCCAATGCTACTTAGAGTAATTTAAATTATTTAAATTTTCTATCTTAAGTTGCATGGACTGTATAGACAAATTCTTGCATCCATACGAAACTTCTAACCAAGGCCCAATAAGCCCGATTCTTAGAGTCAATCCATACGGGAAGATTATCCTTGTCTATATTGTATTTTGCCGACTTCACTTATCTACAACTAGAGAATGTTCATCTAGGAGATCAGTTGCGGTTACAAGTACGACTAGGCGGTGCAATTTGCGATAAATCCGCGTAAATTACAAAGTTTGGAGAAAAAACTAATTCCAATGCTACTTAGAGCAATTTATATTATTAAATTTGGCTATCTTAAGTTGCATGGACTGTATAGACAAATTCTTGCATCCATACGAAACTTCTAACCAAGGCCCAATAAGCCCGATTCTTAGAGTCAATCCATACGGGAAGATTATCCTTGTCTATATTGTATTTTGTTCGACTTCACTTATCTACAACTAGAGAATGCTCATCTAGGAGATCAGTTGCGGTTACAAGTACGACTAGGCGGTTACATAAGACAATAACTTCTTGATTTTTCAAGGTTCATTGAAAACGTGTCAGGACCGAAGTTCCAGTTACAATTCTATATTTCCGGTTAATCCAAAATTCCATGATTTTCATAATTATTAAAAAAAGACTCTTGTCCGGGTCTTCACTGATGTCACCAAGTTCACTTACGTTACCGTATTAATTGTCCACATCTTGGTGTAGGAATATTAACCTAGCTCCCTTTTAATAGGTACGAAATAAATGCCGCTTTTAAAACGGAAATTCCCAATCTCTTTTATCCCTAGTCGGCATAATTTATGGTTAAAACTACAACGGTATCTGATCGTCTTCGAGTCCTAACTTTCGTTCTTGATTAATGAAAACACCCTTGGCAAATGATTTCTCAGTAGTTAGTCCAATAAAAATATCGTCGAGGACAAAGTAGTTAGTCCAATAAAAATATCGTCGAGGACAAAGTAGTTAGTCCAATAAAAAATATCGTCCAGGACAAAGTAGTTAGTCCAATAAAAAATATCGTCCAGGACAAAGTAGTTAGTCCAATAAAAAATATCGCCCAGGACAAAGTAGTTAGTCCAATAAAAAATATCCAAGATTTTCACCTCTGACGATTGAATACTATGCCTATTAATCACTACGTCAATCTTAGAAACCAACAAAATAGGATCAAACGTCCTATCTTTATTAATTCAAGCGAAAGCCTGCTTTAAACACCGATTTTTTCTAACGAAGAAATTATCATTAGAAAAATGGAAAACCAAACCAAAAGGTTATAGTTTTATGTTTTCAAGATTTTTTTTTTTTTTTTTTTTTTTTTTTTTTTTTTTTTTTTTTTTTTAAAAAAAATTAAATGTTTTCATTGTCAACATAAACATCGTCAAGCAAAGTCCTAAGATTCGAAAAGTTATTATGAATCACCAAGGAATCGGTTGCCCAATATTGGTTTTTTATCTAATAAATACACCCCTTCCAGAAGTCAGAGATTTCAACTGTCGACGATGTAATCGGTATCCGATAAGGATGAAGGTAATTGTTAAAGGTAATTGTGGAGTGTGACGAAAAGGTTTCGTAATTATAATGAATAAGAGATTTTCTGTTTAAATAAAGGGGTATGGGAAAGTATGGGTAAGGTAGTTTATAGTTAATCTATAGATTAGTTTTCCAGGGAGATATAAATCAGTTTTCGAAGGGGATAAATTACAAATTTTTTTTTTTCTTAATCAAATTTGGAGAGGTAATTTTGCTTAAACAGAAAATAAAATCGGTTTAACGGTGCTAAAGAATGTGGTAATAATGGTATAAGAAAATGTGGCTGTTATTAAACAAGCCTTCGGAACTTCTATAACGCGTGGACAGCGTTATTTTCTTTTTATAATATATATTACATTTTGGGAATTTTTTTTCCCCTGGGGAGGGGCTCTTTATATAAATTATGATCAAATAAGTCGATTTAATAAATAGATTATCATGATTTTGCTAACCTTTTGATGTTTATTCTTTTTCTTTCACATGTCAATCGGTGATTTAATAACCCCTTATCTTAGATGAACGGAATTTTTATATCCCTTCTTTTTTTTTAACCTGTACAATTATGGGAATGTTATTATTATAGATATATAGACTTAATTACTTGTTAATGTTTCACACGGTCTTGAAATTGTTGATTTATTTTTTTATTGTTTGATTTCATGATTGTAATTTGTAATACATTCAATTTTTCGGAATTGCGGACGGACATTTTATCCGGATGATTATATTATCCATATTAGTCTAATATTTACCCGATCACATGAAATAATTGGCACATGCTCACATGCCCTTCATTGATTGGCTCATAGAACACTAGCCGGTTATTACAAAATGTAATTCAGTAAGCAAAGAATAAATTCAATTATATTACAAGAATATTATTGCAACATGAATGATTTTTATTTAAAAAAATTAAAAGATTAAATACAAAAGAAAAAAAAATGTAATGAATTATTATATTAAATTACCAAACCAACTACCGTTTACCGGTATTAGGAGTAAGACCGAATTTCTTTAAAAAATCATTGCTCATTAAACCTTGTGGATCAAATTTAGTAACCTGTTTAACGAATGAATTAATAGCATCTTTATCGAAAGAACGTTGAAGATAATTATAATCTATTTCAGAATCTAAATAACATCCCCAATGAAATCTTGCATTATATTTTGATGCTATTGCAAATAATGGTTTGTAAACATATACATAATGATCGATTCTTGGATCCTAATATGTGAAGAAGAAATTAGAAAATAATTAAGAAAATAAAAAAAATTTTCATATACGTATATATATAATTTTACTTACATATACTAGAATTGGTATCTCGACGTAACATCTTGGTTCACCGTTTGTATTATGAGCCATAGACATATACTGAGAAGAAGCAGCGGAAAATTTTATAGCCATAGGTCCATTAATATTAAAATTATAATTTTTTCTTATGTATTGTAATTTTTCTCTTAAAGCATCAATAGCCTTAATATGATTATCATCTTCCATTGAAAATGCAAATTCAACTACTATAGCTCTAAAATCGTTGATCAAACCAACCGAATAAATCTTATCATAATCATCAACAGCAGGAATTTGATTATATTGAGTTTTCAAAGCGGATTCAATTAATGAAGGAACTGTTTTTGGAAATAAATTTGCTAATATGAATAATACATGACCGCTATCAGTTTTTAATTTATTAGCGAGATCTTTAAAAATATGATCTTCTAAAATATCTTGTAGCCAAGGTTTCAATTGTGATTTTGGATAATTTTGAATATCTTCTTTTGTTGCTATATTCCTTCTTGTAGTAAGAGCGTAAGATGTATAAGGATTAAGCCATACTTCAGAATTATGATATCTTAGAATATCATTCTTGTTATAAGGTTTTACCGATAAGATTTGTTTGACATCTTCCCAAGTTGATTCTTCTCTCATTGAGAAGACTTTATAATGTGGTACAGTACTAATGGTTACTTGATATATAACTCCTAAAGCTCCTAAATTCACTACACATGCGTTAAATGTCTCGTCATTTTGAATTAATTCAATATTCTGATATTGTTGTGAAAACATTCCAGGATCTGTAATTCCATTGGTTGGTTCAATTCTATAAATTTTTCCACCCGGTACGACAAGATTAACCGATACTACAAATGACGCTAAAGGTCCAAGAGTAATTCCGGAACCATGTGTAGAAGTTGCATTACATCCGATGATCGTTTGACCATCATATTCGGACAAAATGGATAAAGCTCTATCATCATTTTTTAGTTCCGATACAATTTCATTAATCGTAGTTCCACATTTTACATCATAATAAATATTATTATTTTTGAATTCTTTTTTTAACAAATTTGAATCAGTTTGATTCATTCCACGATAATTATTAGTATAAATAAGGATTCCATCAGTTTCAGTGATGCGACTAATAAAATCAAGAACGATGATTAATATCAGATATAATTATCATTATGATTGATAATATAATAATAATGATTTCTTATATTTACTTGAACGTTTCGAAACTTCCTACGGCTTTAACGTGTTTCTTCTCATTATCGGAAATTTTCATAATTTCCACAAGTCGTTCCAATGTTGTTATCTCTTCAACATCAGCATTAAATTTTATATTGCCAAGTTTATTTGTTATTACATCTATAAAATAAAAAAGATTTAATATTTTTTGCGAGAAGAAATTCAGTTACGCACAATAAAAAAAAAATAAATAAATAAATAAATAAAAACCTGTTTGGGGTACAATATTCTTATATTCACCAAGGATAAGTTGGTCAGCCTTCTTAACCAATTTCTCTAATGAATAAAAGTTACAAGACTTTAAAATCAAACGTGAACGTCATAATTTTCACAAGAAGTGATTGTAATTTTAATACGGTACCTATTTTATATCTAATTCTTTCACTTTTTGAATAAAGTTTTGATAATTCCTCAAAATCTTCTCCTTCATAAATTTTATTCGCTTCTTGTTCATAATCTTGATTCATAATAAAAGTATTTTGTCTTTTAAAATGCTAAAATAAAAGTATTTGTCAGTAAATAATTATCGTACTTGTAATTTTTTTTTTTTTTTTTTTTTTTTTAACTTACATCAGTGATCGAAAGAAGAAAATCGACTACAAAATCAGCGACCATTTTTATTTATTACTTGATTTAGTGAATAGTAAATAATGAAAAAGTTTTTTTTTTAAAAGAAAAGTAAATGAATTTTTAAAAAAAAGAAAATGTATTGTTTGAAAAAAGAAATATAAATTTTTTTTTTTAAAAAGAAAGAGAAATTGTTTTTTTTTCAGTAAAGAGAGAAAGCTCCTGCCTATCGGTTCTTATATCTTTTTTTTTTTTAAAAAAAAATAAATATATACAAATATAAAGAAAGTTCCTTTTGTATTACAATGTCATTGTTTATTCATCAAACAACATTGTAGAATTAAAATTTCGTTATATGTAAATATTTTACATCGGAATGATTGCGACGGAAATCGCCTCCGGTTTTACTATACATTTTGTCAATTATTATGATAAATAAGTAAATTTGTAGTACGTTATATTCATTGTATGAGCAATGTTAATCACGCCACTTTTGGTGTATTCTTAAAAGGAATATCGTTACACATAATTTATATGTTATTTGTTTTTTTTCCAAAAAAAAAATGTTGAAAGTCATGTGTTTCTTTGAACATCATTGTCAAATGGAGAAATTTTCTCCGGTTATCATTATCGTATTTTACTTGGCATCTACTTTCGTCCGAGAAAATTACATCATCAATCATCATCCTCACATCATCACTATTATCAACCAACGATAAAGCTGGAATTAACAACATTCTAACATTTTCAATACTCTTTTTATTTCTTCTTTTTTTTTTTTTTTTTTTTGTAATCATGTTTAATAATAACAGGTGAAAATTTTCGAGTTCATAAAAAAGATTTACGTTTTGTTTCGGAATTTTTTTTTTTTTTTTTTTTTAAAAAAAAAAAAAAAAAAAAAATGAAACGATCAAAACCTTAATAATTGTAGGTTTTTTTTGATCATTATGTCATTATTTGTACGATTGACAAATTTTCTTTTCCTTTTTCTTTTCTTTCTTTGAAAGTCATAACTTAATAACGTAATTCCGTTTTCTCCGAAATATTCGGTACTTAAAATTGTCACACGCACTGTATGCATATGTATGTGGTGTACATCAACACGCCAAGAAAATGCAAGGTTATGTCATCATTGCTCATCATAACCAGAAATAGGGCTTATCTTTTTATTTTTCTGCGGAAAAATAAAATTGTCATATGACGCATCATTATAATAATAATAAATTAAGTAATGATATCTGTCGTATTCATTGACAAAAATTCTAAATTAAAAAAGTTTGTAGAAAATATATTATGATTTCATTATAATCAATAATAAAGGAAATTAACTCATATAATTAATTAATCGACAATCGAGTGTTACGCAGCAGAACCATTCACTGAAAGGATGTTTCACCGAAGAAATATTTCACCCTAAAAATATATTTTGTCCGAAAGTACATTTCGTCGAATGGCCGTTTAACCGAAAATGATAATGATCAAATATTCTGTGAAATATTTAACGCAATGAAAATAAATAAACTCATTTATACCGATTAATCAAGTTAATCTAGAACGATCAAAATTATTCAATATAAGAATCGACAGAAATTTTTAACGATAAAAATGAATTATAAGGGTTAGAAAATTTTAATAACCTCAATAATCATAATGGAAATGTTGGAAAAATGATATTCTCTGGAAGTCAACTTTCGATATATTAGATAATAATATAATAATTACATGACCTTATTTCAATTTGTCAAGAAAGAAAGTATCAAAATTAAACTTTTGACAGAATAATATGCAATTTTCGGCGAAATTTTCGGTCAAATCCATTTGGCAAAGTTTCTTCGGTAAAATGGAATTCGAGAAATGGGTAGCGATAAAATAGTATTTCCAGTGAAATATACAGTACTTTCAATGAAATATCCCTTCGGTTGCAGTACACTATAAATTAAAAGGTATTATTCAAATTATTAACATTATTTTAATAAGTAGCATGATTAGGTTTTCCATTAATTTAGATATTATATAGTTTACAGTATAAATTACCTTTGTCATAATGATTTGTATTAATCATTTTTTGTGGCAAGTTACTAATTTTAATTTTTTAAAAATAAATTTCTATTTAATGTACCTCGCGTTCTATTGTAAATTTTCTTTGTAATATATAAATAAGAAATTAACATTCTCGTAAAGTAGCATCGAATTTATTTTCTACGCGATCGTTCGTTATAACTTCGTCGACATAGCATTTTTAAAAAAAAAATGCATTCCTAAATAATAAATAACATTCTAATCGTTGCAAAACGTAATTTCACAGAGATCAGAATTCAATTCATGTAAAGATAAAAAAAAAAAAAATATGAAATGAAATGAATGAAATAATTCCATCATACATAAACAAACGTTCTATAAAATTACTCAGTATTTAATCATTAACTGTAATTCTAATTATTATGCATAATAATTAATATTATAAATCTGCACAACAGCAGTATATATAAGAGAATAAATATTAGATAGTTCAATTAGAAAAAAAAATCCTTAGCGTAATGACGTACGTATTAGCTTTAAAATATTACATCAATAATATTGCAATGTTATTTATTAAATCATTATTTATTAGTCCAAACTCCAAATTATGAAGATGTACAACAAAAACGACCCATTTTCTATGGAATTCTCGGAGTTTTAAATATTCTATAATTCCACAATCGGAAACACTTTCCGTAAGGAAATTCATATTAAATAAAAAAAAAAAAGCTCTACACATAAATTAATTTTTAAGATAGTTTTTTGATGTCTCAAACGAAGATACCTTAGAAATAAAAATTAAACAATTACGCGTCGTAAGACTAATTTAAGGCAATCAATACAGACCACGACTAACAAATTGAAGAGATGTAATGAATGTTGGATTAGCTTCGTATAAAAATCATCAGCTTTGTTTCATTTGTTACACTATGAAAGTAGTATACAAGTTTAAAAAAAGTGGAAATAAAATTATTGATGATTTCATTAGATATACACAAACTAATTATTTGAAGCTACTTGGGCTGATGCCTGATGGCCCAATTTTTAACTCAAAAAACGATAATTTTAAAAATATTACATCCAAGGTAGTTTGATTAATTGACATTTTATAATAAACTAATAAATTTCCTTTATTTTAACTCAAAGTGTTTCATAATTTCACTTCTGAACGGGAAGAAAATACTACTATAATAACAGGAGTTCCAGGAGATCTTAGATCAAACATCTATACATTAGATAAATCAGAAATTTTAATAACACGATTAATAATGCAAAAAAAATAATAAAAGTCACGTTAGTGAATATTTCGGAATAAATATTATTCACAAGATTTTAGAAACATATACTGTATACAGGGGTCAGGCTTGAGATTGCGTACAATAGTCCAAAAAAAAAAATATGTAGATCTTTCCTTCTTTAGATGGTTTTTGGATAATGTTAGCCAAAGACTTATTTCTTAATTTAGAAACTGGCTAGCATTATTGTAATTCCGGCCCTGAAAAAAATGCGTACAGCTAATAGTAATTTTTTTTTTTTGCTGCCTATATATATATTTCTGGGTCCTGATTTACATAGCGGAAATATTTTTTTTTAATTCGGTAATCGAACTAAAATGGTAGAATCACCAGATATAGGACCTGTAATAATAAATAATTCAGGTGCCATTTATATGAGTAGGCCTTTACTCTTTGAGATTAATTTATCAAATTTAATCATTGGAACACTGTTATTTTGATATTATAAATTGCTACCAAACCATAACGTTAATATCACATGATAAGGCTCAACCTGTCATGATTTTGACCAGAATTAATTTTATAATTTCACTCAATAACACAGATTGTCTGAAATTATACGAACAATTACAATGTACGTATTTATGTGATAAATTTAACAATATTATATTAATAAAACCTTTTATTGAATTCAAAAATTTAATAGAACTTATGGTTTTAAGCGACAGTTGTAATTATTTTGACTAGCGAATAATATGAATCTAAAAAAAGAGCACACATTGTTATCATCTCATCAAACGTGAATAAACTTTATTATTGTTTATTATATATACTTTCTCAGTAGTGGACTATTTATATATTGGAGTAAAACGTGAACAGTTTGTGCTACATTACAAATGAAAAACGAAGCTGCAAGTTATAGTTATACAATCAATGCAGTTGTTAATATAAGTTATTGTGGTCGACTGGTCAGTGGATTTAGGAATCATATCGGGTCGGGTCATGCGGGTCACCAGGTTATAAAAATTATTAAACTCGACTCGAGCTTTTAAATCAGGTCAGGTCGCATAACCCGGGTTAACTCGTACTGATTGCTATGTAAAATTTATTTCACGCTTTATTTCATAATTTAAATTATAATTCTAATAATGTATACCGATCCTAAAATTCCGTTATACAGCATACAAATAGTGATCTGTGATCGTGACCCTGATTGGGATTATTCCAATTTGTAAATAAATCTAACGCTCGTTATCTAATTGGTCTATGTTACATTCAAGTGTAATTTGAAATTGCTTAACTGGCTTATCTACCACGCCTAACTGTTCCTTTAGAACAAATATGTCCTACTTTATTATAACACCATCTTGTCATATCGTTTCCATTGGGACTCATGCTATTTTCTTGTCATACATTATGATGAATACGCCTGAAAAGAAATGATGACACATTTCTTAAGGAGAAAAGATGCAGTTATATTTTTTTTTATTTCAATATTATTTCTGTAAAAAAAAAACAGCAAAGAAACCTGATAATAGATAGTAAGTGAAAGATATACTATTTACAGATCATTTCTATTCATGTCAATGCGTCATCTTCATGAACCTTCATATTTAACCATGATCTCGTTATCTTTAAACATCTACTTTATAACGATAATTTTAGAATTTGTTTTTCTTATTTTAGTTATAATAAAAATGTTAATGATAAACAAATCAGCCAATTATATATTATGCATCACTATGTTAATGACACGGATTTTCCGATATAATTATTGATTTATTTAATAAACAAATTAAATTATACACCACTACGTTAACTAAAGAATAATATTATAAAAATGCTGACCTGATTGTTAACTTGAAAATTATTTTTAAAGCGGTGTCCCAGATGGAACTTATAATCCAGATAATGATTTTTTGTCTATCGCCGCTACCGCAATAGCCTCGCTAGTTGTTAACATATTATGAAGATAGACAATGAGTTAAATTAATTAGTGATATAATTATCTTTTTTTAGTATATACGCATTTTCTATTTTATCTTTTTTACAAGAAAAAACTCAAATTACAATTAGAATAATTTTGTTCTTATTACTACAATTATGATTATTGGTGTTTGCATATAAGTTTCGTTAAATCTGAGCTTCCAAACCTTTCATGAACTTTTTCGAGCGTTACCCTCTTACAAAATTTGCAGTCATACTATTTCCTATTTTTGCTATCTTCGTTGGAAATACGCTATATTTCACCATTTTAACACCTAATAACATTATATCAAAATGACGTTAAGTTTGTTGTTATTTTTGTTAAACAACTATTTGGATGAAATCAAACTATTGCAAATAATTAAGAAAATGATTACAGATATTATTTGACGTGACTTTAGCCAATATTACTAATACGAGTGAAAGAGCGGAGCTGAGCGAAGTTCACATAGTGTAACAAGTACTTTTAACCATAAAAACCATTTTGAACTGAAGCCCAACTCCCGAACTACCTAACGATCTGTTTGAAAATTTTTTTAATTGGCCATCATCACATGCTCTACCTGCGTCTTAAATCTTGATGCATATTTGCGCGTACTTTTATTTATTCGAGCAGAAGTGAGCCGATGAAGAACTGAAATGGCCGATGAACTGATTCCATCCCTATGGATGATGCATCTAGAAATTACCCACTATCTAGATTCGGATCAGATTTTCCAGATGGACGGACTTCAGATCGCATCGCTATATAACCACCTGGGGTATAACTTATATGTTTAAATAATAGCATTGTATGATAGAAAAATGATCTGGACAAGTTGAAATTAATAAAATATTACTTTGTAAATTAACTTTATTTATGTAAAATATTTTTAACAAATGTTAAGCATTAATAATTACAGAAATTAAATAAATATCAAATGTATATAATTATAAGAATATGCCATTAAAATTATATTAAAAGTATAGAATTTATTCTGTAAAGTCCGTAACTTCTACTGAATTATTATTAATATTATTGTATTTTGAAAGATCTTCTTTAAAAATTCGAGATGTATAAATAGCTTGTGGATGAGTTTTTGATTGAATAACATCAATAGATAAAGAATTTACTTTCCTACTTTCTTCCGCTACTTTTAATTGTTTTCCGATTTCAGTATTTTGTTGTTGCTTGGAATTACTGAATAATTTTGTTAAATCGAATATTTCATTTATGTCCAGTCTATTATCTGGATTTGAATCCCAACATCTTTTCATTAAATCGATATAATATTTTGGTGCTTCTAGATCATTTATTACTGGTCTAACTCCCTTACATATACTTATTGCTAAGTTGAAATCATGTGCAGAGTCGTAAAAAGGTTGCTTTCCAGTCGCTATAAAATACATTAACATGCCAAGACTATATATATCTTTTCTCTTAGTACTTCAGGAGCTACATAAGGCATAACTCCAAAAACTTTTGTTTCACCTATATCGTCAACATTTCCACATAATCCCATATCTGAAATATATGGCCAATATTCATTCTTAACTAATATATTTCCAGGATGAAGATCACGATGAACCATCTTTTTTTGATGTATTTCTTTAAGGCCTCTAACAGTATTCCACAAAAAAAGTAATTTATAAGACCAATCAAATTTATCATAATTTTTAGTCATCCATTTACCTAAATCTCCACTTTCTACATAATCAAGAACCATAATATAATCTTTTGAATCAGGATTTTGAGATATTCCATATATATCTAGAATATAAATAGAGATCTTCGTTGAATGCACTTTGGCCTATAAAAATAAATTATTCGTTAAAAGAGATAATAATTTAATTTAAAACTTGCTACTATAATAAGAAAAATCCATACCTCATGTAAAAATTTATCAGTAAAATTTTGAGAATCATGTAAACATTTCAAAGCAACTTTCTTATTTACTCCATAATTTCTTAACCATTTCTTTTTTTTATTATCATAATATAATGGACCATTCTTCCATATTGCTGAATATACTGTAGCAAAACCTCCTTTACCTATTTCTTCAATATCATCAAATTGATCATATGGTATCCACTCAAACGTGTTGTTAAAATAATTATTATTCAATTGTGCCTTTTTAATAAAATCGTCAATTGTTTTGTTTTCACTTGTCCAATTTATAAAATTTTTTTTTAGATGGTCCATCTTACAAGGATTATACAAACCATGTATTACATCTATATATTTTTCACCACAATTTTTACAATATTCATCTTGAATTATGATATAATTCTTCGTATCTGGATCCTGAGATATTCCATACAAAGTATTGTACTATTAAATAAAAAAGGGATTAATATATTAAAAACATCCATACTTATATTAGTTTTTATATCACATACCTCACTTAAAAATTCATTACCAATATCTTGTAATCTATGTAGCTGTCTTAAAATAACATTTGTGTTCGCACTTCTTTTATTCGTCCATCCCATAATATCATCATAATAATATAATGGACCATCCTTCCATACTGCAGAATATACTTTAGCATGATTATCTTTGGTAACATTAAATTGACTATATGGAATCCATTCAATTATTATACCGTTGCAATAATCAGTTTTTAATTGCATTTCTTGAATAAATTGATCAATATTTTCATTTCCACTTGTCCAGCTTGTGATATTTCTTTTTAAATAATTTACTTGACATGATCTATACCATTTATGATTTATATCTAAATATTTTTTATCACATTTTTCACAATATCCATCTTCAAGAACCATGATGTACTCCTTCGTATTTGGATTTTGAGTTATTCCATATATTTTACGAATATCATCTTGACGTTTAATTGAATATGTTTTGGCCTATTAAAATAGACAAAAATTGTTATTAAAGGATTACATAGTAAATTAAAAAAAAAATAGAGAAATTACTGAATTATACCTTATTAATAAATTCGTTAATTCGCGAATTATGTAAACCTTTTAAGGTGACATTGTAATTTTGGTAGTACCTCGTATATTCAGTTTTATCATAATTATAATATAATGGACTATTTTTCCATGTTGCTGAATATACTGCTGTTATATATCCATCTTCACTTATTTCTTTAATATCATTAAATTGACTGTATGGTATCCACTCAAATACTATATCATTGTAAGAATTAATTTTTAATTGCATTTCTTGAATGAACCGATCAAATTTTCCATTTCCGCTTGTCCAGTTTGTGAAATTTCTTTTTAAATCATTTATTCGGCATGGTTTACACCATTTATGATTTATATCTGTATATTTTTTGTCGCATTTTTCACAATAATTACTATCAAGAACCATGATGTGATCTTTTGTACCTGGATTTTGAGTTATTCCATATATTTTACGAGTATCAACTTGTTTAATTGAGTATGTTTTAACCTATTTAAACAAACAAAAACCGTTATTAAAAAGAATATATAAGTAGGGATTAGAACCGATTGCGATAAAATCGGTTTAAACCCAGTTATCGATTAAACCCGAATATTGATTTCTGGTTAATCGCTTGAATTTATGAATCTAAGTAATATAAATGTATCTTAATTAGCAATACAAACTAGTCTAAATTAAATTACCCGATAACCGATTTAAAACCGGTAATCGAAACCAGGTTCTAACCTCACTCTATATATTAAGTTAAATAAATAGAGAAATTTATACCTTATTGAGGAATTCATTGATGTTAATTTGCGGATTATGTAAACATTTTAAAGTGACGTTGCTATTTCTACAAAATTGGTGCCCTGTAGATTCAATTTTCTTATTATAATAATATAACGGATGATTTTTCCATGTCGCTGAATACACTGTAATATTAATATCTCTACTGATTTTTTTAATATCATTAAATTGACTGTACGGTATCCATACAAATATTGTATCATTATAAGTATCAATTTTTAATTGCATTTCTTGAATGAACTGATCAATTTTTTCATTTCCACTTGTCCAGTTTGTGAAATTTTTTTCTAGATAAATTATTTGACATGGTTTATACCATTTACGATTATGTTTTTTATCACACCTTTCACAATAATTATCTTTGCCATCTTCAAGGACCATGATGTAATCTTTTGTATCCGGATTTTGAGATATTCCATAAATTTGACGAATAGCATCTTGCCGTTTAATCGAGTATGTTTTTACCTATTAAAATAAACAAACAAGCAAAATTGTTATTAAAGAAATTAAATTTACATTAACGAATAAAAAAAGATTCTTACCTTATTTAGGAATTCATCGGTGACAATTTGCAAGTTACGCAAACTTTTCAGCGTGACATTTTGATTTCTGCGAAATTGATACCTTGTGTATCCAGCTTTATCATTATCATAATATAATGGACCATTATACCATCTTGCTGAATATACCGTAATATGTCTATAACTGCCGATTTGTTTGATACAATTAAACTGACTGTATGGTATCCATTCAAATACTATATCAAAATGAGAATCAATTTTTAATTGCATTTCTCGAATGAAATTATTAATTTTTTCATTATCACTGATCGTAGGATATTTTTTAAGAGAATTTATTTGGCATGATCTACACCATCTAAATGCTTCATCTGTATATTCGTTATTACACTTTCTACATTGATGTGACATTTTACGAAATATATTTCTTTTCGTATAAAAATGTTAAGTTATATTGATACTTGATTTCAGAATTTACAATATTTATTTTATAATGGAAATCAAGAATTTATGGCACTTTTAATAAACTTTTAGCTAACAAGTTCCAGAAAAAATTATTTCTTCATTAAACAGTTAAGTACTGTTCAGATGTTACACAAATTTTATTACGTGCATCAATCATTACCTTAACCATTTTGTATCTCCTTTCCGTAGAAATGTTACACTTCGGACTAACTGAGCCACATGCAGTTTGGCGTTACGCCGCACCTTTCATATTTTTTTTTTAGGGAAAATATTACAGAATTATGCATTACTATGCACGAATCAATAATTACTTTCATAGGTTACACGATACTCGAAATTTTCTTCCTATTGTCGAATGTAACTCGGTATAGATCATTCCGTTGTATTCGGATTAGTCTTCCGAATCCAATAATAGTTTTTATCTTATTCTGAGTTTTTATTAGAGTTGGGTGCCGAAATATGTCGTCATATCAAATTACCGAAATTCTTGCCGAAATCCCAAATTAAATTCTAGATTTCAGCAATGGTTTAAAATTTCGACAATAGCTTGAAATCAAATTTCTGAAACCTAAAATATTGACAAAGTCCCAAATGATTGTCAAAATATCAAACTGTTGCTGAAATCCCAAACTATTGCCGAAATTCCAGACTATTGTTAAAGCTTGAAATTGGGTGCCGAAATCCCAAATATATCAACCATGTAGCAAAAGTATTTGGTTCTTCATCAGGAAGTTTTTTCTACTTAAAATCCACATGGAAATCCACATCATATACCATGGAAAATTGTGGAATTCCAAATAATTCCAGTATTTTCCAGATACCCTGTAACGAAACATGTAGTATTGTCAGCGTAGATCGAAGGTAATATATATGGATCTATGTAGGGCTATAGGAATATGTGGAATTCCATGTATTTCCAAACTAATCCATGTGGAATTACATGGTCTGATCTACTTAAAAATTTCCTGATGTTGTAATATAATAATTGCACAAAAACTCAAATCCCAAAAATGTTAAAACTTCAAACTGTTGCTGAAATCCAAAAATAATGCCGAAATTTCAAATTATTACTGAAATACAACTCTAAAATTTAATTTGGGATTTCGGCAAGAATTTCGGGCCGAAATATTTCGGCGCCCAACTCTAGTTTTTATCGTACCGAGTTGTCTCTCTATAAAAAAGGAACATCGTCGAAAATGTCCAAAAATGTCCAGAAATGTCCAGAAAATTGCAATAATCCAGACATTAGGGCTTTGGCCAAGTGCCCAGAATATTGCAAATTTTTTTTTTGTAGGGTTTCAGTAAGAAAAAAAGATGCTTTTGAATAGGATATCATATTTCGTAAAAAAGGCTTTGTCTTGGTATACTAAATGGTACGGAGATTAATCTATCCTATAGTACAAGTATAATAACATATCTGGCGCCTTATACATATTAGCTTCAACTGAGTTTTATCTTTTCATAGGGCATGTTCTACTGACTGAATCTAATGATGTTTTTGCTTTAACTTTATGTTAATTACATTATAAGTGGTTAATAAGGAGTAATGAAAAAAATTTTTATCCGATAATAAGAATTTATATATTAGGGGGGTCGTTAAAGCGGGGTAGAATTGGCCGGAATTACGGCATTAAGAAATTACGAATGTGACAAATAATAGAAGTGATAAATATGTTTTTACTAACTGAAAAAATTCTGAGTCCCCGGAATACTTAGTAAAAATGAAGAATGGAGGATGTGACACCGTGTGACAATTATTTTTACTATGATCACGTGATTCTACCCGCTTTTAACGGTCCTATTATTATTTGAATAAAAAATTTTCATTAAGGGACAGATCACGGAAGAAATTCAATAATGCAAATCATCGCTAAAAACACAGCTAAAACGTGATTTTTGCACTCCCATCTGACCGATCAACAAAGGCGCTAACCTTACATTTCATGTCTCAACTGCCTAGGTTATATCCTTCATGGTCCGCCCATGGTTTCAACTCATGTCCGTGATACAACCTGACTAACATGCTATGTCATGGATAAAATACCTGTGTGCTAGTCATTCATAAGGAAATTCAACATCTCTTATTATTGTCAGTTATAGTTTGTGAATGATAATCCTACTTATCAAGTACGGACATTTATGTCTGTGATATTTGTTGTCAGTTAGGTACAGGTGATGTTTGTTTGCTTATAATATTTCTTGTCAGGTATAAGCATTTGTGTTCATGACATTTGTTGTCAGCTAATTAGCTCTTGTTTATGATATTTTTATTAACAGACATAGTACTTCAATCATATGTACATACGAGGATCCCGAAATATACTGTATATAAAGAGGTCAGGTGCGGCCAAAAAAAAAAAAGCACATTTTTTCAGGGCCGGAATTACGATAATTCTAGTCAGTTTCTAAATTAAGAAATAAATCTCAAGGCAGCATTACCTAAAATTATCAAGGAAAGATCTACACAATTTTTTTTTTGTCTGGTGCGAACTCAAACATGACCCCTTTAATATATTTCGGGGTCCTTACATACGTATTTAATGATCACATGATAAATGATAAATGACTTTAAAGAAATTTGATCACGTGACATTTGCCGCATTACTGAGCTACCCGAAAAACAAAGTTCAAGGACTTCAATTTTGTATAATACTGCAAACAGCAGACGCATCAAAGGTGTCGGAAGTAAATTTTGTATGTACATGTATAAAAATCATAAGTACAAAGCAAAGGTGTTTATATGAAAAAAGAAACGTCAATAATGACGCACCTTCAACGTTGGAAATTAGATGCAATATTTGGGGCACAAACTTTAGGGTGCTCATTAGTAAATTGGGGACTTAAAATCTTACACCAAACTTTGGTGATCAAATAAAATTTGGTGAAGTTTTGGGGTACTGCAACTATGAATATTGTCAACTTTTCATTTCGGCAATGATGAAGCTGGACAATCAATTCAATTTTTTTTTTTTTTTGATTAACGGTTTAAAGCGTATTTATAGAAGATTTTTGTGATGCGAACCAATTAGAAAAATTTATTGACATGACTCGTATGACTCAGAGAATACTACACTCCGACGCCACAATAGTCTAGTAGTGGGCTTTTTCCGTTTCGAATATCTGTATCGGTAAAATTTATTTTTGGTTATTTGCGCGTTCCATTGTTATAGGTGTCTGAGCTTAAATCGTAAATAAAGGGAAGTAAAAAGGAATTAATACCTAAAGATCTAATACCTATTTTACTATGCACTTTAATAGATGTTTGACTATCTGACGTGACGAATCTAAGGAAAATTGTTAATTTAAAGAAATTATTAGTAGAGAAAGCTTTTCCACGTTGGTCATTTGAGAATGTCCATGTGTTTCGGAAAAATAAGTTTTTTAACATAAATCTTGCCTTAAATATGAATAATAAAATAATTTGTTTAACTCCTTTTGTTTATTATTTTTTCAAAGGATGAATTAAAGAAAATAAAAAATCTTTCCTCCTATTTATTCCCAATTGTTGTTGAGATAAATTATTATTTTCAAGAACATCATGTACAGTACTATACAAGGAGACGAGTCCTTTCGACAGAATGATATGTCACATAGCTGGAGTTTTAGTAGCTTTCATTTAATCATGAACTTCTCAAGTTGTGGGTGTTTTAAATTTGAGTGCTCCGATTATTACACTAATTACGAATTATCGTTGCGAAAAGATGAAAATCTAATTGTAGTGAAGCTGTAGGACAATATATTTTTGGGAGTTAAAAATTGATGGTCACGTAGAGTTTCCGTTTTTCACGGCGCGTGGCGTAATTATATTTTTATATCTGTACAACGAAAATTCGTGCAATATTAACACAACAAGCAATTGACATTATGTTTTCTATTTATATAAGATTTGTTCATTTGCGAAACCAATTTTGAATTTGTTCTTCGTCTCTTTCGTTAACGTTAAAATTATAAAAATTGATGACAATAAATTTTTATCAAAGTTATCACAAAATTTCCTAAATGATGAAGAATATTATTATATTACCGTAAAAATTTAGAGAAATGATGGTGCTTTGATATATATTAAATTACCGGATATTTCACCAGAGATTTTCACATAATTCTAACGTTGGTACTGTATATAGTTCATAATATTTTGATTTTAAGATATATTATTTTTTTTTTTTATTTTAGATATATTTATAGCGGAAGTAAAATCCTGGTTTCTGCTAGTGAAATTAATCTTTAAGAATTAATCATGCATTTACAATCCTTCAATAGAAAACAAAGCAAATTGGACGGGGAAAAATTTTGGTTTCGTTTATCAAACAAGTTTTGGAGATTAGAGTAGCGACTTAATTACAAAAGAGTCGGATAAAATATTCATATCACCGAAATTTTCTTCAATTCCAAAAATAACTTTTAATTTCAATTATTCAAAGCGATAACCTTCAACTGGGTGAAATCCAATTTTGGGAATTGACGCGTAAACGAAGACTTGCCAAAATCCTGATCTTCCCTTAAATTTTTGCAAACTATTCAGAGGATGATTTTAATACTTTAAAAAATTCTCTCAGCAAAGTATTCCAATCATTAGATTTTATAATTTAACTCCTAAAAAAATGATTATTACCTTATGAAAGAATTTTACCGAAGGAATTATTTAAAAAATTATTAAAAATGTTTTTAGATCTGATAGCGGGACAATAAAGTATCAAGGACTCGTAATTGGTCTAAACCAGTCTCGATTCAATAAAATGATCGAATTTAAACTCATTCCTCAAAAGACAAGTACACTATTACCAGCTTCAGCAATGTCATCTACAACAAACCGTTCTGGTCCAGATCATCCACTTAGTGAGCTTATAGATGAAGTGCCCGCGAGATTGGCATCTGAATCTTATTATCAGCACACACCCGTCAGAAGAATAGGGAATAAATAGGTATTGACAATATGGTGAAAGAGTTAATTTGTATTGTCATCAGACATGTACAATTAATATAAATTTACTTTATATTGTAAACAAGGATTAATATGGGTGCATCATTTTTCAGATCATCGAAGAGACTGAATGAATAACGATGACGGCGAAATAAACACGAGAAGAAAAAGAAGAAAAGGTCAAAGCGAATTTGATAAAATTCGAAGTCGCCAATATTAACATTATAATGATAAAGCATTCGAGATAATCAGTAAGATAAAAATTACAATAATTCCAGAACCTGTGATAGATTGTTTTTAAGTTGCTTTAGAATTATGATAGACGTTAACGTGAATACTCTAATAATTTATTCTTCTACAGAGAAATTATTATTTAATTCCGGACTTGTTTTTTGGATATTTACAAAACTTCTTAAAAAAAGTATATATATATATATATATGTATTTTTAAAGGTTTAAGTGCGCTATTAAATTTTTTTTTTATTATTATATTATTTACTGAACTCGGGAAGAGTCGTAGAATATGTTTTGTTTGTCTTTTTCCTCACAATCTTTTTTAACTTAATGCTAGTTTTTCAAAAAAATTAACGTAAATTATACATTTTGTAATAATCCTACAAAAAAAATTTTTTCTATTTCTCTCTTTATTGAACGCTGATTCACTTTGTCGATCAGTGAATCGGACATGAGTCTGCGTAGACATAAATTACTTCTGTAAATAGAGTAATCCCACAAAAATAATCCTTAATTTAAAAATTTTTAATGAATTTAGAGGTTATACTTAAATTTTTATTTTTTTTTCTTTTGTAAGGGATAAAAGTGTTTTCTGGGCGCTTGACGAATTTTATAACCTAGATAATATCTGCACGAGAAAAAACAAAATTAATTGTCTGGAAATGATCGTGTTTGTTTATATCCTGGTTTTGTCTACATTTTGATTTCGTTTATTCGTTCGACAATTTATGAACAACGTCCAATAAAAATAATTAAAGATATGTAAATAATTATTACATTGGAATTATTGCGCTTATATTATACTTAAAAGGTTAAAAAGGAAATAAAGAATCTTGTATGACAATTGTTCTTAATAAGCACTCATTCCGTATGTAAAATTTATATTTATTTTATTAGTATTTTTTTTTTTTTTGTTTTTCTTTTCGTTTATATTTTAATATTGGGTTAACAAAGATCAGCCGTGGGTGGCTTTGAGGCAATCAAGTGGCTGATGTTCGACCGATCAACAATTTGTCCGGACTCCGGAATCCGGAAGACAAAATTGCTCTTTTGACAAAATTATCTTTGGACAGAATTGTATCGAATTGTGAATACTTTTCAAAGGATAAGATAAAAGTAGCAGTTTAGAAGTTAGATTCGTGTAGTTTTATGTTATTATTATTTATATTGTGAGGCAGTAATGGTGGATATCCTTCCCGTTTGTTAATAAAAAGGAACCCGTCGATCATTTTCCAACTTCCGGTTTGATATTAGCATATAGCCGGCGGTAGCACAATCAAGAAACTTGTTGCACAGAGTATAGGGGTAAACTATAAATAAATTTGGATTGGATTTTCCTCATTCATAATTCATTTCACCTCCCAAACGTTAAAATAAAAAAAAAATGGATGATGATAAATTTTTACAAGAATTATTCCCTGAAAAAGGAAAAAGAAAAGAAAAAGAAATTTTTTTACCAAAACTATCACAAAATTTACTTGAAATTTTAAATGATGAAGAATATTATGATGTTATTATTGAAGTTGGAAAAGACCCTGACGTAAAAATATTCCATGCTCATATGGTTATCTTATTTTATCGTTCCCCTTACTTGCGAAGAATTTTGTCAACTAACAAAAGGAAAAATGATGGAACTTTGACACATATTAAATTACCAAATATTTTTCCTGAAATATTTCCAATAATCTTAAGGTATGCACTTAAATGGTTTATATATATATTTATATTCAATAATGATATTAATTTTGTAAATATACTTTTATTGTAGATATATTTATGGAGGAAACCTTCCTTTGGAAGAATATGATACTTTGGACATAATTCAAGTACTAATTGCTGCTAGTGAACTTAGCCTACAAGAATTAATCATATATTTACAATCATTTTTGATCGAAAACAAAGCAAATTGGATGGAGCAAAATTTTTATTTTGTCTACCAAACAAGTTTTAAAAATGATTCATTATTGGTCCTTCAAAAATATTGTACTGACTTAATGACAAAGGAACCAGATAAAATATTCAATTCCCCAAATTTTTCTTCAATTTCAGAAAAAAATTTAATCACAATCATTCAAAGTGATGACCTTCAAATGAGCGAAATTCAAATTTGGGAACACGTTCTTAAATGGGGTCTTGCTCAAAATCCTGAACTTCCCTCTGATATCACAAACTACTCAAAGGGCGATTTCACGACCTTAAAGAATACTTTAGAACGATTCATTCCATTTATAAAATTTTACAATTTATCTTCTAAAGATTTCATAGACAAAGTACTACCATATAAGAGAATTTTACCAGAGGAATTGTTTGAAGATTTATTTAAAGCTTATTTAAGTCTTTTGAACCCAGATAGCAAGCCAAGTGACAAATTAACTTCAGGTATACTGTATTTGATCATATTAAAGTGAAAGTATTGTACACTACTAATTCTAGTAATGACATTCATCTATAGCGAATCGACATAATGGCACTAGAAGAAGTGATAAAGGTGCATATAAAATGCAAGGACCAAATATAGGATTAGAACGTTTTGCGCCACTTGAATTTTCAGAAAATCGATGGGTTCCTCAATTTCTACGTAATCCTTTGCCTAAATACGCTGAGGATTTTATACCTTTTGACATTGCACAACGTAAAGTTAATGCGTTATTAAATAAATTGACGTTAAGAAATTTTGATTCTCTGTCAAATCAAATTATTGATTATGCTAATAAGTCAAGGGATGAAAGGGATGGTCGTATATTAAGAGGAGTGGTTCATTAAGTATTTGAAAGATCTTGTAACGACGCAAGATTCTGTGCAATATATGCTAGTCTTTGTCGTATAATGATGGAAAGAATTGATCCTGAAATAGTTGATGAAAATGTCAAAACTACTGAGGATAAATTTATGCAAGGTGCTACATTACTTAGAAAATATCTTCTTAATCGTTGCCAAGATGAATTCGAGAAAAATTGGGTGCCTTCTGTTGGAAAAAGGGAACCAAATCTGATATCAAATGAAAATTATGAAGCAGCAAAAGTTAAGAGGCAATGTTTAATACGTTTCATTTGCGAATTATTTAGATTAAACATGCTCTTAGAGTGTATTATACATGAATGTATAAAGAAATTATTAATATTTCAAGGCTCGCCCAAAGAGGAAGTAATGGAAAATTTATGTATATTAATGAATATGGCAGGGGCACGGCTCGATCATGTACAAACAAATACAAATTTAACCCAACTTAGCCATGCCAAAGCAAAAATATATATGGATTCCTATTTTGAGCATATGGAAAAGATATTGAAGCTCCCAAATTTATCAGGTCGCATAAAATTTATGTTAATGGTAATTATTTTGTTATTTTTATTTTTTATTATATTTGATATATATTATTAATTCTGTTTAATTTTTTTTTTTTAGGATGTTATCGATTTACGAAATAATGCTTGGAAACCACGACAAGATATTAAGACTATAGCAGGAATTCACGAAAATGTAGTAAAATTAGTTTATAGAGAATATATATATGTTTATATGTTTAATATAAATAAATAAATATAATTTTTTTCAATTTCAGACCACATAACAAAAAAAAAAAGAGAAATGAATGACTAATTCAGGTAATAGAGATAAGTTCATTTAAAATCAAGATAGCTTTTTATTATTTGTTATTAATCATAATAAAATTTAAAATTATAGAGAAAATGTCTGGTTATCAATAACAAATTATGAATCCTTATGATGATGGATGGAGTATCGTCGGTGCAAGTTCATCACAAAGAAATAAAGTCCTTACTAAGTTTGGGTCCGTAAATCGTGAGTTTTAGCACCAAAAGCGATGAAGAAAGCAATGAAAAAGCGATCAAGAAAGAGAAGATAACCGGGAATATGTATCCTTCCTCCAATAGAGCGTAAATAATTAGTTTTAGCCCCACATAGTCGTAAGGTACTTCTATTCCGTATAAAATGAGATGAACAAAAACGTGCATAAATAGATGATTTTGATCTTAAATCTTTATTCCAAAAGAAAAATAAAGATAATGTATCAAAGATCTTGTAAGATGAAAAATTTTATTTCCTAAGATGATTATGATATTTTTCAACTTAGTTGTTCTCCAAGTTTAAGGAAAAATAAATAAATTAGGAATGAATTACTTTATTTTATTTACATTTTGTCTTCTGGAAATTTTCAATTTAACGTTAGTTTTTCAACTCATTAAAAAAAATTCACATTTTTCAACGATTCAAAGAGATTCTATACTAATATTTTCCTCTTTTGTGCATTTTTTTTCTCTTTCATATCATTTTCTTCGTTAAAAAAATAAATATCATAAGTAGTGTATGTACTGTATATTAAATCTTATTCATAATATCCAAAATTCCTTAGCTGATAGTAGTAGGATTGGAATCGATTCTACAAAAATCGAATCAATCGAAAATCGAATCAGAATCGATTTAATCGATTATCGAATAAAAAAATCGAATCTATTTATTGTGGTGCAGTAGCATTAATTGACATTTTATTTATTAAAAAATGATTTATCAATGATTTGTATATGATAGTATGCTGCATACATCGATTTAAATTGCCAAATAAATTTTTAAACAGGTTATTTATAATTATTAATCCTTTTATATAACTGATAAATGAAAAAAAAACATTTTAATTGTGCTATCTGTTATCCCGAAAAGGAGAGATTAACTAATTTGGTTAGCATTTATGTGCTAAGTATAAGGTGAGTTTTTTACAATATATAGAAGAAAAAAAAAGATTTGAAAAACTTTGATCTGCAGGTATGATCTAAATCAGCTGAATTTGAATTTAAGTTCTCTATTGTAATTTTTTTTGGTAATTTGGTTGTATATTTTTGGTAATTTGGTAAAAAAAAATTTAATAAATCCAGGAATACACTAATGTAAAATTCTGATTGGGAATTTGTATTGTTAGAGTTCCATTGTACAATTGTAGAAAAAATAATTGATTGACTGAAAAACGGTATTTAATTAACTAAAGAATCGGGTGGATGATTGTTCAGATAATTTTTAAACGTACATGTGATTCTGATGGTTAAATTGAAATTTTATGATCACTAACTTTAATTTCAAACGCCAATTAATCACACTAACTGAAATTCCGGATTTTATTGTTCAACCAAAATATTTATATATATTTAACTAGGGTTCTTTTAGTACAGTTAGTGAGTTTAGCTTAAATACTATATTAACAGTTAATCAATTGTGATGTTAAACCTTGGTCTGAGTCCTTGGCAAATTTTCATTGCTAATTATTATCATGGTTTACAGCAGGTTCGCAAAAAAAAAGTTGCAAACTATTTTTATTATACATAGAAAACGCTTTTCACAACATTTTTTAACTATACTAATGAAAAAACATTGCAAAACGTTTTTCTTTATGGATTCAGCGGGAAAAATATTTTCGCAGCATTTTTAATGCCTATTAATAAAAACGGTGCGAGATGTTTTTTATTTATGAATTAAATGAAAATAGCAACATTTTTTACCTGATAATAAAAAAAATGTTGTAAAAATCGTTTTTATTTATCTAATAATTTATCGAATTTCACTGTAAAAATATTAAAATCTGAAGTGTTATTGCGAATTTTATTCAACCCGTTCTAACCTATTCAACTATTTATTTATTTATAAACTAACAAAACATTATTAATACGTAGATAAAGAAATCTAGTTTAAAAATAAACATAAAAATCTAATACTAAATATTAAATTCCACCAAAAAGAGCCAGTGGATGCTAGTTATTTAAACACTTAAGGCAGTCTTAGGACTATGGCCGATCAGCAATGAATTCCTAGGTTGTCATAAAAATCACCCCGAAGTACCGTACAATATTTTCTTTCAGGTCAAAGACCCGCTTCATATAAATACTATTAGATGAAGAATGTTACAAGTTGTAAAAGGAAGTGGCCGAAACTTATCGGAGCCTATTTAGTATTTAAAGCTCACTAACTTGTACCCAAATTTAATACCTTAGTTATTTAAAATGATTAAGAAATCGTTTTGTTTTGTTATTTAAAAATGATTAAGAAATCATTTTTTTTTGTTATTTAAAATCAAGAAATTGTTATTGTTATTTAAAAATGATTAGGAATTCATTTTTTTGTTATTAAAAATGATTAAAAAATCGTTTTTTATTTTGTTATTTAAAAACGATTAAGAAATCATTTTTTATTTGTTATTAAAAATGATTAAGAAATCATTTTATATTTTGTTATTAAAAACGATTAAGAAATCGTTTTTTATTTTGTTATTAAAAACGATTAAGAATTTTGTTATTAAAAATGATTAAGAAATCATTTTTTTTTGTTATTAAAAACGATTAAGAAATCGTTTTTTTTTGTTATTAAAAACGATTAAGAAATCGTTTTTTTTTGTTATTAAAAACGATTAAGAAATCATTTTTTTTTATTAAAAACGATTAAGAATCATTTTTTATTTTGTTATTAAAAACGATTAAGAAATAGTTATTTATTTGGTTATTAAAAACGATTAAGAAATCATTTTCTTTTTGTTATTAAAAACGATTAAGAAATCGTTTTTATTTTGTTATTTAAAAATGTTATTTTAAAAACGATTAAGAAATAGTTTTTTATTTTGTTATTAAAAACGATTAAGTAATCATTTTTATTTTGTTATTAAAAATGATTAAGAATCGTTTGTTTTGTTATTAAAAATAATTAAGAAATCTTTTTTTTTGTTATTAAAAAGAATTAAGAAATTGTTTTTTATTTTGTTATTAAAAACGATTAAGAAATCATTTTTTTTTTTATTAAAAACGATTAAGAAATCATTTTTTTTGTTATTAAAAATCATTTTTTTTATTAAAACGATTAAGATATCATTTTTTTTTGTTACTAAAAATGATTAAGATATCATTTTTTTTTGTTACTAAAAATGATTAAGAAATCGTTTTTTTTGTTATTAAAAATGATTAAGAAATCATTTTTTTATGTTATTAAAAACAATCAAAAGTCGTTTTATTTTTGTCATTTAAAAACGATCAAGAAATTGTTTTTTTTTTTATTAAAAACGATCAAAAAATCTTTTTTTATTTGAAATCGTTTTGTATTATTTTTTATATTTAAAACAATCAGTTTTTTATTCAGTTTGAAAAAAAACTCTGAAACAGCAACATTTCGGTGTTTTATATATGAAATTCAGGTACCCTAAGCGGGTCATGAATTTGTTGACCTGACTTGAATATCGCAGACCGGGTTAAGTCAATTACCCGACCTATCTCTGAATCTTAATTATTTTTAAAAAAAAATGATTTTTTATACGTTTTATAGGTTCCATATGGGAACCTATTGATAATTTTGAATTCAGAGGTATTTTACGCTCTGAATCTTTTTTTATTCATTCTAAAGGGAGTTTATTAACAATTTAAAGTTTCGTAGGTCCATTAACTCTAGATTTATTTAATTTTTTTTTAATTTAGTGCAAAAAAAAACATAATAAATTTTAAAAATAAACTTTAAGAAAAATTTGCAATTCTTGCAAATTTTTCTTTTTCTTTTAAGGATAGCCCTGCGGGCATGATTGTTTAAAATAATTTTCAAAATATTGAAAATAATTCATTTCATGTGCAGAAAAATTAGTTTTTGAATAAATTTATTTTTTTGCAAAGAATCAACATACGAGGCTAAAAAATGTAATTTATTTGTGATGGCTTAACTTAATTAATAATAATATTACTGACACAGGCGAGGTCAGTGACAAAAGTTTTCTAAAGAAAGTGTTCAAAATAATCAAGTAAAAAAATAAAAAAAAATTTCCTTTGTATGTACATGTTCATGTACTGTACATGTTCAATGTTCTGTTCATAGTACATAAAGTACATATACATAAAGATTAAATGGACCGTTTTTTACTAAAAAGGAAATTATTTTTGATTTCATGGCAATTTAGCATGTGGATCATCTACAAAATTAGATTAGATTGATGATAGAATGAAATAGAAATTTCTATGTAAAATACGCTGGGAATGTTCTTTCAAAAATGGAATGATTTACAGATTTATTCCATTTTTACAAAAAATGGCCAACAAATGCTTATCTGTGTGTTAATATAAAAAAATTCTAAAAATTCTCTCCTGTTACCGTCAAAAATTGTTGAAAATCCACAGTAATTTTCGAGAGACCTAACTTTTTTACATGTTTTCTAGTTTAAGATGTCTAACAACAACAGAAACAACAACACCAGTGCTCATACTTTGTGAAGCAGCTCAAAAGTTGCGCAACCTGCTGCCACCTTTGATTTTACTTTCACCTCTAACGCTGCTGACCATTCACGTGGTCTAAAGATACAGCTACCAATAATGCTTTACAGGCTGACCTTGCAGCTGATAAAGAGCGTATTAAGCAGAGCAACTTGCAATCTGAAAGGGATGTTGCTAGTGACCTTTTTGCAGATACTCCCAACCACCCGCCTAAGACCTGGGGTCTTTGCAATAGAAAGGTACGAAACTCAAAAAAATTTTTAAATTTACTTTATATACTAATTATGTTTTTTATACTAAAATAAGTGTAGATATAATATTAATTAAATTTTTATTTTTTTTTGAGTTTCGTACCTTTCTATTGCAAAGACCCCACCTATTCTTCTAAGGGAAAAACTAAGTCCAAGAATTCTCGCTTGCACTTGTCACGTATTCATGCGCCTCCCAACAAAATATAGTAAACAACCTCAATGGAACTAATCATATTCCCGCTTTTGCAGCTTCTGCAGTTACTCCTGAAGTTACTGATCAAAATGATCAATAACAGAATGACCAAATGCCAAATAAGGATATTGTCAATTCTGCCATGGATATTGATCCGCCTTCTGACAACAATGAAAATTCTGATCAACAGTCGATCACTATTGAAAAACCGTTAGACTATGTTGCCCTCGTGGCACTTGATAATATTACTGGTTCTAAGCCTTCAAAAATTATCACCATTAAGAAGGCTCTTGCTAAATATAATGTCAAGTACAACATCAACTTGGGTATTACACGTCTCCAAAAACAAGCAAAAGTCACTTTCAATGACAAGGATTCTTATAACAAATTTCTTAAAATGGAAATTATCCTGCAACTTAAAGACAAAAACTTGGATGACATTAAAAATGTCACCCTTAATATTTCTCCGCTTAAACCAGATAAGCAAGTTATGACTCCTGATCAACAAAAAGAAAATACTAACTATCGTACAATTCAGGTGATTGATATCCCTGCATACCGAAAAGCTGCTGAAATTAGAGCAAGCTTCAGAATCTTAGGTGAAATCGAGAGACTCTATACTAAAGGCGCTGGTTTTTACCAGATCGCCTATATTACATACAAATCTCAAGATGCTCTTACCTATTTTGAGACTAACTGGAGATATCATGTAGGAAAAGACACAGTTAGAGTTCTTCCTCTGTTTCTCAACCAAGATGCTTGCACTTTACGTAAGCAGTTTCCTCTCAAACTATCTGGACTAGCCTACAACACTAGTGGCTATGATCTTGAACCTGTCTTACTCAAATGTAAAGCTAAATCCTGCTTTATTCCTGCTGCTATGATCAGAGGGAGTTATTCTAAATGTCGATACGCATATATTCACTTCTCTTGTGATAAAGATTGACAGGCTGCGCTGCAACTTTTGATCAACTTCAAAAAGGGCAATATGAATTCACGTCGATTATATTGGAGCCAAGAATCAGATCGCATATGTAACATCTGTGGTAACCCCTCCCACATAGCTGCTACTTGTAATAATAAAAATATTAATAAACCCCCTGGCAAAAAGTTTGTTAGTGGCGCTGATAATTGAAAGAATTTAAAGAAATCGTACGCTGATGCTGCTAAATCTAAAGGTGCTAATAAATCTGCAAGACCATCTCGCTTTACTCAACAGAAGAGACTTGATCGTGATACTCAACACAGTGAGGAAATGGATGAGGATGAACCTTGTTTTGACCAAGACCCTGCCATCCTCTGATTTAAAGAAACAATCCTTAATAGTTTACATCAACTCGAGAAAAAGATCATGAATATCAGTTTAACTCTTGAAAGTACTGATAAACAAATCGCCGCAATTGTTACTACCCAGAAAGCTTTACACATTGAAAAAGGTTCTAAACTGGAGGGTACCATAAAGAAAAAATCCCTCACGCAGTCCTCTTCAGCTTTCTCACCTGACCAAGCCAAAAAACGTGTTAAAAGTGCTGATGACTCTGATCAAGAAGCTGAACTTATCCAAGACACTCATGACCTTTGCTAATCAGACGCTCAAATTCACACTCTTCTGACTCAACAAAATGAAATGAAATTATTCTTTCAATCTATCTCTTCAACCATGACCAAAATGTTTGAAATGCTTACTGGTACCTCTGCTTCATCTTCTTTGGAGAAAGACGATGAAGTTGCTGATGTTTTCGATCTTGCATAATCATTTTTAATGATGGATAACAATATTCCCTCTGGTTCTTCTTTATCCTCTCAATTAATAAAAAACAATTCCCCCAAACTTGACTCACCACCAATTTTTCATTCAAAAAAGAATCTTTTAGATTCCACTATAACGAAAATTGCATCTACAAATATTCGTACTTTAAATAAATACAAATTTATTGGTTTAATTGACGCTATGAAAGATCACAATATCAACATTTATGGTCTCTCAGAGACTAATTGTTCTGAACGACAAGCAAAAATATGGCAGCATCAATTAGGTGTTCGCAGTTACTTTGATTATTCACAATTAGGGGGGCAAAGGCCAAGGCGTAGGTATTATCATTGATGCCAAATATGACGTATTCATTCGCAAAGCAGTTGGACACAAAGGTAGAATCATTTATTTGGATTTGTACTTTAACGATAAGCGTAAACTTCGTTTAATTCAGGTTTACTTTAATGAAGATTACAAATTGAAGCTTTACACAAATACATTGACGACACCATCAGCGATGCTCAAGCACGTGACATAGAAGTCATAATCATGGGAGACTTCAATATTAATTACAGAAAATATTTAATGGCCTTCGTCAACAATAAATGGCAATTTTCCTTGTTTTGTACTTTGGAATGTAGAAGGTTGCTAGACACCATTCCAATCTTTAATGACAATGATGAAGAAATGTATACTTATACACCAGCTGATTCTAACAAATAAGAATCAAGATTAGATTATATTTGGGCTTCTTTACCTATGTTAGAGAAAAGTATTAATGGTACCGTGATAGAGAACGATCATTTTGATACTGACCATAAAACTGTAATGTTATCATTGGACACAATACAGATGACAGGTGTTTTCTTGAACACAACCAATCAAAAGAAGAAACATATCAAAAGAACCATATTTCAATATGATGAAATGGACAAGGATGATGAATATACCTGGAAGAATTTCAGCATCCAATTGGACCTAGAGATTGAGAATACATTAATGAAAGACTTTCCATTATTAAACCTTGTCACATTAATACCCTCTGGGACATGTTTAGGCAAACCCTCATGAAAGTAGCTAAATCTCGTATCGTCAACAAGCAAGTCACTAGAAATAAAGTCAAAACTACATCAGAAAAGAAGCTTTCAATTTACTTCGATCTAAGATACATCATTAATCGTATACTGGAAACACGTTCGCTATTTAATGATACCGCTTCTATTACTTCTAATGTCTCTGCTAAATGGTTCAAGTTCTAACGTCTCATTAACATGACATTGGACAAATATGAATGCTTAGACCTTTTATCGTCCTTTAACTTTAATATACTTGACGACTTCAAATTATTTTTGAAGAATTTGTGTAAAATTAGAAAACACTTACGATTTCTTTTCAAATTGGAATTTGATATTATGGTTCAGGAACAAATAGTTTCTAATATCAAGAAACACTGTACTAATTTTAAAGATAACTAAGCCTCTATGATTCGCTCGATCACTGAAGAAGAGATGGTTCATATCTCGATTGAAAAAATATATAAGAAAGACGCCCAAGGCAATGAATCATTAATCACAGGTAAATCAGCTGTCCTTAATGAAACCAATCATCATTTCCAAACTATTGCAGGCTCAATTAATAGGAAAAAGCCACTTCAAGGCCGTTAGAAAGATCAATATTGACCTTTACGTCAAGTCAATGAGAATATTTACTCAAACCTCATGGACCTTCCATCACGTGATGAATGGCTGGACGTTATCAGAAACCTTCCTAAAGACAAAGCTACAGACCCCTCAGGCATATCTAATGAAATGTTGCAACACCTTAGTCCAACAGCCCATGATATTCTATATTATCTGATATGTAAGATTATACAATTTGGTTACTTACCAAAACAATGGAAAAAAGCAACCGTTTTTTCTATTGCCAAGCCTAAACCTTTTAATTATGAATTATCAAACTCTCGTCTGATCACCTTACTTGAGACTGCTTGTAAAGTTTTTATCACCTTACTTAATCGTCAACTTACTATAACGTTAAAATGACATAATGTTTTACAAACTAATCAATTCGCTGGTTTACCAAAACAATCCACCTTCAAACCTATAAGGATCGTTAACAAAATTATTCAAGATGCTATAGATAATAATAATGAACTCTGGATCTTATCACAAAGGCCTATGACTGTATCAATACCTTCCAACTACCAAAAGTGATAGACCGAATTAAATTACTTTAGCAATTCACTCATTTAATTTTAGATTTATTTAAAGATAGAACAAATCAAGTTATCACTGCCTATGGCAAGACGACCGCGTATGATGTTCTTACAGGCATAGATCAAGGAGAAATCATTTCACCTATTCTTTGGTGTATTTATTACGATCCTTTACTTGCTGAAATTAACAACCAAAATTTGGGATATACTGTATCGTGTAATAATATACAGCAAATACCACAGTTAAATTCAGCTGTGATAAAACAACATGTCCTGGCCTTGGCATTTATGGATGACACACAGTGGATTACTGATAAGAAAGACAAATTGGAATTAATGCTATCTATCGCTGATTCCTTTTATAGATTAAATGATATCCAGATCAATAAGGATAAATCTGAACTCATGATGAGAACTAAGATGTATAAGCGTCGATATTCTCACATCTACAATAATAAGATTGATATTCAATTTGGAAGGGAATCTATTAGTATTAAGGTTAAATACCCTCATGAACCCACTCGTATCCTGGGAGTTTATTTTAATATTGAAAATGATGAACAATATCTAATCTCTAAAGTTAAAGCGGAAATTGACCACCTAATGAACCTTATGTGGAAAAAGAAAATTACTGATAAACACATCCTATATATTTTTAATAGAATTATTATACCTCATGTTGAATACTGGTTACAGGTTTTCATCCTATCACCAGATTTAATTCATCGTTTATTTGTTCCTTTTTGTTGAATGTTTAACTCTTATATATACGGTTATAGAAATCCTTATGAAAATCAACTCCAAGCAAAGATTTCTGCATTCAACTAAATGACACAGGAATTCTGGGAAGAATCACTGAAATTCGTTTGAAATTATTACAACAACTACTTTGGTATTCCTGACCACTAATAGAGGGTATTCCTTTCAACAAAATCCCTAGACGGATGAAGAATAATTATTTACTTAATATGATCAATTTAATGAGACAGAATGAATTTACACTTCTTGTCATAGACAAAGGCAGATTTCCTACCATAGCAGGAGGAAAAAATGATTTTGCAACTATTGCTACTTTTGACTTCTTGTCCAAACATAGCACAATTTTACGTTCACGCCAAATTATGTTTGTAGAACAAATTATTTCAGGAGACAAGTAACGCTTACTTAATTGGACTGATATATGTAATAAATATTACTTTCAATCTATTCCTGGTCGTGATAACAAAGAAGAAAGATGGTACATGGATATTCAAAGACTCATTACGGTGGATGGAACCAACCTTAAACCAAATATTTATAACATATTTACTACATTTTTTGATAATATTGAAGAAACTAGATCTTATAATATTGAAAAACAAGATAGATTATTATCTGTTGTTCATAGCCCTCAACATAATTCAATTTTATTTGGAAAGGTTCAACACCTTATTGATGATGATAATATTCTTCTTCGACATTATCACGTTGATATGTCTTAATCAACCTCAACATCTACCTATGTTACCATTTGTGATGATACACTTTATGCTGCTAATACTGTAAATCGTTCAAGCATGGGTGTTTGTGCTTTTACTGCTAATCCAAAGCATATAGTACTGCTTTTATCAGCTGCTAAATTTACCAAAGATGATGTTAAACATAGAAAAATGATTAATTTTAATATTTTTAATCTTTTTGATCAGGCTAAGAAAAAATATACTCTTTCTCAAAGTACATTAATGAGAAATCACGTGATCAGACAAAACAATATTATTTTAGAATTGTTAGAACCAGGACTCTCTAGGAATGAATCACTTATAATTCAATGAAAACTCGCTATATTTGATAATCCAAATTGCTGTATTTTTGAATTCTTCACTGATGGATCTCTTATTGAATTAGGCACTGAACAATGCAACATTAGCTGCGCGTTTGCTCACCTTGATAGATCATTTGGTGTTCCTCAAGTGGAATTTTATACTACGATTGATAAATGGCCTTCAGCATATTGAGGTGAACTCTTAGCAGTAATTTTAGCTCTTATGGTAGTCCCTTATAGAAGTAAAGTGAGAATCAATATTGACTCCTTAAATGTGATTACTATGTTTGAGGGATTTAAATGTAGTAATTTCTCCACTACATCGCGAAATTATTTCAAACTTAATAATAGTTATCTATGGTCAATTTTGATTAGAATTATTCGTCAACAGAACTTACATGTAGAAATGTTTAAAGTAGCTGCACATACTGATTGTGATGGTAACAATTATGTGGATAAACTAGCAAAATCTGCCCACATTGACCAAGATAGATTTATTAATTTTATAGACACTGCTCCTGACATTCAAGTACTTCTGTTATGGAATAACATCGCCATTGAAACTCACTTACGAAAATTTATCAAAATGGTTAGTCATATTAAAGGCCTGGAAAAATTTATTAATTTACATAGGAATACCAAATATCGAAAGTTAGAAGTTGATTGGACTTCTACTTTTGAATGCCTCAATTGCAATATTGCTAATAATGAAACTTTGATATCTTCTTCTAAAGTCAAAGCTCACAAAATCCATCTTCTTATAGAAGAGATTCCTACAATTGAACAAATGAAGAAATCATTCTTAGATTTATATGACGGATGGAAATGTCCTAGTTGTGGATTGGAAGACGAAACATTTGATCACGTGTGGATATGTGATGAACATCAATCTCTTCTTTTAAAGATTAAAAATAATACAATTGATTTTTTATTATCATTATTAATTGAATATAATCCAGACATTACAGATTATTCTGCCTTATTGACGCTTAATATATGGACAATTGTTACAGATCCTGACAATTTTACTTTTGTGGATTTCATCAAAGGCTTTATACCGTTGGAGTTGACTCAAATTCTCAACTTGTGGATTTCTCGTAAACAATTACTGTTAGTAATTATTGAGATCAGGCAGTACATTTATGAACAAACATTTAAAGAAATTTGGATACGTCATTGTTCTTTTATAAAAGAATTTGAACATTCGTTGGGTATTACAAAAAAGAAAAAATTAGCTTTAAAAAATCTTCGACCATTTAATAATATTTTGAATAGTGATAGAGAATTAGAATATAAATTTGATGCTCTAGATAGTATTCGTAATAATATATATTTTGGTAAAAATATTATTGAATTTTATAGTAATCTTACTTTGTAGCGCTAGTAGTTAGTTAGTATACTTTATATAGAATTTTATATATGGTTTTTTATTACTTTCTTTTCTGCAGAGCGGGCTTCAGTTTACCTGGTTTTTAACTGGCTGTAAAAGAGGTAGTGGGTTAATTATTGAATGTTTCTAGAAGTAGTTGGTTATTTTTACTCTACCGTTAAAGTAGATTTAGTTCGCTTCTATTAGTTAGTTTCATTTTTTATTTTCATGTATCAATTTTGATGTGTTTATAATTTATGTGTTCGCTTCTAATATCTGTTCAATAAAAATAAAAATAAAAAAAATATAAAAAAATTCTAATGCACTAGAAAGTATTAGAAAAAATATATATTTTGGTTATAGTATTATTGATTTTTATACTAATCTTACTTCGTAACATGCCATGTAGATTTAAAATTATAACTTATAGAAATTTTTCATAGGTTTATTTATTTTTCTTCTGCGAGAGCGGGTCTCAGTTCACCTCCTTGAGTGAAAGAAGCAGTGGGTGTCTATGGGAATGGTTCTTTAGTAGTGGATTACTTTTAGATAGTTCTATTTGTTATTCACTCCACCGTCGAAGTAGATTTATTCTTCTAGTAGTTTTGTTTATTTTATTATTTCATTTTTCATTTTCTTATTTTTGTATTGATTTGTTATAATATTTTATGTATGCATTCTACTATCTCTTAAATAAAAATAAAAATAAAAATATAAAAAAATTCTAATCATTACAGAATTGTATTAGAATTGAATAGCATAATTGTTAAGACCAGTCTCGAACATTCAAATAACAAAATGAAATTATAGTATAGTAAATAAATAAAACATGTATCAATTGTTTAAATTGCTAACAATAGAAATAATCCTTTTATTAAAATTGTTAACAACACAAATAAATGATCCATTTGTTCAAAAATCAAAATCCATTTGACGCCAAATTTTTGAATAATCTGTGGATTGTTTTTTGAAACCTCTATCTTGTGTTAACTCCATTACTATGAATTCAAAAACAGATTAATGCCAAATTTTGAATGATCTTGCGAATTATTTATTTTTAAATAAAAAAATATTTTAGCAGAACATATAAAAAGGTTCATTTATTCTTTTGTTACTCATTTATCCTTGTTTCTTTCTTTTTAAATTTGTTTATTCTACTATCTATATATCAATAACAACATTATTAAATAAAAATTGATCGTTATTTGCATAAAGAAATTCTTACACTTTTAAAACTTTTTATTTGATTTATTCAATTAAAAAAATGGCTAATACTACACGAAGTAAACATAGAAAAATACTTGAAGAAGCAGAAGCAGCAAGAGAGGCAAATTTAATATAAAAAGAATTAACAGAACAGAAAGTGAAAGTGGTTCAGATTATGAAGCTGAAACAAGTCAATTAACATTAACAGAGGGAAGTGAAAATGATTCTAATGGTGAAGCTAAAGATAGTAGTCATGTTAATATTACAGGATATTACAATATCTGATATTTCTGATATAATTATGGATGATCTTGAAGCAGATTTTCTAGAAATTAATAAAAAGTCAAAAAGAAAACCCCCAACTAAAATTACACGACCTAAAACAAGTTGGGTATGGAGATTCTTTAAGCTTAATGAAGATAAAAGTTATTTGTCAAATTAAAGGCTGTGGAAAAATGTTTTCATGGTGCGGTTTTCCAAGCTCATTATCAACACACTTGTCAGGTACACATCATATTACCAAAGATATTGCTATGAAACATAATGAAGAAGAATTAAAAAATCTTTCTACTTCTTCAATCAAATCGCATCACCCTTTTAAACAAGAATCTTTAACTAAAAATGTTGTAGCATTTGTTATTGGAACAGTACAACCTTTAAGTATTGTAGAAGATCCGGATTTCATTAATATAATAAATGGGTTTGATAAATATTATAAAGTTCCTTGTACTAAAACACTTAAAAATTGAATCTCAAAAACATGGGAAATTGGAAAAAATACACTTAAAAATCAACTTTCATATATACAGCATATTTCTTTGACATTAGATACCTGGAGTTCACCAGCACATTTACCTTATTTAGGTGCTACTGCTCATTGGGTAACATCTAAATTTGAACCACATGAAATACTTCTTAGTATGGCAGAATTACCATATCCACATGGTTCAACTGAAATTAAAGAGCATTTGTTTGATTTGTTTAATGAATGGGAGATTGAATCAAAAATAAGTGCTATAGTAACTGATAATGGTTCAAATGTAAAAAAAGCATGTAATGAATTAGGAATTGGTGAAAGGATCCCATGTACTGCCCATACTCTTCAGTTGAGTATTGGAAAAGGATTAGATAAAATAGAACCATTAGCTAATAAGTGTAAATGTCTTATTACTTTTTTATCAGGAGATAAAAAAAGCAGCAATTAAAAGAATCACAAATTTATTTATATCGCCAACAAGAAATATTACAAGAAACTGAAGAATTAGAAAAAGAAGTTGAAAATCTTATTTGTCTTGATGTTGTAAAAGCAAATAATACAAGATGGAATTCAATACTTTATGCTTTTCAAAGACTTATTGTTCTTAAACCAGCAATTTCGATGCTAAAGGCTTCTTTAATGAGTGATACAAGTTCATATATTCATAAATAGGGTGAAAAATTAGAAGAACTTTATCCTACAGTTAATGAGTGGAAAATAATTAAGAAGTAATAGAGCTTTTAACTCCTTTTGAAATTGCAACACGTTTTTTAAGTGGTGTAAAGTATCCAACAATTGGTTTTGTATATCCAACTATGTTAATTTGAAGGATAGGCTTGAAAGTGATTTTACTTTATTGGAAACTGGTGGAGCAAAATATTGCAGTAATGCAATTTTACAAGTTTTAATATCAAGATGGAATTTTCCTCAAGATTTATGTTTAAAAGGATCATTTTTTGATCCTCGTTTTAAAAGCTTAGATTTTATTGATTCTTAAGAAAAAAAAATAGTATTGTTAATCAATTAAAAGAAGAGTTTGAAATTTCTAAATAAAATGATAGTTCTATAACATTTGATAAGGATATAGGTGATTTAACAACAGCAATGGGAAGTTTTTGGAAAAAAAAGAATAACAAAACTGTTGCACCAATAAAAGATGAATTCCAACATTATTTAAATGTATTAGAATTACCTGTTCTTGAAGAATATGATCCATATTTATGGTGGTTAAACAATAAAAGTCAACATCCAGTATTACACAAATTAGCAATAAAATATCTTCATATTCCTGCTACGTCAGTTCCGTCAGAAAGGCTTTTTTCTGACGCTAAAAATTTAATCACACCACAAAGAACTCGTTTGGATTCATGTCTTGTTAACCAGCTCATGTTTTTAAAAAGAAATAGAGAATATATCGACATATATGGAAAAGCTGAGATGGATGGCTAATTACCAAATTTTTTTTTTATTTTTCTTTTATAAATATTCATAATATTATTAATAAATATACTTAAATTTCTATTATTAAATAAATTGTTTATTATAAATTTTGTAAAAATGCATTAAAAATCAGTTTTTCGCATTAAAATTGTGATCAACTAAATTACCTGTGCCTTAATGTCATTTTTTTAACACATAAATTCGATTAGTTCCGGGTATCAAAAATCAAAAATCGAATTCTAGAATCGAATCCTGCGAAACGATTAATCGCGATTAATCGATTCTATAATCGATTCTAATAGTGGGAATCGATTCCGATCCCTAGCTGATAGGATTTTCTCTTACATAAATTTCATACGATCTTGAGAAAAGTTTAAGTTATTTTAATAATAAATAACATTTGACATTAATAAACTAATTTTTATTACTAGTGAATTTGTTCATGTACAGTACTTATTAATATGAATTTTATTTACTAAAAAATTTGAGATTCAAAAAACAAATTTTCCACTATTATATTTATTAATAATTAATTAATTTTAATAATTAAAATCTTTTTACTAATAAAAAAAAGGTTCACCTTATAATTTACAATTATATAATTATTATTCAAGTAATATAATTAAAAAAAAAGCTTAGTTTGCTTATAAATTATGAAATCAAATTAAAATAATTATATTCAGACTGATAATTTTATCGAATACGATCTGAAAGTCTATAGATAATTATAATAAATTGCATTTTTGATCATAATTTAGTTATTGTTCTTTCTAATTTAAATAAAATACTACGATTTATTTCTTCCTATTATTTAGACAGCTCAAGTGAATTAAATAAATTATAATGAATATATTATTAATCTTAATACAAGTTTATAAATTTTTATAGCAACAAGTAGTTGATGCATCATTACACTTTAAACAGTAGAATTACTAACAGATTATAGTAGTCGATTTTACGAATATAGACTGGATAATTTGTATTCTGTAAGAAAATCATGCTAGTTTATAACTATTGCGTGATGAGAAATAAACAAATTTGTTTTATGTTATTTCACTAGATAACTAAAAATAAAAATATATTTTGATTCGATAACAGATTAACGGAGAGATTTGAAAAAAATAACTTTGAAATACTCTTAGGTAGTTATTGTAGCTTTCTATATATGAGTATGATCTTTATCGCCCTTTTCAATTTAGTGCGACCCCCTGATCGTGTAACAATATATGTAAATCACTTTTGATTTCTCCGATTTCCTCCATTTTTTCGCAAACCGTTCTAGTAAAACTTTTCTATTGTGTTAACTCTCTTGTGATTTCCTGTGATTTCAGAAACTTTTTATATTAAACTACATATTTACAAAGTTTCAGGTATAGTATTTAACAAACTAAAGTTGGCTTTCAAACTATTAAGTTTGAGAGATTTCCTGAGATTTCCTTTGATTTCTTTTTTATGCTAAATCTCTTAAAAAATAGAAGATTTATTTATTTTTATAAACTTTTTAAGAAGTTTGAACTTATATATAAAGCTTGAAGATTTATTAACTAACGACTTATTATGTCTTTTTGTAGGTTTTCAACAAATAAATATCAGATATTAACCATTAAACATTATATTATTAAAATATAAACTCTGTGTTCTATAATATATAAACAGGCATATTGTTAGATTAAAATAACTTTAAAGCAGTTGTTCTCTTGTAATAATATATTTAATATTTTACTTTTATTCTGTTCTTTTTATTGTAAAATAATTTTATTTCTACCATTTTTTTCTTTGACGCGCAAATACAACTAATCATGTGATAACAATAACATAAAGTCTTATTGGCTGATTATCACATGAAAACTGAAAATCGATTTTCCTGTATATGACATGCTAAAAATCAGGGGGTCGCACTAAATTGAAAAGGGCGATAATTTACCTAAAGAATTTGTATACAAAGAACTTATTGTATGTTTATTGCTTCTATAAATTTTATATAATTTTCTTTTATTTTTTTTTTAAAGAAAAAATTACATTTTATTGAAGTCTCTCGTATAAATTTTATAAGATCAAATTACTGTTTTGTTTAGAAATGAATAATCGCATTTTTTTGATAAATATTTTTTGAATTTTATGGATTACTAAAAGAATTAATCTTTTTGATTGATTGACATGCAAGAAAAACTGAAGCCGGATACCAACAAATTATTTCATAGATTCCGTAACTTGAAAATTTTCGTTAACGTTAATAAGTCCAAAATGCTTTTTAACGTCACATCTTGATTTGCCAGACATTGTATAATAACCGCGTAAAATTATATACTAGTCCTTTGATGAAGTAAATTCTAAAATATTGTTAACTTACCTGATGTCAAATATGATTTACCCCGATTTGTGTTCGAATATCATTCGTAATAGAAAACAGCAGATTCCTCAAAAATTTAAACAGTAATTAGTTTATTACACAATAGTGGCGTGTCAGTTAACCAATCTTTACTAAATTACAACATGCTTATTTGTCTTATTGCAAACCAATGCTAAATCCGATTTTTTTTTTATCAGTAAGTTTAGAGATTTGGTTAGGCAATAAGTTCTCTTCTATTTTTCATATTAATATAATCACATCATATATTTTAAATTCCTAATAACTCTTAAAATTCTACCCTGCTCCACATTTATATTAATCAAATTCATAATAAGCATAAATGTTCTCTAATCAATTTGTTCTAATGGTAATATTGATGTTTAAAATTTTTATACGTTTATGCTAAGCTTAATTGTTTGCCTAACGTCCAGTAGGTTATTGTAAAAAGGGATTTAATTTGTTAAAATTATGTCGAGTTGGGCTTGGAGAGAATGTTTTAAATTAAATTACTATAGATTTTTTAAAACCATTTGGAGACGTAGCATATTGCATTTATGACTATTGTGTATATGATTTACTCCCGTGATCAAAATGCACAATTACAGATGGTGATCAAAAGTATGCGGACATTTTTTTAAAACATATAAAATAATATAATAAAATTAAAAATTATTTATTAAGTAAATATATTAATCTGATTGTCCTTTATTAATTTTATGTAAAAAAAAATTATATATTAATAATTAATATTATATCCATTTGTGACAATAACCGCTTCAATTCTTTGTGGCATGCTGTCAATTAATTTTTTGTAATATTCTGGAGAAATATCATCCCACACATCTTTAACATACTCCTCATATTAGATGGTGGTGAATCATGATGACGCACCATTGCTTTCATTTCCGCCCACATATTCTCGATGGGGTTCAAGTCAGGGTTTTGTGCTGACCATTGAAGCACCACAATTTTGGCATCTTCACGGGCAGCCATAGCGACTTTTGAACGATGTGATGGAGCGTTGTCTTGGAAAATTCCATTACCATGTGGAAAATGCTCATCCAAAGTAGGTACGACATAGTCTTGAATTATTTTAGTATGAGTTTGACCTGTAACTGAACCTTTTAACGAAACAATTGGTCCTAGCCAATACCAGGAGAAACAACCCCAAACCATTCTGCTAGGACTGTGTTTTACAGTAACTGCAACACAATCAGGACTCAATTCTCACGCCGAAACCTTCCCTGATGACCATTCTGTGCAAAAGTGCTTTCATCTGAAAAAAGCACTCTTCTCCACTTCTTGTTGTCCAATTTCTGTGCGCAAAAGCCCATTCAAGATGAGCCTGACGATGTGCTTCTGTCATTGCAGGTTTGTGACGGGGAATACAGGCATGAAATCCAACCTTTTTAAGGTTACGACGTATGGTACATACAGAAATAGGTTGCTTTTTACAAGCTGTCCAAACAGTTGCAATCTTTTTTGAACAAAGTCGACAATTTTCACCATTTTCTTGAAAGAAATAATACCCACAATAATTTAAATTAAGAAAAGAACTTAACTTACCAATCGAACGAAAAAGTAATTTTAGATGTACAATGGCCAATAGAAATAGAATAGCATCATTAGGAAAAACAACTCTGAATATAGGAATAGATGAGGAACTAATGTTACCCATAGAGGTAGAAATAATAGACTCGACTGAAAAAGAACTAATAATTGGAAACAATGAAAGCTTTAAGTTCTTGTCACGCTGATGAGTTAAAGAGTGTTGGGCGACCTGATTTTTTTTGGTGTGTAAGAGCCAGTATCACAAAAACGTTTAAGTATATTATAAACGGCAGTTTTACTACACTCCAATTGTTCTGCAATCATACGATCCAATTGTCCGCAATTACACGATAACTATTATATATTAGGTTTTGACCATACACGAATCGGAATTAATTTTTTTTTTTTTTTATTATTATTTAAAAAAATAATATGGATGACAATAATCTTTTACCAAAATTATCACAAAATTTACTTGAAATTTTAAATGAAGAAGAATACTATGATGTTACCATTGAAGTTGGTAATGACCCTTATGTAAAAGTCTTTCGTGCTCATATGGTTATTTCACATTATCATTCTCCTTATTTACAAAGAATTTTGTCGACTAATAAAAAGAAGAATGATGAAACTTTATCACTTATCAAATTACCAAATGTTTCACCTGAAATTTTTCAAATAATATTAAGGTATGAATAACTATAAAATGGTAATTAAATCTTACTGTTACAATTACTTATTTACTTTTTATTTTAGTTATATTTATGGAGGAAGGCTTTCTTTAAAAGAATATGATGTTACAAATATAATTAAAATTCCAATTGCTGCCAATGAACTAGTCTTCAAGAACTAGTCATGTATTTAAGTCCTTCTTGATCAAAAACAAAACAAATTAGATAGAGTAAAATATTGATTTCATTTACCAGACAAGTTTTGGAAATAATTCTTTTATAGAACTTCAAAAAATATTGCACTAATTTAATCACAAAAGGGCCAGATAAAATATTCAATTCACCAAAATTTTCTTCAATTCCAGAAAAACTTTTGGTTTTAATTATTCAAAATGATAATCTTCAAATAAGTGAAATTCAAATTTGGGAAAACGTTCTTAAATGGGTCTTGCTCAAAATCCCGAACTTCTCTCTGATTTTGCAACTATTCAAAGAATGATTTTAATATTTTAAAGAATATAATACTTTGCAACAATTTATCCCTTTTATTAGATTTTACAAATTGACATCTAAAGAATTTATTGATAAAGTATTACCTTATATAATTCCTTTGGTAAAATTCTTTTACAAGGATTTATTGAAATCTTTTTTAAGTATTTCGGATCTTAATGATAAACCAAATGATAAATCAAACCCTCGTATCAGAATATTAATTCAAAAATTATAACGTATTAACATGCTGAAATAATCTTAAAGTGGATCGATAGATTAGATATAAAAGATAAGATAACTTCTTCGTATGAATTTAAATTATTGTTCCGTGGATCTCGTGATGGACTTACACGAGATAAATTTCATCAAATTTGTGATAACCATTCACTCACATTAACTATTGTTAAAGTGAAAAATAGTAACGAAATTCTTGGTGTTATAATCCAGTCGAATGGAAATCTGATTCTAGTTTTGGGATTACTAAGGATAGTTCTTATATTCTCTTTTGATAATAATAGAATTGAAAATTTTGTTTTAAGTCGTGTAGTGGATGAAAATTATGCCACATTTAATAGTACTTTATGTGGTTCTAAATTTGATAGAAGTGATCTTAATATATAGAGCAGGCCAAGTGGTAATTGTTGCGTAAAAAATAGTTACGAAAAACCGATCAGAGAAATTGCAGAAGAATTTACTATAGGAGAATGCGAAGTAAAATGATAAAATTAGTTCACATTTCACGATAGATGTAATTCAATATGAGTTATGAGATTTGTATTTTAAGGAGATTTCTCTGTCAAAAAATAAATGAATATACAGAAATGTGATGATTTAATCACTTATGAATCAAAATAAAGCCGAAATAAGTAAATTTGCATTATTTATGTATGAATTCAGAAAAAGTATATTATTTCTGTTAATACAGGAGAGTATTATTAACCAAAATCTGAGGTTTATATTAGTTAGAATAGACCCTCTGGGGTTAAAATAGACTTTGGTTCAGGGTAGTTAATCTAAAAATAGAAATTTATATAGACAAATTTTTTAAAAAATTCTTATTCCTGGAAAATAAGAAAAAATGAACAGGAGCAAGAATAAAAAAAAGAATCTAAAAAAAAAGAAAAAAAAATGGTTGTCGCAAATCAGTGTAAACAAAAATGACGCGTAAATTGGAATAATGTGATAGGATTCTGGGGGGCTATTTTAATTAACCTAAGCAACCTAACAGGATAATGGATGTTAGTCGCTTAATAAAAATACAATAATCGTTCAAATTGTTTAAGTTTTTTGATGATGGTCTTAGCTGGGCGAGCGATGCGGATTAGAGTCTGCAAGGATAGAGAGTTGGTTTACGACTTTATATTTCAGATCAATATCGGACAAAATTTACGCATTCGCTCTATCTGGATGCGTGCCTTATTATAATAGTTTTTGGTCATGGTATGAGTAGTTGGTGGTGTTTTTTTCTTGCTATATTTTCTCTTCTTTTTTTTCTTTTTTTTTGTAGCCCTAAAATGGACTACTTTGTACGTGGTTTAGTTTTCTAGTCTAGTTTATATGTAAATCTTGATATATATAAATTAAAATAAAAAAAATTTTAATTAATCTAAGCCCCGAAGGGTATAGTAATGCGTAGTAAGAACTTGTTTCTAGCTTTTGCTAACTCTAGCCTAGTTAATGTGGCAGTGCGCAAAAAATTGACGCAGACGATGCGTAAAATTATGTTTGTAATTTAATGTTGTACAGAATACAATGGTTAATTATGTTTTGATCATTTTAAATCATAATAAACTTTTACCATCGAATTATAAAGAACATTGTATTGTTGTTTCATGTTCATATGGTTATTTTGTATTACTTCCAAGAATTAATTAATCAAAGAAAGAATGATCACATGTCGAATTACCAATTACTTTACAAATCTTTCATATAATTTTAAAGGTAAGAAATATTATAAAATAATGATATCCTCCATCAAATAAGTTTTAAATTTCAAATTTTATTATAGATATTTTTATATAGGAACTTTGCTTGAAAGAATTAATCATATATTTATAATCCTTTTTTGTGAAAAATAAATCAAGTTGGATGGAGCAAAATTTGATTTCGTTTATCAAATAAGTTTTAAAATAATTCGTTCTTGGATCTTTAAAATTATTGTACTAAATTAAGGTATTCCGTATTCAGAACACCAAATTTCCCTTCGATTTCAAAAAAAACTTCTGGTACTAATTATTCAAATTTATAACGAATTTCAAGTTTGTTCACAAGATGATTTTAAATATCTTGCAACAATTTATTTTATTTATTAAATTTTACAATTTCACATATAATGAATTTATGGGTAAGGATTACCTTATAAAAAAAATTTTACCAAATGAATTATGTAAAAGATTTATTAAAGAGCTATTTAAATCTTTCGGATCCAAATATATAGTATCTTTTTTAAAGTATCACTAAGTAACCAGAGCGATATGATTGACATTAAATATCAAAATTTAAAAATTCGACAATAATATGTAATTAATAATTGGTCCGGTCCAGACTCCAGACCGGTCCTCAAATCATGGACCAAAGACTGTCCTAGGATTGGTGCAAGATCGGCCTTTATCAAGACCGATTCAACCTGATCGGGTTACAGATCACTTTGACCGTCATATTTTTTTTTTCAATTACAATTTTTTTTTTAACATGGTATATGTATATATACATACGAAGCATAAATCAAAAGAACATGTAGAAATGTGATAATATAATTACTTTTGGGTCAAATAAACGACGGATAAAAATAATTAACCTGGATAATATGCAAAAAAAATTTTGCTAAACTAAAATGGTCAAAATATAAGAAATTAATTTTATTACAAAGTTGTAGAAAACTTCGTTTTGGTACAGTATCCTAATAATTAAATACGATATGAAAGTATTTATAACCACGATTAGGGATTGGAATCGATTTTACGATAATCGAATTTATCGAAAATCGATAAGAATCGATTTCAAATCGATTATCGAATAAAAATCGAATTTACTTATTGTGGCGCAGTATTGATAGGAGAAGTAGTTTATTAAATGTCCATCATCAAATTTATCTGTTACACTAAAAAATTAGTTTTAAATCAAGTTATTATGCCGATCATTTATCCTTTATTTCTGCTAATACCGTAAAAATTCCCACACTTTAAAACTTTTCTTTAAAAAAAAAAATGGCAACTACTACACGAAGTAAACATAAACAAATGGAACAGATGGCTGAAGAAGCAACAGTAGAAAAAGAAAATTTAGCACAGGATGTAATAGAAGAGAGTGAAAATGACTCAATCCATGAGGTTGAAACCAGTCATTTAACGATACAAGATGAAAGTGAAAATGATCCTGATTATGAAGCTAAAGACAGTCATGTGTTACTGCAAGATATTACTACACTATCTGCTGATATTTATAATATAACTATTGATGATATTGAAGCGGAATTTTTAGAAATTAATCAACATTCAAAACAGCATAAAGCACCAACTAAAATTAGAAGACCAAAAACAAGCTGGGTATGGCAGTTTTTTGAGCTCAATAGAGATAATACTAAGGCTGTATGTCAAATTAGTGGATGTGAAAAAATGCTCACATGGTGTGGTTCTCCAAGCTCATTAGCAACACATTTGTCAGGTACACATGGTATTACCAAAGAGATTGCTATAAAATATGAAGAAAAAGAATTAAGAAATCCTCCTGAACCTTCTGTCAAACCATATAAACATTCTGTACAAGAATCTCTAACTAAAAATGTCATAGGATTTATTATTGGAACAGTACAACCCTTAAATGTTGTAAAGATCCAGATTTTATTAGAATGATAAAAGGATTTGATAAGCGTTATAAAGTCCCTTGCACTAAAACCATTAAAAGTAGGATTTCAAAAATATTTGAAATAGGAAAAAATACACTTAAAAATCAACTAGCACAAGTGAGGCATATCTCTTTGACATTAGATGATTTAGGTGTTACAGCCCATTGGATAACATCTGATTTTGAACCATATAAAGTACTTCTCAGTATGGAAGAATTACCATATCCACATGGTGCAACTGAAATTCAGGAACATTTGATTGATTTGTTTTATGAATGGGAGATTGAATCAAAGATAATTGCTCTAGTAACTGATAATGGTTCAAATGTAAAAAAAGCATGTAGTGAAATAGGTATTGGTGAAAGAATTCCTTGTGCTGCCCATATGCTCCAACTAAGCATTGGAAAGGGGTTAGATAAGATAAAACAATTAGTTGATAAATGTAAGCGCCTCATTACTTTTTTAGCAGGAAATAAGAAAAAACAACAGTTAAAAGAAGCACAGATGTATTTACATCGACAGCAAGAGGTTTTGCAAGATGATAATGAGTTGGAAAAAGAAGTTGAAAATCTTATTTATCTTGATGTTATAAAAACAAACAATACACGATGGAATTCAACTCTGTATGCTTTCCAAAGACTCATCATTTTAAAGCCAACAGTTGTAATGTTAAAGGCTTCCCAATAAGTAATACAAATTTAAATATTCATAAAGAAGGTGAAAAACTAGAAGAATTGTTCCAACAGTTCATGAATGGAAAATAATCAAAGAAATAGTGGAGCTTTTGAATCCTTTTGAAGCTGCAACACGTCTCTTAAGTGGTGTAAATTATCCAACTATTTGTTTTACATATCCATGCATATGTAATTTAAGAGAAAAACTTGAAACTGAATTTACTTCATTGAAAACTAGTGATGCAAAATATTGCAGAAATGCAATATTAGAAGATTTAACATCAAGATGGAATTTTTTCCAAGAATTATGTCTGAAAGGATCTTTTTTTGACCCTCGCTTTAAAAGCTTAGATTTTATTAATTCTCAAGAAGAATGTGATAATATTTTTAGCCAGTTAAGAGAAGAGTTCATGATCTTTAAACAAAATGAACAAATTGATAATTCTACATCATCTGCTGATAAGGATACAGATGACTTAGTGACAGAAATGAGTAGTTTTTGGAAAAAAAAGAATTCTAAAGCTGCACCAATAAAGGATGAATTCCAACATTATATTGATATAGTAGAACTGCCTGTTCTTGAAGAATATGATCCTTATTTATGGTGGTCAACAAACAAAAATCAATATCCAGTATTACACAAACTAGCAATGAAGTATCTCTCTATACCTGCTACTTCAGTGCCGCCAGAAAGGCTTTTTTCTGATGCTAAAAACTTAGTTACTCCTCTAAGAACCCGTTTGAATTCATCTGTTAGTAACCAGCTCATGTTTTTAAAAAGAAATAGAGAATATATTAATATATATGGGGTAGATGATGCTTAAGTATCAAATTTTCTAGCGGATATTGGTATTAATATACATTAGTTATTTGAATAAATTTATAAAATTTAAAATATAAAAAAAATTTATTATTTTAAGTATAATTACAAATTATAGAAATAAAAAGTTCATTAAAACGTGATTAAACAAAATGCTGCGCCATAAAATTGTATTTTTTTGAAGTATAAATTCGATTAGTTTCGATTATCGAAAATCGAATCATAGAATCGAAATTTGCGAAACGATTAATCGCGATTAATCGATTTTAAAATCGATTCTAATAATGATAATCGATTCCAATCCCTAACCACGATGTGACTGGGTGTGTGATAAATAATAGTTGTTTTATCTATGTCAGAATTAAAACTTTTAAAAATTTTATTAGCTTTCGAAACTAACTCTGGGCAAGTATCTAACAGCTGATTGGCGTTCATAGCGCAAAAAAAAAATATGGTAAGAAAACATTGACAAGTGTATACATCGACAATCAAATTAACGTTACACAGAATACAGCAAACTAGTATATAAAGGTTTGATTATGATACAAATTGGGAATAATTTTTTTTCTTTCTTTCATTTCGCTTAAAATTATAAAAATGGATGAAAATAAGTTTTTACCAAAGTTATCACAGAATTTACTTGAAATTCTGAATGATGAAGAATATTATGACGTTACAATTGAAGTTGGTAATGACCCTTATGTAAAAATCTTTCGTGCTCATATGGTTATTTTACATTATCGTTCTCCTTACCTGCAAAGAATTTTGTCGACTAATAAAAAAAAGAATGATGGAACTTTATCACCTATCAAATTACCAAATATTTCACCTGAAATTTTTCAAATAATTTTAAGGTATGAATAATTATAAATGGTTGTCATTGTTAATTAAATCTTACTCGCAGGTCGAAGAGATATGGTTTACATGAAGCTTATCTGTTATACTATTAAAACTTAATATACCTGTCCAATTTACGTAGTGTATGTTAGATTTCAATAATGTATCCAGTTTTGTTGGAAATATTATGGAAATGCTATGTAAATTTGACAAGTTTTAATCACGTACACAAAGGTTTTCATAGTGGAAACCATACTACTTCGACCATTGACCGTTACAATTACTTATTTACTTTTTATTTTAGGTATATTTATGGAGGAAGCCTTTCTTTAAAAGAATATGATGTTACGGATATAATTAAAATTCTAGTTGCCGCCAATGAACTTAACCTTCAAGAATTAATCACATATTTGCAGTCCTTCTTGATCAAAAACAAAACAAATTGGATGGAGCAAAACATTGATTTCATTTATCAGACAAGTTTTGGAGATAATTCTTTTATGGAACTTCAAAAATATTGCACTAATTTAATCCTCAAAGAGCCAGATAAAATATTCAATTCACCAAAATTTTCTTCAATTCCAGAAAAACTTTTGGTTTCAATTATTCAAAGTGATAACCTTCAAATAAGTGAAATTCAAATTTGGGAAAGCGTTCTTAAATGGGGAATTGCCCAAAATCCTGAACTTCCCTCTGATTTTGCTGACTATTCAAAGGATGATTTTAATGTTTTAAAGGATACTTTGCAACAATGTATCCCTTTTATTAAATTTTACAATTTGACTTCTAAAGAATTTATGGATAAAGTATTACCTTGTAAAAGAATTTTACCAAAGAAATTATATAAAGATTTATTGAAAACTTTCCTAAATCTTTTGGATCCCAACAGTAAACCAAGAAATATCGATTCAAAAATCATAACGCATCCACATGCTGAACTAATCTTAAAGTGGGTCGATAAATTAGATATTACAGATAAGTTAACTTCTTCATATGAATTTAATTTATTGTTCCGTGGATCTCGTGATGGATTCACACGAGATAAATTTCATGAAATTTGTGATAATAAATCCCCTACAGTAACAATTATTAAGGTGGAAGATAGCAATGAAATTCTTGGTGGATACAATCCAGTTGAATGGAAATCTAATTCTAGTTATGGGATTACTAAGGATAGTTTTATATTCTCTTTTGATAATAATAGAATTGAAAATTATGTTTTAAGTCGTGTAGTGGATGGAAATTATGCCACATATAATAGTATTTCATGTGGCCCAAAATTTGGTAGAAGTGATCTTGTTATATGGAGCACAATAAATGGTAATCGTTGCGTAAAAGCTTGTTATGAAAAACCGATCAGAGAAATTACAAACGAGTTTACTGTAAAAGAATGCGAAGTATTTCAAATTCTACACAATAGTGACGGGAAATAATGATAATTCATATAATTGTTAGATTCATCATTAGTTACTATAACAGATTAAAATATAAATTTATAAATTTACACTCACTATTTGTGTGCAAATAAAGTATAATTTACTGTATAAAATCAATAACATATTACGTAAAAATGAGATTACTAACTAGTATTTGATATTAAAAAAAAAACTATTAAAAATAAGAGTCGACCAAAATTAATCATTTTTAATTTTTTTGATTATTATAAAAGCGTTTATTCAGGTAGAGATACACTCAATAAGCCATTCATTGATTATTAAATTTAAATCGCTGGTTAGTTTTGAATCCATTTATAAATTCATTCGAATATAAAATTCAGGATTTGCATCTTAGACAATTTGAATTTAAAACTGGATTTTTTTTCAAACCGGCCCTATAAAAAATATGTGTCCGGATAATGTCCAGAAAATGTCCGGAATAATTGTCTAAATAATTGTCCGGAAATTCTGGACACTGTGTGTCCGGAAACTGTTCCGAAAACACTGCATTTTCGGGATATTAGGAAATTGTCCTGAAATTGTCCGGAAATGTATTTTCGTAAAATTTTGCCATAAAAGATGATCAATGGATAGATGATCATCATTATTCCTTAACCCAAAATTTTTATATCATAGATATATAGTATTTTTGCCTGCTCTGCAATTTTAATTAGTACGACAGAAAAGATTTTGAATGTCAGTTTTGTGATTTTTGCATTTTTTTACAAAATTAATTTATCCTTTTTTGGAAATAGTATCCAGAATTTGTCCTGAACTTTTTCATGTCCGGAATTTGTCTATCTGGTTTTTTTACTGTCCAGAATTTGTCCAGGTTTAACTGTCCAGAATTTGTCCAAAATTTTATACCGAACAAATACTGGACGAATTCTGGACAAAGTTAGGACATGTCAAAATTTTAAGTAACAGAAGTGTGTCAGACATGTACCAAAAAAGTGGACATTTTCCGGACACAACAGATTTATTCCGGACATTTTCCAGACATTTTTGATAACATTTTCCGGACATTTATTTTTTATAGGGCGGATAAAACCGGATAAACCGTTTATTTGGTTTCAAATATCCAATCCGGAGTTCGATAAATCCGGATTCAATCCAGAATTTACGGAATCCCCTACGCACGATGTGAACGATTTGATGATCGACGCAATTAATTCATCGTTGCACAGAACACAATGACGTTATATAAGAGCTGATTGATTGACAAATTTGGAATTTAATTTTTTCTTTTCGTTAACGCTTAAAATTATAAAAATGGATGAAAACAAATTTTTACCAAAGTTATCGCAAAATTTACTTGAAATTTTAAATGATAATCAATATTATGATGTTACCATTGAAGTTGGCAATGACCCATATGTAAAAATCTTTCGTGCTCATACGGTTATTTTACATTATCGTTCTCCTTATTTTCAAAGAATTTTGTCAACTAATAATAAAAATGATGGAACTTTATCACTTATCAAATTACCAAATATTTCACCTAAAATTTTCCAAATAATTTTAAGGTATGAAGATTGCAAATTGCAAGATTGTTTGAAGTTTTATTTATCGAATTTTTACGAATATTTATCAATTTTTTTTCCTTATTTTTAGATATATTTATGGAGGAAAACTTTCTTTGAAAGAATATGACGATTTGGATATAATTAAAATTCTGGTTGCTGCCAGTGAACTTAATTTAAAGGAATTAACCATGTATTTACAATCCTTTTTGGTGGAACATAAAACAAGTTGGATGGAGCAAAATTTTAATTTTGTTTATCAAACAAGCTTTAAAAATGATTCATTCTTGGAACTTCAAAGTTATTGTACCGACTTAATTACAAAGAAACCAAATAAGATATTCGAATCAACAAATTTCACTTCAATTTCAGAAAAAATTTTGGTAACAATTATTCAAAATGATAACCTTCAAATGAACGAATTTCAAGTTTGGGAACACGTGCTTAAATGGGGACATGCTCAAAATTCGGAACTTCCTTCTGAAATCACTAACTTCACAAAAAATGATTTGAATACTTTAAAGAGCAGTATACAAAAAGTTATTCCATTTATTAAATTTCACAAATTCACATCTAAAGAATTTAAGGATAAAGTATTACCTTATAAGAAAATTTTACCAAAAGAATTATATAAAGAATTATTAAATACTTATTTAAATCTTTCGGATCCAAATAGTAAGCCATCAAAACCCCCTCATATGATTAAGGAAACTAAATTAAGAACTGTTGATTCAAAAATTATAACGCATCGTCATGTTGAATCAATCTCGAAATGGATTGATAGATTAGAAATTACTGATGATTTAACCACTCAATATGAATTCAAATTATTATTTCGTGGATCCCGTGATGGATTTACGCGGGATAAATTCCATCAAATTTGTGATGATAAATCCCCCACAGTAACAATTATTAAGGTGGAAGATAGTAACGAAATCCTTGGAGGATACAATCCAGTTGAATGGAAATCTGATGATAGTTATGGGATTACTAAGGATAGTTTTATATTCTCTTTTGATAATGAAGATTATATCTTAAGTCGTGTAATGGATGAAAATCGTGCCATATACAATAGTCCTAACTGTGGTCCAAAATTTGGTAAAAATGATCTTGTTATATGGAGCACGATAAATGGTAATTGTTGCAAAAAATTTTATTATGAAAAACCGATCAAAAAAATTACAAATGAATTTCCTATTGAAGAATGTGAAGTATTTCAAATTGTATAGAGTTGATATTTAAATTGTAAATCGATAAAATTAGTTCTGAGCGTATTATTTTAAATCGTATGGTTTGAATTTTTCTACTTAATTATTATTGAAAGTGACATAATCACTTTATTAGATTATCAAATTGTTTTTTTCTTTTACGATTTTTTTTTTTATATGTATGTATACAAATATATAATAATTCATTCTAGTGAAATTTCCGTGTCAAAAGACAAATTAAAGATACAGTAAGTAAATATGCATTATTTATGTACGAATTCAGAAAAAAAAACATAATTTCTTAAAATTTAATAGTATAAAAACAAGGAATAAATTATTTCTATTATAAAAATTTAGAAATTTTCCTTTTTGCAAGTGCCCTAATAATAATGTCTAAGTGCGCAAAAAAATTGACGCAAGTGAACGTAAATTATATGTGCTGCGCACGATGCGAATGACTCGACGATCTGATGATTTAACGTTACACAGAGCACAATGATATTATATAAGGGCTGATTGATTGACGAATTTGGAATTTTTTTTCTCTTTTCATTATCGCCTAAAATTATAAAAAATGGATGACTATAAGTTTTTACCAAAGTTATCACAAAATTTACTTGAAGTTTTAAATGGTGAACATTATTATGATGTTACCATTGAAGTTGGTAAAGACCCTTATGTAAAAGTCTTTCATGCACATATGGTTGTTTTACATTGTCGTTCCCCTTACTTGCAAAGAATTTTGTCAATCAATAATAAGAAGAATGATGGAATTATATCAAATATTAAATTACCAAATATTTCACCTGAAATTTTTCACTTAATTTTAAGGTATGGAGACTGTAAAATAGTTGAAATTATTTAATAAAATTTACGAGTATTTAACATTTTTTTTTTTTTTTTTTAGATATATTTATGGCGGAAGACTTTCTTTAGAAGAATATGATGCTTCGGATATAATTAAAATTCTAGTTGCTTCCTGCGATCTTGGTTTAAATGAATTAATCTCGTATTTACAATCATTTTTAGTGGAAAATAAAGCAAGTTGGATGGAGCAAAATTTTGATTTCGTTTATCAAACAATTTTTAAATATGATTTGCTCTTAGACCTTCAAAATTATTGTACTAACTTAATTAGAAAGGAGCCAGAAAAGATATTCAAATCACCAAATTTCACTTCAATTTCAGAAAAACTTTTGGTAACAATAATTCAAAGTGATAACCTTCAAATGAACGAGTTTCAAGTTTGGGGGTACGTACTTAAATGGGGACACGCTCAAAATCCGGGACTTCCTTCTGAAATCGTTGACTTCTCAAAAGATGATTTTAATACTTTAAAGAATACTTTACAAAAATTTATTCCATTTATTAAATTTTACGATTTCACGTCTAAAGAATTTAAGGAGAAAGTATTACCTTATAAAAAAATTTTACCAAAGGAATTATATAAAGAATTATTAAATACTTATTTAGACCTTTCGGATCCAAACAGCAAACCAAATGATGAACCAAAACCTCAAATTGTTAAAGAAACTAAGAAAACTAAAGAAACCGAATTGGGAACTGTTGATTCGAAAATTATGACGCATCATCATGTTGAATTAATCTCGAAATGGATTAATAGATTAGAAATTACTGATAATTTAACCACTCAATATGAATTCAAATTATTATTCCGCGCATCTCGTGATGGGTACTGTAGAGATAAATTTCATGAAATTTGTAATAATAAATCCCCCACAGTTACAGTTGTTAAAGTAGAAGGTAGTAACGAAATTCTTGGAGGATATAATCCAGTTGAATGGAAATCTGATTCTAGTTATGGGATTACTAAGGATAGTTTTATATTTTCTTTTAATAATGATGGAACTAAGAATTATATTTTAAGTCGTGTAATGGACGGAAATAATGCCACATATAATAGTTCTTCATGTGGTCCAAAATTTGGTAGAGGTGATCTTGTCATATGGAGCACGGTAAATGGTTGTAGTTGTAAAAAAGCTTATTATGAAAAACCGATTAGAAAAGTTACAAATGAATTTGATACAGAAGAATGTGAAATATTTCAAATTGTGTAGGGTTGATATTTAAATTTTAAAGTGATAAAATTAGTTCACTATAGACGTAATTCACTTTGAGCGTATTTAATTGTATTGATACGAATCATTATTATGAAGGTAGACGTAAAATTATCAAATTATTTTTTTCATTTATAACCTTTTTTTTTTTTAAATATCTATATGTATACATCTATATAATAAATCATATTAGGGAATTTTTGCGTCAAAAGTCCAAATTAAAATACTGTATATTCTATTTATGTATGATTCAAAACAAAATATTACGTAAAATAACATGTGCTGCGCACGATTTTCATGTTGTACGACTAATTATATAAGGTTTGATCACCTACAAATTGGGATTAATTTTTCTTTCTTTTTTTATTAACGCTTAAAATTTATAAAAATGGACGACAATAAACTTTTACCAAGATTGTCACAAAATTTACTTGAAATTTTGAATGATGATCAATATTATGATGTTACTATTGAAGTTGGTAATGACCCTTACGTAAAAGTCTTTCGTGCTCATATGGTTATTTTACATTATCGTTCTCCTTACCTGCAAAGAATTTTGTCGACCAATAAAAAGAAAAATGATGGAACTTTATCACATATCAAATTACCAAATATTTTACCCGAAATTTTTCAAATAATTTTAAGGTATGTAGATTGATTATAAAATGATTGTCATCGTTTATTAAAACCTACGAATACTTATTATTATTTTTTTTTTTTTTTGTTCTATTTAGGTATATTTATGGAGGAAAACTTTTTTTGAAAGAATATGATGCTTCTGATATAGTTAAAGTTCTAGTTGCTGCCAATGAACTTAGACTTCAAGAATTAATGACATATTTACAATTCTATTTGATCGAAAATAAAGCTAGTTGGATGGAGAAAAATTTTGATTTTATTTATCAAACAAGCTTTAAAAATGATTCTTTCATGGAACTTCAAAAATATTGCACTGATATAATGACCAAAGAGCCAGATAGGATATTTAATTCACCAACATTTTCTTCAATTTCAGAAAAGCTTTTAATCAAAATTATTCAAAGTGATAACCTTCAAATGAGTGAAATTCAAATTTGGGAGCACGTTCTTAAATGGGGACTTTCTCATAATCCTGAACTATCCCCTGATATTATAAATTATTCAAAGGATAATTTTAAAATTTTAAAGAATACTTTACAACAATTTATTCCATTTATTAGATTTTACAACTTAACTTCAAAAGAATTTTTAGATAAAGTATTTCCTTATAGAGAAATTCTACCCGAAGAATTATGTACGGATTTATTAAAAACTTTTCTAGGTCTTTCTGATCCTAATAGTAAGCCAATTAATAAATCAAAACCTCGCATTCTTGAAGAAATTAAATTAAGAACTATTGATTCAAAAATTATCACATATCAACATGTTGAAATAATCTTAAAGTGGGTTGATAGATTAGAAATTACAGATAAGTTAACTTCTTCATATGAATTTAAATTATTGTTCCGTGGAACTCGAGATGGACTTACACGAGATAAATTTCATCAAATTTGTGATAACCATTCACGCACAGTAACAATTATTAAGGTGAAAGATAGTAACGAAATTCTTGGTGGTTATAATCCAGTCGAATGGAAATCTGATTCTAGTTTTGGGATTACTAAGGATAGTTTTATATTCTCTTTTAATGGTAGAGTTGAAAATTATATCTTAAGTCGTGTAGTGGATCAAAATCACGCTATTGGTAATAGTCCCAATAGTGGTCCAAATTTTGGTGGCAGGGATATTTTTATATTGGGATCGTTAATTGGTAATGTTTGCGAAAAACTTAATTATGAAAAACCGATTAGAAAAACTAAAAACCAATTTTTTATAGAAGAATATGAAATATTTCTGATTATATAGGATTATATTACACACTAAATTATTAGGGTTCTATCTAAAGTCAATTCACAATGAATATAATTGTAAGTGCGGCAAGAGAACATATTAGTAATAAGTAGTAATTTTTAAATTTTTGATTAGGATGATTCTAATGGCGAAATTTCGGTGTAATTACAAAGCGCTAGAAAACATTAATACTATTGATGAAATTGCATGAACTGCGCACATTTCTATAGAACTCTCATTAGCGTGTGGAAAATGCTAATATTATTAGGAAAAATAAGTAAAAATTTAATTTGAAAAAATAAAATATTATCACTTTACCTTATTCATTACACTGCATGCAACAATTGCAACATGGTATAAAGATCTTATTAATCCATCGAACTTGTTAACATATTATACAATAATTATAGCAAATTATGTCTTCAATTACGTAGTACCGCATTGTTCGGTAAGAATTCTTAGGAAATTATAGCCCTGTTCATTTCTGGTCGGTTGAGATTTTTGGTCGATTTTCATTTGCTTTGATTGGGCTGATCATTTTGTGCAACACAACAAAATCCGAACAAAAAAAACTAAAAAATTGTAGTTTTTTCAAGTTCGAAAAATTAATAAAGAACCATGGCAGCCAATCAAAACATTAACCATATGATATAAGATATTACATGCGTCTTAAAAAAAATCAAATTTTTTAATTTCCTTTACGAGTCTACTGAAATGTCTTCTTGTCAATTAAACATTAACAGTTCCCAAGGCTTAAGAATGTTAATCAAAACTTACATTTAAACAAATACAGACCTTTAGCTCCAAAACCTTCAGTTCCAATTCCAAACCCTTTAGCTCCAAGATTATTTGAAAATACGTTGAATACTCAAGAAGTCTCTTAATTAACACCTAAACCAAGCGCCCAAGTTTTACCAAAGTTAATGACGCTTGCATTAAAAAGACCAGATAATTCTGGATCATTTCTTTAATGACATCAAGACAAGTCACTCCATTAAATCATGTGAATAATATGGAAAGAAAAATGGTTGCAGAGCAAACCATTTTATTGACAAATGCTACTTCTTCAACAATTGAAAGACCAAACAATTATTATTTATCTTACAATACTAATGATAATTTTTCATTCTATCAAGAAAATGATCCTTCTTTTCAACGTATCTTTGGTGACAATGCATTCGGTACTGAACCTGATAATTCTAGATACCAGGATCATGCTAAGGAAAATTTATTGGTAAGCATAAATCAAATTTCTGTTTAGAATTGAATTTTATTTAACATTAATACTTATTTCTTTATAAACTCAGAATTTAGAGGAAGTGAAGAATTCAAAGAAGCGAAAAACTTCTGATATTAGGTCTCAAGCATGGAGCGATGAAGAAACAAATAAATTATTGGATTTTTTGAAAGAAAATTTCAATAGATATCAGAAGGGTAAATAAACTGGATTTTATACCATGGTTTCATGGTTCCTAGAAATATTATTAAAACAAAAACTGTAGAAAGCGTTAAAGGACGATTAAGTAGGTTGCTAGAGAAATATTAGAAAGTAAAAAGACAAATCAACCAAAGTGGATCTGAGAGGGTGGACTGGAAATGGATGAAAAAGATGGACAGAATTTTTGGGTGTCGTGAAAATGTATCTCCTTCATTCGTTTCAAATGGAACAACGGAATATATTAATGACGAAATTAATGAAACAGAAGAGATTCCAAGGGCTGAAAAAGATGATAAAAAGGTAGTAAAAAGAAAAAAAATAATGTTGAATCTTTAATCGAAGTAATAAACAACATTAGTGAAATAAAAGTTAAAATTTCTGAACAAAGGTTAGAATTGGAGAGAGAAAAGATGAATAATGATTTTAAGCTCAAAATGGAAAAATTTGAAGTAGAGAAGAGAAAGTGGGAATTTGAACGTGAGCAGTCAAAAATGCTACATGAGTTAACGATGAAGAAATTGGAGTTCCAAATGAAGCAATGTAATAATAACTAAGAGTTTGCAATTGAATATTAATTGAATAGTATTATATAATAATGATAATAATTAATAGTAGTAATAAATAATAGTAATAAGTAATAAATAATAATAGTAATAAATAATAAATAATAATGGTAATAAATATTAACATAAAATTACAAACTTAAAATTCCTTTTATTTTTCATTAATTGTTGTAAGCATTATAAATTATATCATCCGTTATCTAATAATTTAAACAATTCTCTCATCACCCATTCCCTTTTTGCTTCTCCAGCTCTTTTTAATCCTTCTTCATCATATTCATCGTATAAATTATTTAATTCATCATTATCATAATCATCAACAAAATTATCATCATCTTCCCATACATAATAAGATAATTCTAAATAATTATGTAAAATCATAGCAGAAATTTTTTGGTAGATATTTCTTTTATTCCGGCAAATCTATTTTTTAGCCTACCAAGCGAATGTTCTACTACGATACGATGTGATGAAAAAATTTGATTAAATAATTTTTGTTCATGCATTATTAGGTTTATTATTAGGTTTTATAAGAAATGGAGATAACGGATATGCACTATCGCCAATTAAAAAATCATTTTCTTTAATAAGAAAAGATCTGTTTGAATAAAAAGAAGAATGACGATATACTCTTGCATCATGTACACTACCAGGCCAACCAACATCATAACTGATAAAAATACCTCTAAAATCAACTATTCCTTGCCAATGTAACGCGTACCTTTTTTTTCTTGTAAAATAAACTTCTTTGTCTTTCTGCGGAGCATTTTGAAGAATCAGATGAGTTCCATCTATTATACCAATAATATCTTCAATACAACCAATTGCTTTAAATCCTTCATGTATAAATTTTCTAGCTTGGTCTGTTGGCAATTTAACATATCTATCTTTATATAAGAAATAATTGCTTTCATTACGCGTTTACAGTATAAAATTACAGTTCCTTCAGCTACTCCATAGCGGGAACATATTGAAAATATATCCTCTTTAGATCCTAATCTTCTTAAAAATATAGCTAACTGTAATTCTACCGAGCTTGTTGCTTATTATTATTAGATTTAAAAATTGGATGATTGTTAAGTAAATTAGTTAAAAATTTAAAACTTTCGGGATGCATTCTCATTATTTTTATTAAATCTTACATCATCATAAGATGGTAAAATATTATGGTACCAGCTTTGTGATTTAAGCCGATCGGTACGAGTTAACCCGGGTTATGCGACCCGACCCGACTTAAAAGCTCGGGTCGAGTTTAATAATTTTTATGACCCGGTGACCCGCATGACCCGACCCGGTTGACCCGAGTTATTGAACGATTACTAATTAATTATAATAAATGTGTTTTTTTCCTTAAAAATTCGGGTTTAGACCCGGGATATCGGGTCAAGCCATACTCGGGTCGGGTTTAGGGTCTCAAAACCCGACCCGACATGAGCACTAGTACATTATATACACGTGGCTCAATATAACGAATCTTATTTAAAATTAATAATCCAAAAGTAAAAATTTCTTCAATATCATCATCATCGTTTAAGTCCATAAAATCCTCTTCCTCTTCCATTAGATCGAGTATTACTTTCTCAATAAGATGACTCTCTAACATTCGCTGTAATTCTTTTTTATTACAAGTCATGTATAAAGTATGGCATATATAATTAAAATATTTAAAATATTAAATATTATTTGTTGTTTACGCGTAGTCGAACTTTATTACGAACTAAATCAACTCAATTTACAAATAATTTTATTCGCCAATTTCGAGTAGTACAATCGACCAAAAAATCAGCCGACCAGAAATGAACAGAGCTTATATTTCTATTGGGAATCTTCTAGTAGAAATTATTTTTTTTCCAGTTTTTTTTTACAAGGGAAATAAATTTTTTTTGAATGTCACTAACGAAAAAAAAAAGCTTTTTTCTTTAAAAAAAAAAATTTAATTAACCATGGATAAGCCAATAAATCATAAAATTAGTTTTTTATTATTAGATAATGAATCTTTAGGTCGACCAACACAAGAAATGTAATGTATGTAATAAAAGTAGCTCAGATATGTCATGTTTGTTACAAAATGAAAAAAAGTGTTTAAGAATGGAAACAAAGTTATTGATGATTTTATCAGAAAACACAGATTAGTCTTGTTAAAATAAAATATGTTCCTTATGAACAATTCAAAAATGTAAAATTTATTGCCTGGTAAAATTATAAAGCTACTTGGTAGTTAAAAATTGGTAAGTTATATAAATTCGTTTAAATAATTATACGATTGAACTCAAAAAATTAAATGATTCTAAATGCGTCATATCTAAGTAACTGAAAGAGGCACAAATACTAATTTGATTAATACATGATGGATAAATTTATGACCAATTTTTTTTATTTGGCTCAAAATGTTTTGTGATTATCTTCAAATGGAAGGCTTGGATAGAGTATGATAATCACATTAGCAAATATTTTGTAATTACCTAAGATTCTAATACTCAAGATACTATTATTATAATGCCTTATTTAAAACTCGAGTAATTTAATATATTATGCTACTAATTGTTAGTTGGCATGAAAGCTGATAAAAATCAATCAGGCTTACTAATATATATAGCGTAAATAGAAATTATCAGTGGAAATATGAAGTAAGATGCGATTTGAATCGTCAGATGATAGTGTTCCTTATATTACACTAGGATTTTTATGGTCAAAAAAAATACTAAAGCTTTAAATATTTGCATTTTCGGAATGATTATGTAGGAGTTAACAGTTAGTTAATAAGACCTTTTGGGATAAAAATCATGATACAGAGTACAGACTCATTATTGAAATTTGTGACGGTTCACGACCATCAATTGTCACTAATACACCTGAAAACATTCTGATCCAAAGATTGAAAAGAACGCATATGTATTAGAATTGACAAAATGTATATGAAAGAATGAAATAATAGAAATAAAATCCAACTAAAATTATAAATCACTAGACATTGGATTTGTAACAAATAACCTACCAAACATCAATATATTTTTTGACCTTTTTAAAAAATTTTCCTAATAAGATTGTATTCATAACAGATATTGTTATTTCACTTTCTCTTTACTACCTTTGTTTCAAAATTTTCATGATTCTTTAATTTATTTACGTATAATTCTATATTATTTGTTTATTTGTAAAGGTATTACTTCTTTGAAATAAGGAGATTAAACTTATAAAATTAGCAATTTGTCATTTGATATATGAGAGTAATTTTTTATGATAAGGACAATTGATTTCATAAATATTACAAGATAAAATTCTACATCCAAAATTCATTATTGTTCATGCAACTGTACAAACGTTCTTACTCAATGTTACTTTAATATTTATAAATTAATTATAAAACATGCAACGTAACTCTACAGACCACTTAAAATCTGCTGAAAATGATAATGCATTAGCGCAAAGATATTTAGGAGATTGTTATCGAAATGGAATAGGAACATATGAAGATAAAAAAAAGTATTCGAATGGTATTTATCGGACGAAACTGTGTTATAATTGACAAGCTGTCATTTCACTTTTTAAGATTAAATTCGGAACTTATTAGCTGCAAATAATATTTTTTTGCTCACTTTTTTCCTCATACTTGATTGAATTAGTTTGCTTGTTTTTCTTTACAAAATTTTACTTGATTAACAACTGTTTTCAGAGCTTATTATGAATTAATCGTCTGGTAATCAATTGATGATAAGCAATTTTGTAAATTTTCAAAGTATTTTATACGATATTATTATATAACTTAAGTTCTTTTTTGTCGTCGTTTTCAGAAATATGCGTAATCCGATCCACCCAATTTTTGCAAAACTTTTCGATTTTCTGAATTATTAGGGACATTAAAGCGAAACTCCAAAGACTCTAAACATTTAAGCCATTGGGTTAACTTTTAAGCTTTGTTTTGGAGTTTCGCTTCAATTATTTGGAAAATCGCTTAAGTTTCGCAAAATTTCGAAAATCCGATTTTTTTTAGAGGATCAACACATATTTCTGAAACGGACTCCTTAAGATTTACCGTTTCGGAAAATATATTCGCCATTGCATGGTGACACATTGGTGTATCAACAAATTATACGAATCATACGCAATTAAAAAACATCATACGAGACGAAATTATCCAATTATAATAAATAGAATAAGATGAAAAAAAGTCATACTACTTTTTTCTCTTGGTAAATATACAAAGAAATACTTGCATCCCGAAAATTTTGAAGATTATTACTTATTTAACTTTTTTTCTTAAAAATTCGATGAATGTTGTCGTATTATTTGGAGTTTGAGTTATTAATTAATGTTGGCAATAATTTTTATAATTTATGTCGTTACATAGTGTTTCTTCCTTCTTCCTTGAGATTTGTCGTTTCTAATATTATTACATGATGACATATTGGTATAACAACAAATCATGCGAATCTTATGCAATCTTTTTATTCGGCGTTAAAAGACATTATACGAGACGAAATTATCCAATTATAATAAACAGAATTAAATGAAAAAAATCATACCATTTTTTTTCTCTTGGTAAATATACAAAGAAATACTTGCATCACGAATATTTTGAAAGATTATTAATCGATATTATTTGGAGTATGATTTTTATAACTTTATGTCGTTATATAGTGTCCTTGAGATTTACCGTTTCGGAAAATATATTCACCATTGCATGTATGATATATTGATGTAACAACAAATCATGCAATTTTTTTTTATTCGGCATTAAAAACATCATACGAGACGAAATTATCCAATTATAATAAACAGAATAAAATGAAAAAAATAATGCACTTTTTTTTTCTTGGTAAATTTACAAAGAAATGCTTGCATCACGATAATTTTGAAAGATTATTACTTATTTATTTCGTGATCCGTGAGTTAACTGCAAAAAATTCATATTAATTTTTTTCTGAAACCCGATTTTCATTCCTTAAATAATATTATTTATCCGTACCCAACATATTTTAATACATAATATAAATCCCAAAGTTCAAATAGTTTATTTTTTAAAGTGTTTTTTTCACATAATTTTTTACTTTTGTTTGAGATCCTTTGCAGTTGACTCACGGATCAAGTTTTCTCAGAAATTCGATGAATATCGTCGTATTATTTGGAGTTTGAACTATTGATGTTGGCAATAATTTTTATAATTTATGTCTTACATAGTGTTCCTTGAGATTTATCGTTTTGGAAATATATTCTATTCTAATATTATTATTCGTCATTACATGATGCCATATTAGTATAACAAATTGTGCGAATAATATGCAATCATACGGAACGAAATTATTTTCAAATAGAATAAAATGAAAATCAACTAATACCACTATACAAGAAAGCTTGCATCACTAATATTTTGAAAGATTATTTTTTTTTTTTTTATAAGAAATTTGTCGATAATATTTGGAGTACGAGAGCTATTTTGATGTTGGAAATAATTTTTATAACTTATGTCGTTATATAGTATTCCTTGAAATTTACCGTTTCGGAAAATATATTCGCCATTGCATAATGACACATTGGTGTAACAACAAATTATGCGAATTCGGTGTTAAAACATCATACGAGACAAATTATCCAATTATAACCCTAATAGAATATAATGTAAAAATCATCCTTTTCGTAGAATTCGATTTAATGTCGTCGGAGTATGAGATTAAATTCCCATAAAGTGTTAGGCAAATATTATATGACCTTTTACCCATTTATAAATATTATAAATATATGTAGCTAGCACATGAATTTTTTTGTAAAATTTTAATCAAAGATGATAAGAATTATATTAACTGTGATTTTAATTTATTATTTTATTGAAACATTTTTTCATTCGGAATCACAGATAAAGTGGATTCCATCTTCTCAAATAATAAATTTAAGAGAAATAGCAAGAGGCAGTTATGGTATCATATACAAAGCTACTTGGAAAAATAAAACAGTTGCAATAAAGAAATTTTCGAACTCGAAGGATTTTGATACATATTTTTTGAATGAGGTATGCACAGTAATTCTGTGAATGATTTTTCTAAATGTAAATAATCCATATGAATTTATAATTATTATTGAATTATTAGTTAAGGTCACATCGTAAGTGCTGTGGTTGCGGATGTATTAATAGATGCTACGGAATCACAATGGATTCTGAAACAAAAGATTATATGTTAGTTTTACAATTTGCGATGGGAGGAAATTTGCATGAGTATTTGCGAACTAATTTTGTAAATATTACATGGAGAGAAAAAGCCGAAATCTTATATCAAATATCAATCGGGTAAATATATATTAAAATTATCCAGTTTGTTAACTCAGATAACCATTAAACATAATTCGAGCCAGTATTAATCATTTCAGTCAGAATTAAATTCTTTATTCCCAAATTTGCTGATCCTGGTCAAATAATCGAATTAATCTTTTAAGTTAGTTCAGAGATTTTATTTAAATAATTACATACTGTAAATTTATACTAATTAAATTATTTAAATTTATTCTATTTTAGAATTAAAAGAATTCATGACGCAAATTTTACCCATCGGGATATACACAGTGGAAATATATTACGCCTTGAACCAAATCTTAATAAAAGATATCAAATTGCAGATTTAGGATTGGCACAACCTGAAAATATCCCTAATTGTGAAATATATGGTGTATTGCCTTATATAGCTCCAGAATTATTTAAAGGTTTCAAATTTTCAAAGGCATCTGATGTATATAGTATGGGGATAATTATATGGGAAATTTCAACAGGGTGTAAACCCTTTGCTGATGTTGAACATGATTCCACGCTTCTTTGTGAGATTATTGATGGAAAACGACCTAAAATTACAGAGGATACCCCTGAATGTATTACCAATTTAATGAAAAGATGCTGGGACCCTGACCCAAGGAAAAGACCTTCTATGGGTGAAATACATGGAATTTTATCGGACATTAAAAATGAGGAGTTTAATGAAGCCGACCAAAAAAGATTAGAACTAATTAGATTAGAAAAACTTGGTCCTGAATTCGCCGAAGAACCTCATTCAAAAGCAATTTATACGAGGAGATCATTAAGCTCGTATTCAGAAAATTTATCTTTGATGAATCAGATGAATCAAGAAAACCAAGGTATTTAATAAACTATGTATTGACAGAAATATTTATATGGTATTAACTTTAGATTTCCAACTTTTTCAGAATATGTTACAAAGGAGTATGATTTTGATATAAAGTGATTGTAGTTACAATGCATGCACATTTGTGGAAGGTCATGCAACCGACATAACCTGAATTATTCAAAATAATTTATAAATATTTAAATTCAATACCTCATTTTCTTTGGCTTCTATTACTAAGAAAGCATAATATATAGAAATAATAATAGAATCAAACGTTGAAGTTCACTGAATGGAAATAACTTTTTTTTTTAATAGATATTTTATTCGCATTTTTCTCTAAGCATTTAACCACTTTTTTAAATGTTTCAGCACTTAGCACTTTTTTTAAACATTTATAAGTACTTTTTGTTCAAATATTTAAATTTCTTCCTTGTACATTAATTAATTATATACATTTTTTTTCTTCTTTGTACATTTTTTTTCTTCTTTGTACATTTTTTTTTTTTATTAATTTTATTTGATAAAGAATGAAATAATACAATACAATTTACACATGTATCTATTAAGATAAAATTAACAAGTGTAGTTCCCTAAAATTGGCGTTCGAGTGACCTCAAATTCGAAACTGACTGCGGTTCAAAAATTTTTACTTTTTTGCATTTTTCAGTTGATATTTCACATTGTGTGACTGCGCATTATTTATTTTTGTGATCACAAAAACGCCCTCAAAGACCTCAAAAATGTTACTCACAATAAACAAACGTTCCCGAAGTCCGCTTACGTGTACATAATGCGATCATCATACTTTCTAATCAATATAAGGTTGTTTTTAGCTTATCCTTTTTTATATTAGATTTATGATTTGCATGTTACAGAACGTTGAAAAAACATTGTCACACACAGTGACTATGGTTAAAAATGAATGAAAATAGATAAATGAATTAGGTAAATGGATTCCTAAATTTTGCAAAGATTATCTTGATGAAGAAAATAGAACATTCTTTTTTCATAGGTAAAATCATTTGTGAAATAATCAAAAAGGTTTGATTTTAACAATAATAACCTTAAATATTGTCAATTTAATTTTTTTTTTTTTTTAAAAAAACAAAAAAAATTTGCCCTCGCCCTCGTAACATATTATTTTTCAATAAAAAATATTTAGTATCTTTTTTTTATCCATAAAAATATTTTATCGAGATGATATTAACATTTCTTACAAAAATGTCAATTATAATATTTTTTATTCAAATTTTATTAATAACAACAATAATAGCTCAGGATGTAAAAAAAAATCTTTATAGTAATATAGTGTCGGATGGTCCACAATTATTAGCTTTAGGAGCAATATTAAATAATATACCAAAATTTGTTGCGACATTAAAATCAGCCGGTCCATACACATTCTTTGCTCCCGATAATAATGCGCTTGAAAGTATAAGTGCGACACCGGATGAAATTGAACAAATGTTAAATCATCATTTAATACCTGGAAAATTTCTTTCAAATGATTTTCCTTCGATATCATACCCAAAATCTATGCTCATGGTAGCACCGATAACAGGAGCTAAATGGGCCATAGCGGGTACAGCTCAGCCTATAGTTGTAGAGAAATTACCTGCTGGTGGAATGGAAATTATGAGTGGATGGAAATCTGCTAATGTGTTAGCGCTCGATCAAGTCGCAAGTAATGGCGTCATTCATATCGTAGATACAAGTAAGGAACATTATTTATTTCTATTTTATTTTTTTTTTTTTTGTGGACAATTATCTTTAAAAATTAACGATTATATCTTTCGTATTATGTAGTCTTGGATCCTCCGATGACGCCAATGCAAACTTTGTTACAAAGTAATGATTTCGAGTCAATGACTCTAATTCTCGAAGACGAAAATTATGGAAAATTGGCTGATGAAATAGCAAAAGTCAATGATGCGGGCGTAACAATATTGGCACTAACCAATGATGTCATTGTCAATAACATTCCAAAAGAAATTACTAATAATTTAAACCTTGTCAACCCCATATTTTCTTATCATATTATACCAAACGAAATAATCTATTCTGGTTCTGTTGAAAATGTTTTAACGGCTAAAACGTTAAAAAATGAAATATTAACATTTACGAGAGATAATGGCGAATTATACGTTGGAAATGCTAACACAAAAGCTAAAATTGTTCAAGCGGATATAATAACTTACAACGGTGTATTACATGTTATTGATAATGTTCTTATACCACCGAGCATCCAAATAACGCCCAAGGATAACCCTGTTACTGTTCCTGTACCGCCACCTACTATACCTTCTGATATTCCAGCTGTTCAAACCCAACCTTTTTCAAGTCCTTCCGCAAGTCCTTCACCCGCTGTCGTTCCCGTCGAAAATGCTTCGTCTAATGCTGGGACTATAGTAGCTTATACAATAGGTGGAGTTGTTGGTGGTGGTCTCATTATGCTTGGTGGATTTTTCTTAATATATAGAATGTATATCAAAAAAGCTAAAACTCAACAAGAATTACTTCCTTATTTTCTCGGTCATAATATGAATAGTCAACCATCTCGTCATTCTCATACAAATTCTAATGATAATTATTCTATTCCAACTACAAATCAAGAAATTCGTTCATTATCATATGTCGGTAGTGATAGTTAAAAAGTTGTGCGTAAAATATTTCGAAGAAAAAAAAAAGAATATTTTTTTTTTTTTTTTATTTTAGAAAAAATGTATATTATTACTTTTTGAAAATTTATTTGTAAAATTTGTTTGTAAAATTGTAAAAAAGAAAAAAAAATTGTAAAAATTATTATCAATTAAAACATTAAAGCAATTAAGCTATTTAAACTTGTTTAACAGATTTAATCAAAATTAATTTATTTTTCTTTCTTTGTAGAAACCTCAAAAATTGAACGATATCGTTAAGATGATGTTAATGATCTTATTTTGATATACAGTCATTAATTTGACAAACCTTCGCTTTGTCGTGGGAAGAAGCTGTTACGGATCCATTGAAGGCCTGACTTTGATTGGGTTAAGGAGTTACTGAGAATGCATGTTTACGCACGACTATTACTCATGTATTTTTTATTATGTATCTAATGTCGTCAAATATACTGTTATTGTGGTATCATTATAATATTATGCTATATTATTTTGATATCATTTTGATGTCTTCGATGTTTTCATTATATAATAAGACGCGGCCATTAATGATATATAGTAAATAGATGTCATCAAAATATCATTATAATAACGATCAAAATGATGTTGAAACATTATTTTTATAATTAAATAATAAAATATAAAGTTTCTGTTAAATTCATTTTATTTATTATTTTGAAATTATCTAGCAATAATACAAATGAAAAAATCAATAAAATAAATATATTTCTACTCAGCTACAACGCTATCAAAGGTAAATTATGAATAAAAAAAATTATAAATTTTTAGATTTAAACATCAACCTGACACAACTTGCAATACTTCAAATTCCTCCACTAGCTTCCAATTAAAGTTTTTTCCGATATTTTCTTCATAAGTATTATTATTACAACCAATACATAATCTGTTATATACATCACTATATAAATATAAATCATCATCAAATGATGGACCGTACCTTCCATTGTATATAGCTTTCTTTTCATTCTTTACACGACTTAAAGTGTAATTTTCAATACTATTATTACTAAAAGTGAATATAAAACTATCCTCAGTAATTCCATAGCTACCATCAAATTTCCAATCAATTGGATTAAATCCTCTAATAATTTCATTACCTTTTTTCACTTTAACAACTGCAATAGTGCGAGGTTGATTTTTACATTTCTCTTGGAATTTATCAAATCTATTAATCAATTTATTAGGCATATCACGAGAATCACGATATAGTGATTTGAATGCATATGAAGTTGTTAACTCGTCTGTAATTTCTAATCTATCAATCCATTTTGAGATTAACTCAGAATGTTGAAATGTAATTATTTTGGAATCAATATTTTTTGATCGAATTTCTTTATTTTCTTTAATTATGCGAGGTATGGATTTTTTGCTATCATCATCCAAAAAATATTCTAATAAATCATCGTATAATTCTTTTGGTAAGATTTTTTTATAAGGTTTTACTCTCTTCAAAAATTCTTTGGAAGATAAATTACGGAATCTAATAAAAGGAATACATTGTTGTAATGTATTCTTCAAAGTATTAAAATCTTCTTTTGTAAAGCTTGTAGGATCAGAAGGAAGTTCTGGATTTTGTGTAAGTCCCCATCTAATCACATATTCCCAAACTTGGATTTCACCCATTTGAAGATTATCATATTGAATAAGCGTGATCAAAAGTTTTTCTGGAATTAAAGAGAAATTTGGTGAATTAAATATTTTGATTGGTTCTTTAGAAATTAAATCTTTACAACACTCTTGAAGTTTTAAGAAAGAATTATTTTCAAAACATGTTTGAAATATTAAATCAAAATTTTGCTCCATCCAATTTGCTTTATTTTCAACCAAAAATGATTCTAAATAAGGTATTAATTCTTGAAGACTCAGTTCATCGGCAGCGATCAAGACTTTAATAATATCCAAAATATCATGTTCTTCTAAAGAAATTGTGCCTCCATATATATACCTATGTAAAAGATAATAAATTAAAAATATATTTGTTAAAATTAAAAAAAAAAATGAATAATGTAACTAATTACCTTAAGACTACTTGAAAGATTTCTGGTAGAATATTAGGTAATTTAATCATTGTCAAAGTTTCATCATTTTTCTTTTTGTTAGTTGATAAAATTCTTCGCAAATATGGAGAACGATAATTTAAAATAACCATATGAGCTCGAAATATTTTTACATAAGGATCATTTCCTACTTCAATTATAATATCATAATATTCTTCTTCGTTTAAAATTTCAAGTAAATTTTGTGATAATTTTGGAAAAAAATTATTATCGACCATTATAATTCTTTAAATAAAGAAACGAGAAAATGGAGAGAATCTAAAATAGTCTTAGTTATGAAACCTTATTTAATAGAAACAGGTGATCCTTACACGTGACTCGTGAACTGTCGCTTCACACCAACCTTGAGTTTCACAAAAGAAGTGATCATCTTTTAGGCTTCAACCTCGCTCGCATGAATCTTTATTAATGACCAAATATTAATAAAGCTTGGCCAAAAACCTTAAAGTTCAAAGCTCTTTACAATAAACTTAAACAAATGATCACATTACATATCTTATTTAAAATCAAACCATTTATTGACATGACTTGATTTTTTGTCACTATTTATGATAAAATAGAATATATTAGGGGTTTAATTTATCAATAGACAGCATGAAGTTATGCTGTATAGTCTGTATACCCTCACTTTAATTCTTTGAACAAAATTAAACGCCTAATTCTCGAATTATTTTAAAATTTTTTTAATTAATTTATTTAAAACTCATTCAATTAAACAAATTTAAGTGATTGAAGAAACTTTCAATATGTAAATAATTAAATTTTTTTTTAAAAATGTATTTAAAGATCACACTATATCTCTTCGAAACTATAAAATGATTTCAAATTTTAGGAATTTAAACATCAGTCTTAAACAATTTGAAATACTTCAAATTCTTCTGTAAGACTTGAGTCAATTCTGATTTTTTTTTCATAAGAGTTTTTGATACTCCCAACGCTTACTCCGTTATCTATGCATAACAACAAGTCTGAATTGAATGCAACAACATGAAGATTTCCATTATATATGGCTCGCTTTTCATTTATTACACGACTTAAAATGTAATCTTCGATACTATTATTACTAAAAGAGAATATAAAACTATCTTTAGTAACACCATGACTACCATCAAATTTCCATTCAATCGGATTATATCCTCCAATAACTACATTACTGTCTTTCACTTTAATAACTATCACGGTACGATATTGATTTTTGCAAATTTCTTGGAATTTAGCAAAGTTCAATTTACTAGGCCCATCATGAGAGTCCCGATATAATAATTTAAATTCATATAAAGTTATTAACTTGTCTGTAATTTCCAATTTATCGATCCATTTTGAAATTAATTCAGCATGTTGTAATGTAATAATTTTAGAATCAATATTTTTTGAGCAAATTGCTTTATCTTCTTTAATTATGCGAGGTATTGATTTCTTGCTATCATTATCCAAAAAATATTCTAATAAATCATTGTATAATTCCTTTGGTAAGATTTTTTTATAAGGTTTTACTCCCTTCAAAAATTCTTTGGAAGATAAATTACGGAATCTAATAAAAGGAATACATTGTTGCAATGTCTTCTTTAAAGTATTGAAATCATCTTTTGAAAAACTTGTAGGATCAGAAGGGAGTTCTGGATTTTTTGCAAGTCCCCACCTAATCACATATTCCCAAACTTGAATTTCATTCATTTGAAGATTATCACTTTGAATAAGCGTGATCAAGAGTTTTTCTGGAATTTGGTGAATTAAATATTTTGTTTGGTTCTTTAGCGATCAAATTGCCACAATATTTTTGAAGCTCTGAGAAAGAATCATTTTCTAAACTTATTTGATATATCAGATCAAAATTTTGTTCCACCCAATTTGTCTTATTTTCAATCAAAAAAGATTCTAAATAGGGAATTAATTCTTGAAGACTCAGTTCATTAGCGGCAACCATGACTTTAACAATATCCAATATATCATATTCTTCCAAAGAAATTTTTCCTCCATAAATATACCTATTAAAGCAAATGATAATAATTTAGTAATGTGCTTTAATAAAAAAAAAAATATAAATTTTAATTATTCTAATTTATTCCTTTATACCTTAAGACTATTTGAAAAATTTCAGGTAAGATATTTGGTAATTTAATATATGTCAAAGTTCCATCATTTTTCTTTTTATTAGTTGACAAAATTCTTCTCAAATATGGAGAACGATAATTTAAAATAACCATATGAGCGCGGAATACTTTTACGTAGGGGTCATTACCAACTTCAATTATAATGTCATAATATTCTTCATCGTTCAAAATTTCAAGTAAATTTTGTGATAATTTTGGCAAAAGATTATTATTGATCATTATGATATATATATATTTTTTTTTTAAATAAAAAAAAAAAAAAAAAAAAAATGAGAGAATGAGAAAGAATCCAAAATAGTCTTAGTTTTAAACCTTATTTGATAGAACTAGGTAGTTCTTACACGTGAATTCACGTGAGCTGCATTTGTGCGTTTTCCAATCTTACAAAAATAGAAAGGAGCATAGAAATTTATTCAACAATAATCACATTCTCTCTCACTTTAATTTTTTTGACAAAACAGCGTCTTATTTTAATTTTAAAAATGCGAGTTAACTTTGTAATACTGTATGTATATAAGTAATTTTTTTTTTAATGTATCGATGGATTTTTATATAATTATCCTATTGCAAATCGATATATAATAAACTTTTATTTTATTTTTATTTGAAACTAATTAACGGCGCAATTTTTGTGTTTTAATATTCAATAGAAATTAAAACAAAAAAGATTCGTAATATTATTTTATTCTTATTTATTTTTTTTTATTATGATTTTAAAATCAGTCTTAACTATCTAATTCTTCTATATATGAATGATTCTCTTTACATCCAATTTTTAATTCATTAATTATTATATCTTCATATACCTCCAAGTCTACATCAAATGATGGTTCGCTTAGAAATTGTTATAATTAAAAGTTTATTATTTTAATCATGCCAAGAGATAATAATCGGTTTCGTCTTGCTTCACGGAAGTTATTTTTGACGTACCCTCGTTGTTCTTTAGATAAACATGTTGTTCTTACAATGCTTCGCTGTCTTTGCTCTCCTTTTGTGGTCGAAAGTTATGTTGTGGCCACCGAGCTTCACGAGGATGGAACTCCCCACATCCACTGCTATCTTTCCCTCAGCGGCAAAGTTGACAAACGTAGTGCGAACTGTTTTGACCTCGTCGATAGTGGGGGTGAACGATACCATGGAAATTATCAGTCAGCCCGCGATGCGCTGATGTTATCGCATATTGTCGAAAGGGTATTTATAATTTCGTTTATTTTATTTTAAATTTAGTAAAAAGGGATTAAATGAATTTGTGTTATAGGAGGAAATTATGTCGAAGGAGGTATCGACTCCGTGGTACGAAGACCTATTGGGACAATTATGGTCGAGTCTCGTTCGAGAGAGGAATTCATTGGTTCTATGGAGACCGACCATCCCGAATTTCTCCTTCGGTCTTTCAGGTCTGTTATGGGCTATGCAGACCATCGTTTTGCACCTGTTCCGCGGGTATTCGAGTCTCCTTATCTTGCGGGGTCTTTTGTTGTTCCTCAAGTACTTGTTGTCTGGATACAAGTGAATATCGTTTCTCGTCCTGGTAGGCCTATGTCTTTGGTTCTTATTGGACACTCCAGGACCGGAAAGTCTTCTTGGGCTAGAAGCCTCGGACCTCATATTTATATGCAGAAGCGTATTAATTGGGACAAGTGGAATGATGAGGCTTCTTACGTTTTCTTAGATGATGTTCCTCGGGATGAATTAGTTCGTTATAATAATTGGAAGGTTTTGATGGGGGCCCAAGAAGAGTATGAGGTTAGGCAGTCGTATGGTAGAGTGAAGACTATTAATGGGGGAATTCCTTGTATCTTTTGTCTGAATGAGAACGTGTTGTTGGATAATTGGGATAGTTATAATATGGTTAGAGTAGATATTGGTAGGCAGAAGTTGTATTTGTAGTATATAGGAAATAAAAGTGCCTCCTACCTACCCGCTTATGTTGAGGTAGAGTAGGGGGCTTTATTTGCGTAACTTTTTTTTGATCTTTAAAGTTTTTAAAAATAATATATTAAATCAAGTTAAAATGCCTTCATCTATGATTAAACGTGTTGAGGATATCTATGGGAACCAACTTATTGATCTTGTTGTGTGGGAAACGCATAAGTTTGGTGAAGTTATTGCGACGGAAGTCGACAAGATGCCTTTGGACGAATATTCAGGGTTGATGAAATTTCGAAGAATGATGTTCTCGATACGATACGTTGCTTTCTATCCATTCTTTACACGACTTAAAATGTAATAAAAGAGAATAAGAGAATACCTATCTTAGTAATTCTATAGCTATTGTCAAATTTCTATTCGGTTGGATTATATCTAGTGTTCTTTACTTTATTAACTATTACTGTGCAAGATTGATTTTCGCAAATCTCTCGGAATTTATCATTATTCCACCTACACGAGAATTGCGATATAATAATTCGAATTCTTATGAAGTTATTAATATGTATATGATTTCTAATCTATTAATTCATTTTAGATTAATTCAACATGTTTAAATGTAATTATTTTAGAGTTGGTATTTTTTGATTGAACTCTTTTTATTACACAAGATATTGATTTTTTACTATCATCATCCAAAAAATATTCTAGCAAATAATGGTACAATTCCTTTCATAATATTTTTTTATGAGGTTTTACTTCAAAATTCTTTGGAAAATAAACTATAGAATTTAACAAAAGGAATACATTGTTGTAATATATATTCTTTGTTGAAATCATCTTTTGAAAGTTTGTAGGATCAGAAGGAAGTTCTAGATTTTGTGCAAGTCCCATCTAATAACATATTTCCAAACTTGAATTCATCCATTTGAAGGCTATCATTTTGTTTTAATAAAGAATTATTATATTTTCAATCAAAAATGATTCTAAGTAAGTAAGTTATTAATTCTTGAAGACTCAGTTCATTAACAGCAACTACAGAGACGGACATAATTACCCGGACACTTTTCAAAATTAAAAAACTTATATACATTAAATAACAAATTTAATATGTTAATTACGTTTCGCTCCCTTTATTGGATTTTACAAAAATTTAATAATTAATTCTATTTCCATTCGTGGAAATGACCGCCTCAATCTCTGAGATATACTAACGGATAATTTTTTATAAAATTCGGGAGAAATATCATCATCTCATGCATCCTTGGCATATTCTGTAAGTACATCAGATGGTGGTAGTGTACGATGACGAACCATCATTTTAATCTCAGCCCAGAAATTCTAAGACCGGGTTACTGTGCCGGCCAGTCAAGCGTGCGGTTACAGTAATTTTTAAACAGCGTGGAACAGCATTAGCCTCCTGAAAGATCCAATTATCCCGTAGAAAATGTCTGTACAGGATAGGTACAACAAAATTATTAATAATTGTGGCGTGAGTAACTGATCCATTTAACAGAACAATTGGTCCAAGAACCTCCCAGGAAGGGCAGATCTGTGCTTTACAGTAACTGTAACACAATCAGGATTCCATTCCTCTTCAGGATTACGACACACCTTCCCTGACGACCTTGTTGAAATTGTGTAAAGGTCCTTTCATCTGAAAAAAGTATCCTTCTCCATTGTCTTACCGACCAATTTTCATGTTCATGAACCCACTTAAAACGAGCTTGACGAAGTGTTTCTATCATTGCGGGCTTACGATGAGGAATACAGGTAGGGAGACCGACTCTATTAATGTTTCATCGTCGTATAGTTCTGCCAGAAATGAGTTGTTTTGTTTGGGTTATCCAACCAGTTGCAAGTTTGTTGAACAAAATCAACTATTTTCATCATTTTCTCTTAAGTTTTTGTTGAGCCGGTAAGTTTGGGCAACCAGTTTATTTTTTTTGGTGTTAAAGAATGTGTTTCACGAAGGCGTTTAAGTATATTGTTAACAGTTATTTTCCACACTCCAGTGTTTGGCAATCGTGCGACATTAATTTCCACAATTGTAACCGTAATTTTGAGTAAATGGTTTCATCTGTTAAATTTGTTGTTTGTAGTTTGTTATTTATCATTATATCCGCTCCTTATATTTAAACGAAAGAAAGATCCTAGCTAAGAATAATATAAAGACGGAGGAGGTAGTCAAAGATTATAAACGATCTAAGATAGGAAATAAAGTCGGAACCAACTCAGCCATAATTAGAAGGACAATCAACGGAATGGTGGATGAATTTTTACTCCATTCAAGAAGTGGTCGATATAATTACTGGCATAATGAGTTGAGAAAAGATCTAATAGAAGAATATGAACGAGAATTTCACAAGATTTGCAGATGAAACGACATACAATGTGGTAAGGCAATGGAAAATCAAATCAACAGAAGAACAACTATGTAAGAAGTACAAAAATAAACAAATTAAATAAAACCTTTGGAAGAAATTGAACGATAATATGAAAAGAGAAAAAGAAGGTGACCCTAAAATAAAACATCTTTGACATAAATAATCTAGGGTTTTTTTTTGCTTACTGTAAAATTTTATTTATAGATGTATAGTGATAAGTACTATTACGATTTAATCAAATAAAAATATATATATATATATATATACTGTATTTTAATAATTAATTGCACAGGATTTTCGGTATTCTTTTCTCTAAGCTAATGATATCCAAATATCCTGTTCTTTCAAAGAACTTGTGCCTCCATACTAGATAAACGATAATAAATTAAAATATATTTGTTAAAACCAATTATGAATAATGTAATTAATTACCTTAAGACTAATCTAGCAATTTAATAATTGCTGAAGTTTCATATTTTTTCTTTTGATAAAATTCTTCGCAAATATGGAGAACGATAATTTAAATAACCATATAAGTACGGAATACTAATATAAGGACCATTTCCAACTTCAAAATATTAACAGTGAAGCTCAAGGATTGAGTAATATGAAGTGACGTATCCAACGTGTGAGTCTCAGTCTCATCTATTCCGATAACGTCCATTAATAAGGTTTATAGCAAAGACTATTTTGGATTCTTGAATGATCGATAGTAAATTTTTACTAAAAAAAAATTTTTTAAACGAAAAGGGATAATATGTTAATATAATTGGACATCAATAAACTCTTTACAGTAATCTTGGCAGAAATAGGTACATATCTTGTTATGGTAGTAATCAATAGTAAAATTTAGCTATACGGGTTATTATCCAAGATAAATTAGAATGAAGAGTATATTAGGGATTTATATAAGGTGTAAGTAGTAATTTCTCATTTTGATTCTTTGAGAAAAATAATATTTAATTGTCTTAAATTATTTTAAAAGTAAACATTATTTATTTTTTTAAAAACTCATTCCATTAGACCATTAATTGGACTTTTATACATAACACAAATATATTTTTGAAATATATTCAAGGAACTTTTACTTATCACGTCATTTTGTTTATTTTTAAAAAAAAACAGTCTAATAACAAAGATTATTTTTATTACTGCTAAATGCCAATTCATCCAGATGTTTATAAGGACAAATGTTTCTCGAGAAAAGAGATGGCAAATCTAATTGAATTAAAGATACAATTGAATGCTTTTGATATATTCGGAAATAAATCACTATTTTTAGAGAAAAATGCAAAAATTCCCACAATTTAACATCAACCTTACACAATTTGAAATACTTCAAATTCTTCTACTATACATGAATTAATATCAAATTCTTTGATAAGCTTTTCATAAGAAAATATTTCACAACTAATTCTTAATTCTCCAGAATAATCTCGGTATAAATACAAGTCATCATTAAATGATGGGGCTAAATGATGTTTTCCAGTATATATAGCATTCTTTTCATATTTTACACGACTTAAAATGTAATTTTCGATACTATTATTAATAAAAGAGAATATAAAACTATCCCCAGTAACTCCAAATTTACTATCAAATTTCCATTCAATCGGATTATATCCTCCAAGAATTTCGTTACCGCCTTTCGTTTTAATAACTATTACGGTGCGTAATTGATCTTTACAAATCTCCCGGAAATTATAAAAGTTATCATCCCCATCACGAGATTCCTGGTATAATAATTTGAATTCGTATGAAGTTGTTAACTTATCTGTAGTTTCTAATCTATCAATCCATTTTGATATTAATTCAGTATGTTGTAATGTAATAATTTTAGAATCAATATTTTTTTTATCTTCTTTGATTATGTGAGGTATTGATTTTTCATTATCGTTATCCAAATCTAATAAATCATTGTATAATTCCTTTGGTAAGATTTTTTTATAAGGTTCTACTCTCTTCAAAAATTCTTTGGAAGATAAATTATGAAATCTAATAAAAGGAATACATTGTTGTAATGTATTCTTCAAAATATTGAAATCATCATTTGAAAAACTTGTAGGATCAGAAGGAAGTTCTGGATTTTGTGCAAGTCCCCATCTAATTACATACTCCCAAATTTGAATTTCATCCGTTTGAAGACTAACATTTTGAATAAGTGTAATCAAAAGTTTTTCTGAAATTGAAGAGAAATTTGGTGAATTAAATATCTTGTTTGATTCTTTAGCAATCAAATTATTGCAATATTTTTGAAGCTCTGAGAAAGAATCATTTTCTAAACTTATTTGATATATTAAATCAAAATTTTGTTCCACCCAATTTTCCTTTTCTTCAATCAAAAATGACTCTAAATAGGGGATTAATTCTTGAAGGCTCAGTTCATTAGCAGCAACCAAAACTTTAACAATATCTAACATATCATATTCTTCCAAAGAAATTTTTCCTCCATAAATATACCTATCAAAGCAAATGACAATAGGTTAATATATTGAAAAAAATATTAAATATTCTAATTTACTCATTTTATACCTTAAGACTATCTGAAATATTTCAGGTAAAATATTTGGTAATTTAATACTTGTTAAGGTTCCATCATTTTTCTTTTTATTAGTTGATAAAATTCTTCGCAAATATGGAGAACGATAATTAAGAATAACCATATGAGCTCGGAATACTTTTACATAAGGGTCATTACCAACTTCAATTATAATGTCATAATATTCTTCATCGTTTAAAATTTCAAGTAAATTTTGTGATAATTTTGGCAAAAGTTTATTATCAGCCATTATAATTTTTAAATAAAAAAGAGGAGAAAATAAATGGGAAGAAAATCTTTTAAACCTTATTCAATATGCGTTACCGAATATGTGATACTTACACGTGAACTTACCAGTCGTCATTACGTCATTACGCCACAAAAAAAAAAATGATCATCACTAAGGTTTTTTAGCTTTACTAGGACCCCTAGCAATATATGTATAGGTAACAAATGAATTTTATAATAGCTCTAGCAAGGTTTTTTATCATCGCCGTTTTCAAGATGATGTACTATACGCAATTATATCCGAACAAAAAAAGAAAACCGAAAATCGAACGAAACCGGACGAATGTCAAAATTCGATTAATTCAATCACGAATTATTAAATAGCCAACACCTTTCGAAAACGGCGACCAAAAATAAGAAATCATATTAATGTATGACTTCAAAAAGTCTGTCAAAAATAAGCAAATGAAAAGTAAATAAATACTGTTAATTCTAAGCGCTAAACAGTATGTGTCTAAGCAAAAAATTTTGTTATCGATATATATATTGTTCGGGTTCCTGCTTACTCAGCAAGAGAAAAACCAAGCTTTCATTATTAACATTTTTATTATTACGATAGAACTCAAAGCTCCTTACAGCAGCGAAATAAATGATTGCAATTGTACTATCCACGAATGTTAGGTATTCATATAGGTATAATTTACTAACATGACATTACATTCTTTCTCGAAAATATATAGTGTCCAGTGTCCACTAACTAAATTATTTTTAAAAAGTGTGCATTATTTACTTTTTTTAATTAATTATTTAAAACTCATTAAATTAATCAAATAATTAAAATTTTTTGAACGTATTTACGAATTTGTTTTTTATCGTTTCGCAATAACGATCCAACGAAAGTACTATTTGACGACGCAATTTTTCTATTTAATAGTCAATAGAAAAAATAAAAATGAATGAAAAGATTATCAATTTATGGAGAAAAGTTACGAGGAATCTCAACCATTTAAAACTGTAAATGAATAGTTGATTTTTCAGATATATTTTTATGGGAACTTTTTTTACATTCTATTCTTAATTTATTAGTTAAATCTCTAGAATGTATGTAATTCAGTATTAGCTTTCGTATTAGCTTTCGTATTGCCAATTATGCTATAAGCCCCTAATCCCTTTTATAATATGCAAATAATTAAATTTTACTAATGATTATTGGATATGTCCGCAAGTAACTGGAGTATTTCATTGACTATTTGTAATAAAGCAATCAATGTTTGTGTCTAGAAAGATTTAATATGCGAGACTTTAAAATTTGATTTATAATAACTATTAAAATATTCGATATTTGAGACGGTACTTTATCTGGGAAAAGGGGATACTATAATATCATAGTAAAGTGATGATTATATGCCATCAATCTATAACGACTCAGATTTTTTTATTTAACAATGTATATATATAATTAGTACAAAATATAAATGTAAATAATATTACTACTTTGCGAAGCAAATTACAAAAAATATTACAAATCGTTAGGATTTTAACGTAATTTGAAATACCTCAAATTCTTCAGCACATGAATTATTGATCCCTTTGAAATGTTTTTCATAGGAACCTTCACCACAAAAAATTCTTAATTTATCATTATCGTTATCGCTGAACAGATACAAGTCACGGTAAAATGACGGACCGTAACTTCCACATGCATTATATATAGCATTCTTTTCATTTTTTACACGACTTAAAATGTAATTTTCGATACTATTATTATTACTAAAAGAGAATATAAAACTATCTTTAGTAATCCCATAACTTCCATCGAATTTCCATTCAATCGGATTATATCCTCCAAGAATTTGATTAGTGTCTTTCACTTTAACAACTATCACGGTGCGAGATTGATTTTTGCAAATCTTTCGGAATTTATCGAAGTTATGATCACGAGACTCTCGGTATAATAATTTGAATTCATATGAAATAGTTAATTTATCTGTAATTTCTAATCTATCAATCCATTTTAAGATCAATTCAGCATGTAGAGACGTAATTATTTTAGAATCAATATTTTTTGAATGAATTTCTTCATTTTCTTCATTTTTTTTAATTATCCGAGGTACGGGTTTTTTGCTATCATTATCTAAAAAATATTCTAGTAAATCTTTATATAATTCTTTTGGTAAGATTTTCTTATAGGGTAATACTTTCTTTAAAAATTCTTTTGAAGCTAAGTTATGGAATCTAATAAAAGGAATACATTGTTGTAATGTATTCTTTAAAGTATTGAAATCATCTTTTGAAAAGCTTGTAGGATCAGAAGGAAGTTCTGGATTTTGTGCAAATCCCCATCTAATCACATATTCCCAAACTTGAATTTCGTTCATTTGAAGATTATCATTTTGAATAAGTATGATCAAAAGTTTTTCTGGAATTGAAGAAAAATTTGATGAATTAAATATCTTGTTTGGTTCATTGGAAATTAAATCTTTGCAACACTTTTGAAGTTTTAAGAAAGAATCATTTTCAAAACATGTCTGAAATATCAAATTAAAATTTTGCTCCACCCAATTTGCTTTATTTTCAATCAAAAACGATTCTAAGTATGGGATTAATTCTTGAAGACTCAGTTCATTAGCAGCAACTAAGATTTTAACAATATCAAAAATATCATATTCTTGCAAAGAAATTTTTCCTCCATAGATATACCTATTAAAGCAAACGATCATAAGTTAGAAAAGACTGAATTTTTTGAAAAAGTTATAAATGTTTTAAATTATTCTTTTATACCTTAAGACTATTTGAAAAATTTCGGGTAAAATATTTGGTAATTTAATATTTGTCAATGTTCCATCATTTTTCTTTTTATTAGTTAACAAAATTCTACGCAAATATGGTGAACGATAATTTAAAATAACCATATGAGCTCGGAATACTTTTACATAAGGGTCACTACCAACTTCAATTGTAATATCATAATATTCTTCATCGTTTAAAATTTCAAGTAAATTTTGTGATAATTTTGGCAAAAGATTATTATCAACCATTATAATTTTTAAAATAAAAAAAAAAAAAAACGAGAAATGAGAAGAAAACCAAAAAAGTCTTAATTTAAACCTTATTTAATAGGCGTTACTGAAATAGGTGATCCTTACACGTGACTTTATATGTACGCCATCATATTGGAGTTTCACGAAAGAAATGGTCTTGTTTTAAAATTTTTGGCGAGAACTTTTTTAATATTTTGGTTATTAATGTAAAGTCCAAATCTTTATATATTAAACTTGGTGGAAATGAATGATTTCATTGCATATCTTATGATTGTAATGGAAGAATGAGTTAGTAATTGCGTCAAATGGTTTTGTTTTTTTGTCATTATTCACGATAAAATAGAAATGGAAAACATATTGGAGATTTAATTATTTATTAACAATAAACGGCAACATTACACTTCTCTCTCTTTAAAAATAACGTCATTATTTTAAAAATGTACATTAAAATTGTTTTTTTTTAATGATCAATTAAACCAATTAAAGCGATAGAGTTCTTTTGTAATCGATTATTATTAGGTATATCAGCTGGACTTTTTACGTATCATATGTATCACTTGTATCACTATTATAACTATTATCTATTTATCCAATCATTTTGTTTATTGTTTTAAAAAAACTGTATAACAACCCAGATTTTTTTATTTAAAAACGTATACGTAAGAATTAGTACAAATTAAAATATGAATATAAATAAAATCTTTACTTTGAAAAGCAAATTACGAAAAATATCACAAATCTAACGCAATTTGAAATACTTCAAATTCTTCTATAAGACATGGTAACTTTCTTCAGAAATTCTTTAAAGAATATCCATTTTATTAGATTCTATAATTTAGCTTCAAGGTATAAAACTCGCATGGTCATACTTCCTTAAAGATTTTAATTATCAATTATTTTAAGTGACTAAAGATAGACAGTTCTCATTTAAAATACGATGAGCTTGTTTAATTATTTGCAAATTATGATTTTGAATAATTTTTAATCAAATTTCCAACAAATTCTATATCCAAACTCGTAAATATATCTTTACTATGTGTATAAATTATTTTATTTTTATAGGTAACATCATGAAGAAAAGTTATAACCAAATCTTAAATCTTACATGATTTGAAATACTTCAAACTCTGTAAAAAGTGAAACATTGATCTTTCTTATTTTGTTTTTATAGTATCTTTTTTCACATTGAACTCTTAATTCGCCGCTAAAAGCATGTTGATATAAATGCAGGTCGCTACTACCAAATGATGGGCCCACACTGTTAAATGGACTATTATACGTAGCATACTTTCTATCCATCACACGACTTAAAATATAATTTTCAACATCATTATTAACAAAAGAAAATATAAAACTATCATTAGTATTTCCATAACTCTTGTTAGATTTCCATTCAATTGGGTTATATCCTCCAAGAATTTCATCACTGTTTTTCACTTTAATTATAGTTATAGTGCGAACTTGATTATGGCAAATTTCATGGAAATTTTTAAACCTATTATTCATTTCATTGGATCCATCACGAGAATCACGGTATAACAACTTGAATTCATATGAATCTGTTAACTTGTCTGTAATTTCTAATTTATTAATCCATTTCGAAATTAACTCAACGTGTTGATTTGAAATAATCATTGAATCAATGTTTTTTGAACTAAATTTTTTAGAAGGTCTATAATCACTATTCAGGTAAACTTTTAATAAATCTATGTATAATCTCTTAGGTAGAATTTCCCTATAAGGAAATACATTATGCAAAAATTCTTTTGAAGTTAAGTTATGAAATTTAATAAGAGGAATAAGTTGTTGTAAGGTATTCTTTAAGGTATCAAAATTGTCTTCTGAAAAACTTGCATAATCAGCAGGAAGTTCCGGATTTTGTGCAAGCCCCCATTTTATCACATATTCCCAAACTTGAATTTCGCTCATTCGAAGATTATTATTTTGAATAATTGTAACTAAAAGTTTTTCTGAAATTGAAGAAAAATTCAAAGAATTAAATAATTTATTTGGTTCTTTGTTGGAAATTAAATCAATACAATATTTTTGAAGTTCTGAGAAAGAATCATTTTCAAAACTTATTTGATATATCAAATCAAAATTTTGTTCCATCCAATTTGCTTTATTTTCAATTAAAAAGGATTCTAAGTAGGGTATTAATTCTTGAAGACTAAGCTCATTAACAGCAACCAGGATTTTAACAATATCCAAAACATCATATTCTTCCAATGGAATCATTCCTCCATAGATATACCTATAGGCGATAACAATTTAAATATAAATTTATTAAATAAAAGTGAATTCTATATAATTGATTCTTTCTTTACCTTAAAACTATTTGAAAAATTTCTGGTAAAATATTTGGCAATTTAATGTGTGTCAAAAGCCCGTCATTTTTCTTTTTATTAGTTGACAAAATTCTTCGTAAATACGGTGAACGATAATTTAAAATAACCTTATGAGCACGAAATATTTCTACGTTAGACTCATTGCCAGCTTCAATTGTGATATCATAATATTCTTCATCATCTAAAGTTTCGAGTAAATTTTGTGATAATTTTGGCAGAAGTTTATTGTCAACCATTACAATATTTTATTTCTTGAGAAAATGAAAAAAAAAGAATATCCAAAAATATCCTAGTTCTAAACTTTATTTAATAAGATTCATGGAAAATCATTTTAGCGGCACTACGTGACATCTGTTGCGCCATCTATCTCGTGACTGGACCTCCCATCTGAAAATTAAAATTCTTCACTTCTTCCTGTCAAAATATTTTGGTTAATATACTGATTTCGGATTATACAGCTTAAGTTAATTATTTCTATCTTGTCACAATAATGCTATTATAATGGATAAAACGAGGCCTTTTCCAGAATTTTATTCGGTGCTAAACCCGAATTTTCATAAAGTTAGTATGTGGTTAAAATGTCGGTATTTAATATATAGCATTTTATTATTTTTATTATAAATTAATTATAGATAGGGTAATCAGTAAAACTTTGGTTTTAGGTGGCCGATTTATTTATTATAGTAACAGATCAAGACATTCACTTAAATATATATATGTTGAATGAATACTAATAAGTCCAAATTTACGTATCTCGGTGTACCTGATTTCCATGAACGTTTGTACATTATTCATTTTACAATAAAGCTATTACTGAAAAAGCAATTAAATAAAGGTACTTAATCATGATTACGGTTTTATATAAGGGATGACATCCAATGTTTATTTTGCATTATAGTTTTTTTTTAAAATTAAATAAAGGTATTTCATAAAAAAAATGCTAAATTTATTAGATTCTACCAAAACTATATCGAATTCCATGTTTTTGTTATTTAACTAAAATATGACATTTAATAGAAAATCTTGCATGTTATTTTGCATTATTATAAAATTTTAGAGATAAATTATGAAAAATATCACGAACTTACATAAATCTTATACAATTTGAAATAATTCAAATTCTTCTATAATACCTAAATTCTCGTTTGTAATCAATTTTTCATAAGATTTTCTTCTGCATTTAAAATTTAACTCATTAGGGCCATACCTGTAGTATCTCAAGTCATCATCAAATGCTGGACCCAAATTACACGCTCCACAATATATAGCAAGATCTTCATCCTCTACACGACTTAAAACGTAATTATCAATGCTATTATTGTTAAAAGAGAATATAAAACTATCTTTAGTAGTTTTAAAACCACTATTACTTTCCCATTCAAACGGATTATATCCTCCAAGAATTTCGTTACTGTCTTTAACTTTGGTGACTATCACGGTGCGAGATTTATTCTCACAAATCTCCCGGAATTTATTAAAGTTAAATTCACTAGACCCATCACAAGAGTCTCGATATAATAATTTGAATTCATATGAGGTTGTTAGTTTGTCTGTAATTTCCAATCTATCAATCCATTTTGAGATTAATTCAGCATGTTGAAATGTAATTATTATAGAATCAATATTGTATGATTTAGTACGAGGTTTTGATCTTTTAGCTAAATCGTTATCATCATCCAAAAAATAATCTAATAAATCATTGTATAGTTCCTTTGGTAAGATTTTTTTATATGGTTTTACTTTTTTCAAAAATTCTTTGGAAGTCAAATTACGGAATTTAATAAAAGGAATGCATTGTTGTAACGTATTCTTTAAAATACTAAAATCTTCTTTTGAAAAACTTGTAGGATCAGAAGGAAGTTCCGGATTTTGTGCAAGTCCCCATTTAATTACATATTCCCAAACTTGATTTTCATCTATTTGAAGATTATTATTTTGAATAAGCATAACTAAAAGTTTTTCTGGGATCGAAGAGAAATTTGGTGAATTAAATATCTTGTTTGGTTCTTTAGAAATTAAATCTTTGCAACACTTTTGAAGTTCTAAGAAAGAATCATTTTCGAAACATGTTTGATATATCAAATCAAAATTTTGCTCTATCCAATTTGCTTTATTTTCAACCAAAAATGATTCAAAATATGGGATTAATTCTTGAAGACTCAATTCTTTTGCAGTAATCATAATTTTAATTATATCAGAAATATCATATTCTTCCAAGGAAATTTCTCCTCCATAGATATACCTAAATAATGATAATGATTTAAAATTTATCATTAAAATAATTGCATAAATACTATATTTAATTCTTTTTTTTACCTTAAGACTATGTGAAAAATTTCTGGTATAATATTTGATAATTTAATATTTGTTAAGACTTCATCATTTTTCTTTTTATTAGTTGATAAAATTCTTCTTAAATATGGAGAACGATAACTTAAAATAACCATATGAGCACGAAATACTTTTACGTAGGGGTCGTTACCGACTTCAATTGTAATGTCATAATATTCTTCATCGTTCAAAATTTCAAGCAAATCTTGTGATAATTTTGGTAAAAGTCTATTATCAACCATTATAATTTTTAAATAAAAAGAAATGAGGAAATAAAGAAAAGAGAATCCAAAAAAGTCCTAGTTTAAACCTTATTTAAATAGACATGAAAATCATTTGGCGTACTTACATGTGACCTAATGTGTCGACTATCTTGTTGCGCCAGTAACCTCGTGACTAGATACTATTATCTAAGTCTGTTAAAATTACACTGTTTCAATTGAATTATTGAAATAGACTACCAAAAAAACGAAGAATTAATCATTTGCTTATTATTATAATACCGGTCATTATAATGCGAATAAATAATGTATATATATATGTCATTTAATTATCCGATATACTGTTTTGCATATGCGCCGATTTGAGGAATTTGCCGATCATCAATTATGTGGCGCAGTACCGATTAAAATCGATCAAAACCGTCCCTACATAAGAAAAAATAAGCCAAAAAATACTTAAAAAAACTTTTAAGACCTTTTCCAAAAAAATTTACCTCTTTAACCTGAAACCAGTAGAAGAAATTTCTAAAAAAAGGAATAAAAATATTATAAAATTAGTTTATTTAAAAAAAAAAGTAAGAATAAGCACCAGAATAATGATTTAACGAAAAAAAATTGATTGAAAAATAATTAATAACGAATATCAAATAGATTTTAACTAAATAAACTAATCAATATATAATTTAAATTCACTAAAACATCGTTATTAATCTTAGAATTATTTATTTATTGAAAGATTATTTTTGAATAATTTTGCTGCCTAAATAAATTTTTTTTTATAAACTATTGAAAAAAAAATAAAAAAATAGCTCCAAGTTATATTTAATGTAAAATAACTACTAATATACTTGCCAAAATTCTCAACTTACATAATGTAAAAACTGGTGGAAAAGTTTGATGGGGAAGTTGATGGGGAGTTTAATATGGAGTTTACGAAAGAAAAAAATTTTTTAACACTACTTTTGTTGAAGTAATTTCTCGATATTGTGTCATATGATCATGTAGCACAAGAGTGATCCTTTTTGTGAAACTTATTTAACTTAATTTTTTTTTTCTTTTCCTCTTTCCTAAAAATTTATTAAAAAACTGCAGTACAAATTTTTAAATAAATAATATGGAAAGTAAAAATACGTTTTCACTCTTGGCTACTAATGATGACAAACCAATGTTTGAAGAAGGCAAAGATACACTTGCTTTCGATATAACAAACGCGGCAAGAGAGCTTTTTTTTCAACACTTTTTTAGTATTATGAGCAAGTCCATAGAGGAACTTCCCTCAGGGTTTTTCCAACGAACTTTGGATGACCAAGCATCTTTTTTAGTTCAACAATTTGGTCAACATGCTCACCCTACATGTTATGATTCCTATGCAAAACACACATTAGCTCCTGCGGCTTTTATGTCCCTTATCTTCAACCTCAGTGAAAAAGTAGCTATTATGTCCTTTGCCCCTGCGGCATCGTTCATAGAAAAAAGTTTGGAAAAAATTCCAGATACTTCCACTGATGCGTCTGAAGAACCGCAGCAAGATAACATTGAGATAACAGCAGATACCAATCAACAATCTTCTAGGATAATATCGGAGGAAACACCCAAGCCTATACCTGTTCAAGCTAGCTCCCAGACACTGACTTCCAAATCTGGTAATGATAAGTCAGGGGCTAAAAAATCGAATGATCAGCACAAAAAAGGCAAGGATACTCCCAAGGCAGGCCGAAAGTCAGCTGACAGAAATTCCAAGAAGATCACCAAAATGATCGTCATGAAGGATTTACCCGATAATCTCAAAAATAATGTTAGAGATGTCATGCTTTATGATGTCCCAGTAGAATGGTCCCCAGAAACAATCCTCACACACCTCACTACCTGGGGACAAGTCGCATTAATGTCTATCAAATCTCAACGGAAGTATTGTACTGTCCGTCTAAAGATAGCTTTCAATGATTTCACTCTTCAAGCTTTCGATGGAGGTAAATGGTGTCATCGACTACACAACCTTGAAGTTCGCTGGTTTCCTGGGCGGTGGACACTTAAGCAAAGACATAACCGGTCCACATTCACTGCGAAAGTAGAAGGATTACCAGTATCTGTTACCACAGATCCTATACTTACCCAGGATTACGATAAACGAGATTCTTTTTTTAAGGATCAAGGCCTGAAGGCCTATAAATTCCTCAAGCAAGGTACTGATCGCGTGACAATGTTGGGATACTTCGAAAATTATGAGGATTTGAAGACGGCGTTAGAATCCCCCTTTGTCTATGAAAGAACTGAGTTCAAATGGTATCGATCAAGCGGTCGTCCTCCCAAGAAGAATTCTGTAAAGAATTCGGCAAGGTCATCTCAAAAATGCTCCAAAAAGGATAGTGGAGCCCAAGGTTCACCCAAGTCTTCATCAAAGCCAGGTTCATCACGTTCAGTGAAGCGTAACCCTCCGTCCATGAACAAGAATAAGAAGACAAACAATTCAAGTCTGGACAAAGCGGACATCCTAAAGCTTGTTTTGTCGCTTTTAAGTTAGATGTTTAGTAGTTGTTATTTTTAGTTTTTACTTTCATTTTCTTAGATAGGTGTAGTTTGTTTGTTGATATTTACCCCCCTTTTTTTTTCCTTATATCCTTATTCATTTTATTTTTCCTCACTTAAAGCTAGGATAGTGCTACTAATTATTTTTGCTTTTTCAGGTTTCCTGGCGGAGTGAGAGTGACTGTGTACCACCTTTCCTGGTGTGGTGATTACGCCCTCATATAGAGGTCACGTTGCTATCACCGGGATCCCCCTGTCATGGCGACAGTTTATTTCAGAATTTTATATACTGTATCTATAGGATTACATAAGTATTTCTGTAATATGTGGTATCCTCCTGTAAAAATAAAAATAAAAATAAATAACTTAATTTTTATCTAATTATCATCAAATTCCTTAATTTAGGCTAATTTTGTTAATTCCGAAAATCGGCGGATATGGACGGTATTGCAATACATTCATTGTACACTTAAATTATATCAGTAAAGAGTTATAATATAAAGTTGCATTGTTTGTATTAGTTGTATTAGTTACTAGGGGGTATTAGAATATGACCGAACTGCGAAGCAGTTCTGGTAATATTTTTAAAACCCCGTCCAATAACTGTAATATTATGCAGACACATGTGTGTATATTTGCCATGTTTTAATTTCCGCAGATGTGCAATATATTTTTGGTGCATAAATAAAATTAATATTTTTTTAAAAAAATGTATATCAAAAAGGCTGACAACATTATTGTTCAAATAAATTGTTTAAACCTCGTTCAACTAACTTTTATAATAATTAAATAATTATATTTTTTTACTATATTGTGATAAAAAGGGTTTTATTTGTAATTCATTTGTAAATAAGAGTCTTGTTAATCTTAACAAATTAATGTTATAGTTAAAAGTAATTATTGTAATTCTGCCCACCAATTATTTTTCCCCTTGTTATTTCCTTTAAATAATATATAAAATATTATTAATTAGGATTATCAGATTTTTATCATTAATAATCGATAAAAATAAATCAAAATAATTTTTTTTTAAATTACAGGATTAATTAGATACAATTTTTGGATTTAATCATACCGTTTTTAAATTATAATGATGTAGTTAGCCGAAAAACGGAGCCTCATTCCTGGTTGCCGATCATCCGGACCCGGTTTAATCGCAGTAAATCCCCTGGAATTCCACGACGATTTACGCCTAAGCCGGATCCGGACCACGTTTCGGATGATTATTTTTCGGCTAACTACACCATTATCAGTAAAATTGAATGTTGAATTTTTTTTTTTTTTTACACAAAAAATTAGGGGATGATGAAGTTATTACGCAATAATCATATGAAATCGATTCATTTCAATTAAAGGGACTTGTGTTACTATATAAGGTCTAATCTTTCAAGTTTGGGTTAAATTTTTTTTTCGTTACGAATATAACAAATATATCGAATATAATGAATGAAAATAAATTTTTACCAAAATTGTCACAAAATTTACTCGAAATTTTAGATGACAATGAATATTATGACATTACAATTGAAGTTGGTAATGACCCATATGTCAAGATATTCCGAGCTCATATGGTTATTTTAAATTATCGTTCTCCTTATTTGAGAAGAATTTTATCAACAAATAAAAAGAAGAATGACGGTAATTTAGTACATATTAAATTACCAAATATTTCACCCGAAATTTTTCAAATAATTCTTGGGTAAGTAAGGTTTAAAAAAAAATTAAATTATTTATATCATCTTTAGATAAATTTATTCTTAAATTTTCATAAAAATATTTTTTTCTTTTTTTTTTTTTTTCAGGTATATTTATGGAGGAAAAATTTTGTTGAAAGAATGTGATCCTTCAGATATAATTAAGATTTTGATCAGCTCAAATGAATTAAATCTTCAAGAATTAATTCCCTATTTACAATCTTTTTTAATTAAAAACAAAAAGAATTGGTTAGAACAAAATTTAAGTTCAATATATCAAATGAGCTTTGAAAATGATTCTTTTTCAGACCTTCAAAAATTTTGTACAGAATTAATAACCAAACAACCAGAAAAAATTTTTAATTCACCTGATTTCATTTCAATTTCAGAAAAATGTTTGATCTCCATTATTGAAAATAATGATGTTCATATGAGTATGGTTCAAATTTGGGATCATGTACTTAAATGGGGTATTGCTCAAAATCCTGAACTTTCTTCAGATCCTTCAAGTTATTCAAATGAAGATTTTAACGCTTTAAGCAATACTTTGCAAAAATGTATTTCTTTTATAAAATTCACTGATTTTACTCCTAAAGAATTCTTACATAAGGTATACTCGTACAAAAAGATTATTCCTGAAGAAATGTATGAAGATTTGATTAAATATTTTTTGGATCACGATTGTAACCAGTCAGAACCACAAATAATTAGAGGAACTAGTAATCAAATCAATAGCAATTCAGGATCACAAATAATCAGAACTAGTGGTCAAAATAACGACATTCAAACACAGGGGATACCTTCAAAACAACGGGTAAACACAAGAACTAGTAATCCAAATAACAACAATCCAATGTTTCCGCAACGTTTAGTAAACATGAGAATTAGTAATAAATATGACGACTATTTAGAACGAGAGAATTTTTCAGAGCCACGGAATATGAGAATTATTAATCAAGGTGACAACGATCAGAACCAAAGACATAATCAGGACGAAAGAGCTAGTTATCAAATTAATAACAATCTAGACGCCAGATTTGTACGTTGTATGAAGAAATGTCCCCAGAACAACGGGTAAACGAAAGAAGTAACAATCAGAGCAACAACAGTTCAATGTTAATTGAAAATTTAGTAAAGAATTTTATCATAAAGTATTAAGATAATTAAAAGAAATTTATTATATAACCTATTACCATAGTAAATATGAATAAACAATAATAAATTGAAGTATGGCTGAGCTTTTCTAACAGTGGCATTGAGTTTTTCTTACAAAAAAAAAAACTGCAACATGGCGTAATTCTAGTGTTATAACTTTAATCTAAGAACAATACAAAAGACGTTTACGCAGCGATTGGCATTGGAAGCTTTCGATAATTTTTAATGGGATTGAATTGGAAGAATTGGAAATCTGACTACCAATACCTCAATAAATTCGAATATACAATTTTAGTAAAATTATAGTTTAGTTATTATACCATATCGGAAAGTGAAAATTTTTCATTTTATTTCAGCATTTAAAATTATTTGTTATATGCACATTTAAATAATTATATTGCTGAATTTTTGCAAACTTCAAGTACTTTTGTTTCTGAAAGTCATTTCCTCACTTGACACTTTTTTAATAAAGTATAACCAACCTTTATTATTCGATTAAAAATTTTGATGGCAATAATTTTTTTTGAAATATTGTTATGCCATAATAGGCTTTGCGAAGTCGAAACGAAATCTTTTATCTTAAATAATAACTAGGGCTCTTTAGTACAGTTAGTGAGCTTTAACTTTAAATGTATTAACAATTTTATTATTTGTTAAAATTACTAGTTATAATATATATTTTATAATTATTAATATAATCATTTTTCCTTATAATTACTGACTTATTGAAATAGATAAAGTAACTGTATTAAGATTTAACTATATAGTGAATGCATGCTATCAAATTTTTGTTGCAATCTATTTAATTCTGCTAACATTTCATTGTCCACTTTTATTGCAGATGGATTAAAAGATCGAATTTCTATATTTTCCCAAGCTGTAGCACGACTCATAGCTACATAAGCTTGTCCATTGGCAAACATTTGTTCATCCAAAGATACAGTTGTGTGAGGTAATGTAAGACCTTGTGTTTTATGCACAGTTAATGCAAATGCATTTTGGAGTGGAAATTGTATTCGTTGTGCTGGAGCTCCATTTAAATTAAAATAAGTTGCAATTTTTTTTACTATTACTTGATTTATTCCAGAATCTATAGGAAATGCTACTTCTATATTATCATTATCTATTAATTTAGTTACTATACCAATTGATCCATTGCAAAGTTTTTCATTAAATAATTTGTTAGTTAAGAACATTACTCTTGCACCTTCTTTTATTGTTAATTCAGATGGTAAATTTGTATGATGTCTAAATTGCTTGTCATATTCTTTTGGTTCACATTCTATATGATTAACATAATCAGTAGCTATTGATATTAAAGATCCAGAAGAAATATTTTCAAAAATTGGAAGAAATTCAAAAATCAAATTATTTATTGAATTGGCTTCATCACGAAATCCACAAATATGAGTAGTATTAATTGATATATTATTTTGGTATGATAATACTTTTTCATTAATTAAGTTTATTGTTTGCAAACTTAAATTTCCTATTCGGATTTCTTGTAATATATTGTAAAATGATTGGTCTTTATGTTGTCGGTGTGAAGTTGTAAGAAAAAGTGGAAAGAATTCAAGCCATTCAGGTGCATAAAAAACTTGCTTACCATTAACAGGTGGAAGTTGTGCAAGATCTCCAGTAAGTAAAACTGGAATTCCACCAAAAGGCACTGAGTTTTTATGAATCTTTGCAAATAGTAAACTAATAAATGATAAAAGCTTTGATGATACCATTGATACTTCTTCAATTATAATAGCATTAATCTGACTAAGTACTTTTTTTTGTTGTTCATTATAATAGGATAATGTTTCAAAATAAGTCTGAGTATTTCTAATATGTAATGCTGAATGTATAGTTTGTCCACCAACATTTTGAGCAGCAACACCAGTAGGTGCCATTAATAAATATTTGATATTTTTTGTTTGTAAAAAATTTACAATTTGTTGTATCATAAAAGATTTACCAGTACCTGCTGATCCAGTTAAAAAAAAGTAAGGATGTTTGAAAGATTCTCGTTTTCCCCAACTATTTGTAATTATATTGAATATTTTATATTGGTCATCAGAAAATAACATTGATGAAAATTTTGTTGAAAGATTAGGTTGTCGTAATAAACTAATTAATTGATTTCCAATAATATCTTGCAAATCCATATGCAATGAAGTTATTAAATTATTAATTAAATTTTGATAACTTCTTGTATATTTTTGAATATTGGATTGCATTGAATTTTGGATATGATTTAAGGTTAATGAATATTCAGCTGGATATTTTGCTTCAAAATGTGCTTTATAAGTTAAATAAGAATTTTTTAAATTAGCTTCACTTCGAGCAGGTAATCTAAGTAGTAATTGTTGATAAAAAAATGATTCAGATTGTTGAATAGTTAGATGCTGAAAACGTACAAGAATTTCTTTTCTTCTTTTTTTTACAAAACGGTTTTTTTTATCAATATAATAGATTCCATTAGCTGGCCTATTTTTTTGAACAATATAATTGCGATGATATATTGGATATATTATATCATCAAATATATTTTCAGTTGGTCTATCAAAATATTTATCAATTGCATCATCCCAATATGGAGATAATTGTTCTTCTTGTTGTAATAAATATGGTGGCTTAATTGATTTATTTCTTACTTCAGAAGGAATAGAAGGAAGAAATTCAACAGCAATTGATGATCGACATATTGAATATCCAAGCAATAAAATCATTAATTCCATTGATCCAAGACGTCTTGCTAAAACATGTTTTCTAAATGCATCAGCTTCATGAATATCAAAATACTCTGTAGGTTCAGATTTTGTAACATATTTTGTCATATATTTTGCAAATTGACGTGATGTTACATATTGAAAATTCACATGACCATTCCATAAAAATAATGTTGGTGCATGATATGGAACAACATATAAATCTTCTTCTTTTGTACGACGATAAATATATCTTAAAGAATTAGGATCTTCATATGTAATGTCTGAATAAGGTTGTGGAAATCCTTTTTTACATTGTAATCCAGGTAAAGCAGGACCTCCACAACGTGAATCACATGTATGAATCTGATGCTTTTTAACTAAATCATATAATTCTGGTTCTAAATTAGGATCAGGCATATCTGCTCTAATAACATTAGAATCAATTAATTCTGAGATTGATTTAGATAAATAAGCAATACCATGTGTATGAATTGCTCCACGATTTTGAAATTCATCTCGCTCAAAATGATGTAACCAATTACCCCAATTTGTTAGATTTGGATTTTTCCAGAGATATTGATGCATTGATGATAAACGATGATGATAATGCAAATAAGTATGAAGAGGTCGATTAGAAGGTAAAGTATTCTTATTATCAGTTTTTGATAAAATTTTGTGTAAATGAGTCCAATGATTTTCAGCCATAGTCATAGTATAAAAAATTTGTGGAAGATCAAATGCTTGAACCATTGTATTTATATGATGTTCTTTTTGACGAAAATAGGAATCTCCTGTTCTTATATAAGAAGGTATAGTTGTAGATTTTGTTTCATCAATAATAGAACGTCCAGTATAAACACTATTAGTAATAAAATCTGCAGCTGTTAATTGATTTGATAAAGAAACATCATGTTGATTTAATATGCGAGTTCTATTTTGATGATTTCTTAATTTTTCAAGTGTTAAATAAATATAATGAGGCCAATACCAGGATAAGCGCCATCTAGGATCAGGACAAAGTAATAAAGATTTTGCATAATTACCTAAACTATCTATATTGCGTCTTGAATTTTCATCATTTATATAAAAGCCTTTTCCATATGGAAAAAGGTCAGGAAATAAAAGTGGTTCAATATTTTTATCATAAAATGGTATTGGTAATTCTTTATTATTAGAATCAGTTAAAAATCCTGCCATTAATCGAGAATAATAATAATCTTCATTATGTATTTCTGTATCAAAATCATAAGAAGGTAATACAACTGCAGAAGGACGAGAATTAATATTAAATTCAGATTGTTGATTTGAAGAAAAATCACTAGGTGAAGCAGTTGGAAAAATAACTGGTGGTCCATCCCATGTACCACGATTAATTAAGTTTTTATATGGCTTAAAATAAGGATTGTGATTATGTAACCATATTGCTGCATTATCAAGTGAAGGATGATACCATGAATTTGAATAGTTATTATTTAATATAGCACCAATTGTACCAGAATATAATGCAAGAGCATTAATATTTTTTGAATAAGTAAAAGTTCCAGTTAAATGACGATAATTTGTATAAGCATTACTATTAGGAGTTCGACCTAATGAACAGCTAAGATGAATAGGTGAAAGATAAATTCGATTATATAAAGGTACATTTTGAATTTCATTAGGAACAGGACTAGGAATTGGTATTTTAAGACGATTATTAGAATTATAACAAGAAGAACAAGTAGCTATACGTTTAGGTTTTGAATCATCAATATGAAAAACTAATTTAATATGTGAATTATTTTGATAAACTTCCTCCAAAGGGTATTTGATGGTATCATTATATAATTCCCATTTTGCTTTTGTTGGATATTGTAAACGAGAACAATAACTACATGGAATACATGGATATTGAGTAAGAACATTTTTATCAAAATGAGTTTTTAATTTATTTAATTTTGTAGAAGGTTGCCAAGGTGGAAAATATGCTCTAAAAGTTATATTTGAAGATGAAAAGGAAGCTTGGGTTGGAATACGAGAATGTTCAGCATTAGCATTTTGTCGTACTTCAAAGCTTGAAAATAGAGAATTATCAAAATCTTCATAATCTGAATAAGTTTCAGATTCATCATCTGATAATTCAACTCGCCAATGATTAATATTTGAATTCATAATTTTTTATAAGATAATTTTTAAAATATTATAGAATTTTATTGTCTAAAATTTAGCAGAAAACTTCTTATTTATAAATAATATGTTCAAAGTTAAAATCTTTTACAAAGTCAATTAAAAAGTCAAATTTAAAAAAGTTGAAATCATTATAAAGCCAAAATTTATCAAAGTCAAAATCATTTATAAAATCAAAATTGTTAATTAAATTGATAAAGTCAAAATTATTTACAAAGTCAAAATTATTTACAAAGTCAACAAAGTCAAAATTATTTACAAAATTATTTACAAAGTCAAAATTATTTACAAAGTCAAAATTATTTACAAAGTCAAAATTATTTACAAAGTCAAAATTATTTACAAAGTCAACAATTTACAAAGTCAAAATTATTTACAAAGTCAACAAAGTCAAAATTATTTACAAAGTCAAAATTATTTACATAGTCAAAATTATTTACAAAGTCAACAAAGTCAAAATTATTTACACAGTCAAAATTATTTACAAAGTTAAAATCATAAAATTATACATTTTACAAAGTTAAATTTAATAAAGTCATTATTCTGAGTCAATTTTAACAAAGTTATTATTCCGGTCAATGAAAATCAAAATTTAACAAAGTCATTATTTTTGGTCAATGTAAATCATATTGAATTTATAATATTACATTTGATGTTACATATATATGAAACCAAAATTAGGCTAATTTTGAATTTTAAAATGGTCAAAGTGATTGAAATTAATTTCAACTTTGAGTTATACAAGTCAAATAATCATAATTTATGATAGTCAAAATAAATTATAATTGCGATGGTCAAAATGATTTTCAAGGGTCAAAATTAGTACTCTGAACAAGTTGGATCTAGCTATGAATAAGAGCCAAATATAAGAATAATTGTGATTTATGGATTAAATTTTACTGTAAATTTAAATATTCGCAGTTCTGCAAAGTATCGCAGAATATTTTGGAATTGTAATAGTCTATAATTAATTTTAAAAGTATCATTTTTTTGATTTTTATCATTTTTAATTTTAACAATTAATGGTGTGATTTTTAATTTATTATTTTATTAATAAAATTTTAAAAAAGAAAACTAAAAATTAATTATTTAGATAATTGTCATAAAATTCGGCTGATCGTTTATAGCAAAAAATTTTTTTACCGCTTTTGAATATTTTTTTTTTTTTTTGTAATTTTTTTATTAAAAATGCCATGTAATATTTTTTATTAAATTAATTTTTTAAAAAAAGTTTTTTTATTATATAATTAAAAAGTTTATTCATTTGACTTTTTTTATTAAACTGATTTAAAAAAAAAATTTTTTTTCATTAAAATGGTTAAAAAATGTTAAAATCAATTTTTTATTAAATGGTTAACAATTAATTTTGATCGTTAGAATCTATTCATCTTTTTTTTTAATTATAATAAATAATATATATATATATATATATATATTTAAACAAAACAATTTAAAAAAATAATTTTGAATTAAACAATTAAAAAAAAATCATTTTTAATTAAATGATTAAAAAAAAAAAGATTTTTTTTTTGATTAAATGATTAAAAATAAAAAGAATTTTTTTAATTAAATGACTAGTGTAAGACAAAATTATTTAATAATAGATACTCAATTTTATATATACAGTACACGTAAATCACAGGATTGTAAAAATTTTAATAACGTTCTTTATTGATTAATGCTTGTAGTTTATAAATAAAAACTGAAGTCCATTTCAATGCAAAGTTTATGTTTTCTAAATCGAAGCAATTACTACAAATGTTATTGTATTATTTTACAGCTGTTTCTAAAGCACTTTATGTCTTAATAGTTTACTAATCAGACTTTCTTACATATGTTTGAAAAACATGCAGAATGTGCATTGATTTACAAAGGTATTGGGGTTTATGCATATTCTTGCTTTGACTTTTATACTAAGTACAGCAAATGTTGTACAACACGCTTTGATCGAAAATATAGAAAATAATTGTAGTTCTTGAGTAAAATATACTTATCAATAAATATATGACTGTTTGTTTAAAAAAACAATCTGTGTAAAATATTTTATTACACAAACTTGGTAATACAGATTAGCAGTATATCATAATTATATCATTTATTTAAATTATACATTTTAACGAACGTGTTGTGTCAATAAATTATAATTATAAAAAATATCACGAACATAAGGGATGTTATTTTAGTTAATGTATAATATTTCATTTAAAATAAATTTTATATATTTTTAAAAATAAAATGTATATACAGTAATAAACATTGCGAAATAACATGTTTTAAAATTTTAGTTTCATCTAAAATTCTTACATTTATATGATTTATTAGTGTTGTGACAAATTAGTAAATTACTTTTTGTCTAAATTTATCGATATTATTAATATATTTACGTTTTATGTCATTATTATTAATATTATATCTCGTCATTTATGACTCATTATGATTTCATTTTTTTTCACGAAAATATTGTAAAATTTGTTTTATTTATGTTCAAAAATGCAAAAATCAAAAAAAAAATAATACAGTTTTTCAGTGCAGAAAAAACAGTATTTTACAAAAATAAATTTTATTTTATTTTTTCTTTTCATGTCCTCGTCCGCCACGTCCACCACGTCCTCCACGTCCTCCGCGACTCCCTTTTTCACTATGTACCTGATTTTTTTTAATAGATTCATTGGGCTCATTAAGTTCACCGGACTTATCAGGTTCACTGTCACTATTGCATAAATCGGATAGTCGTTTTTTTTTAGGGGGTATAGTTGATTTATCATCATCGTCTGAATCACTTTCACCTCCTCGCGTATCTTCTATCATGTTAACATCGGTAATTGTTTCATTTTGCATAGTAACTGAATCATTCCTAGATTTTGGTGTATGAGGCGAACGTCCAGAAGAAAGTTTATTTCTTTTTTGTGCGAAAACATTGGTTGAAGGAGATGATGGAGATGTTGTTTGAATTTCGGAAGATGAACTTGAATGCCGAAATCTTGCATCATAATCAATAGTTTTTGCTTCTATTTGGACGTATGTTATGTGTGAACCTTTTTCGTAAATGGTGTAAGCGGCTTCGAAGAAGCCAGATACGAAGAAATTTGCAAAATTTGTCCACTTATCATTAACAAATTCAAGCCATTTGGATTCCTTTGAATACCCTATTTCAAAATTGATGTATCGTGCTTCTTTATGAAAAGGTGTATATATCAATGAACGAGTTTTAACGAATCGCATATCGTTAAACGTGGTTATCGGCTCATAAGCTGATGTCACAATATTCACAAATGGCTTGGTAGAAGGAATTTTCGATGGTTCCCACTTTATGGGTATGCCATCTTGATTAATATTTGGCGTAATTTTTGATGCCATCTCAACTACAAGCTATTTTTACATGAAAAAAAAAATTAGAAATAATTTACAGAACTATTATTTACATAGAAGCATTTAAGAATAATATTTACAAGTAACTTTTCTTCATCTACCGTGAATTTTCCAGCAAAGAACACTAAATCCCCCTCTGATAAAACTTCGTTATATTCGTTTCGAGCGTTCATAAACTGTCTAAAAGAAAAAGAGAGATTGTTTTCAGTTACTTTTTCTCTATAAATCGCCTCTCCAGATGTTGTTTGGGCAGAGGTCTTTAACTTTGTTATAAGACCGATAACAGATAATGACGATGACATCGAAGAAAATTTTTTATTAATAGTTAGTGAAAAATATTTAAAATTTTGAAGATTTAAATTTAAAATCAAAAAAAAGGACACTTGATAAATATCCATAAATGTGAATATAGGCTATATATAATTTTATTTATAAGGTAATAAAAACCTTACAAATCTGAAAAATCGGAAGAATCAAGAGATCGGAAAAATTCGCAGGCACGAGGTGTATGCTTAGTTCCTTTTTTGTATTTTCTGTATTTAATCTATTTCTTTTTTTAGTTTTATAGGAATCAAACGGATCAGAAGTATGCTTAGTTCCTTTTTTTGTATTCTTGTATTCTTGTGAAGATAATTTCTTTTTGTTTCATAGAAAATCAAAGAACTCGTCTAGGGACCAGATGGATCAAAAGAATCAGGAGACAAAAAAAAATTTGTGTACGAAAAACAAAAATGTGTTAATTCTAAATTTTTTTTTATAATATTTTATAAAATAGAAAGAGTCTAATTCTTTTTGTTGTTTTATAGGAATCAAAAACTTTGCCTCAGATCAGACAGATAGAAAAATCAGAAGCTAAAAAGAAAAAAATTGTGGATAAAATAAAATGATTTTTTTTTTTATAAAAGGGAAAGTGTCTAATCATTCTTTTTAGTGGATTTTACGTGATTGCAGATTGATTCTTAAACACTGGAGGTGACAAATGAATTAGAGTTGAATTTATTAGTGGTATTTAATGATCTTGTACGGATTAAAGATAGAATTGAACATTTATATATTATAGTTGGAAACGAAAGACCAGAATCTAGTATGTCATTATCCACGACATATTAATTCTTTCTCTCATATATTTTTAGATATAAATATATTATCACTAACATAAAAGTATATTATTAGTACATAATTTTTTTATGCAGTCGCATATTTTTAGTCGATCATGATTTACATTTTATTTCTTTTAAGTTATTGATTCCAAAAAATGTATTCAAATTTTAATTTTCTCTTGATATATGTAAATATATTATGGTCTGTAATTGGAAGTACATCCCGATCATTGTAGTTGTTGCTACAATTTGGAAATGTGAACTTTGCGTTGCACAATTATTTATATGTGCATTCATAGTTCTAAAAACGTTATTAAAATTTTTTACAATCTGTGGCCTATGTGTACATTTGAACTACTTTATTACATGAAGGGATCCTTAACATGTACCCTATGTGATATTTCCCTTTTTCTTAAATATGGTTGCCCTAAAAATACGTCACTAGCCACAAATAGTTTTTATGTATTTTTTATGTAACATTCTATCTTAGAAAATATTTTTCATTATTTTTTACACTTTGAAAATAGAAGAATATTTTTTTAGACATTATATAATCTAATAATTTGATAAAACATACATTTATTTGTAATTTTTTATTAATTATGGAATAAAATAATAAAAAACACGTATTTACGTAATTAAATTTATCAAAGTTATATTGATAAAAATTGTATCTGAATAATTGTACATGTTAAATCAATTTATCTAGTCGTCCAAATGTACTTTATTTAATCAAACTGTTAAAATTATATTGCAAATTAAAAACAAATGCGGCACAGCAGTAATTTTATCGTATTGCAAATAACTCAAAAATTCAAGCTACTCACGAAAAAAATTGATATTATAGCTGTAACTCTCGCTTCTCTTCTTTTTTTCCCTTAATATTTTTTCCTTTTTTTGATTTTTTAAAAATTTTTTAAAAGTTTAAAAACTGGATATTTTTGAATATGGTATTTATAAAGTGAATAATTTTTACATTAACATTAACACTTTAACAGACGTGTTTTTTTGTATAGAGGTTTTAGCATCATTTTATCATTTTGGTAGAACAAACTGGCTTTTATTGAATAAACAAAGTTATCTAACAGCCAACAGGGCATATTGTGTATACTGATAAAGAAATAAGTCAATGATATTAATGCGTCACGATGATGTAGGGAGAATAGGTTAATAATCGTATACCCCGGGAAACAGGTTAAGATTCGCCTTACATAAATGTTACATTTTGTTGATTATTTGTGATGCGTTTAATCGCCTTAATAAAAAAACAATTTTTACTAAATCATCTAATAAAAAAATAAACTTAATCGTTTTTTTCTAAAACGTCTAATAAAAAAAATATTTTTCTAAATCATTTAATGAAAAAACAATTTTAACATTGTTTTCTGAATCTTTTTATAAATAAACGATTTTAGCATTGTTTTTCTTAATTATTTTAATAAAAAAGTAATTTTAATCTTGTCTTTAATCATTTTAATAAAAAAACGATTATTAATCATTTTAATAAAAAATGAAGTTTAACATTTTTTTTAAGCGGTTTTTAATAAGATAAATAATTTTTGACGCTTTTTTAATAAAAAAAAAATGATTTTTAATAAATTATTAATAAAATAATCAATAAAAAAGTTGCGAAAACTTTAATTTTGCAAAAAAAAAGCAAAAATGTTTTTTTTATAAAATGAATGGTATCAAAGAACATTAACTGTTAAAAATGACAACATTTTTAAAATCTGTCATAATGCATTACGTCTGTTAAATAATTATGGTTACGTTAAATCAGATTCGGCATAGGCCATCTGTATATTTTGGCAATCCAAGAATCTAATTTGCAGAAGAGTATAATAAAATAAAAATAAATATTTGCTGCTAGCAAGCAAGTGAAATAAAGTTTAAAAAAGCAAATTATATTTTATTTTATTTTTTTTTTGAAATATAAATAAAATAATATATCATCATTTTCAAAATGGTTGATTAAATGTTCGAATACTAATATTCATCCGGTTTTCATCCATCATTTGTCTAGTTTTCGTCCAGATAAATGATCATCAAAGAAACAAGAGAGTCAATTTTCAATTTTGATCAGCAAAAAGTTAAATATGCAATTATTTTGTGATTTACAAAGAAGACAACCATTTTTGCTGACACAGGAAGAGTTTTTGCAGAAAAATGGTCTAAAGAAATGTTTAAACAATATTTTCAAACAATTTTTATATTTTATACTCATACTTATATATATACAGTACAGTACAGTACAGTACAGTACAGTACAGTACAATACATGTACTGTACTGTATATATAATATACTTCAGGATTAAATGAACGTTTTTTTATCAAAAAGGAAATTTTTTTTGTATCCACGGCAATAGTACATGCGGAAGATTAACAGATTGAGGATAGATCTACATTAGAAAGTTTTCAGAGAAATTATACGAAATGCCAGGTAAAATGTAAAATGATCTACAAAAATTTACCAAATTCAGAAAAAAATCGCCTTAAAATCCTTTTATTGTGTTAAAATTACGATTGTAAAACAAATAATTAATATTTTTGCAGCGCAATTCAATTGTTTAGAAATTAACCATCACTAACTATATTCAACTATTTATTAAATACGGTAATATTCAGATAAAAATTTGGTGAATACATTAAAAAACTTTATTAATGTCGCATTATTCATTTTTTAAATGGTATGTTAGATCTTAATTTCTGGCAAATAACAATTATTACATTCACATTATGTAAATTCGATCATTAGTGTGGTCTATTAATAGACTATCGAAACAAAGCACTTAAAAAAGAATCATTTGCTTTAATTTCTGGCGATGCGAAATTCGATATTGTCCGTTCAGTCCCGTTCCAATAGAAAATTTTTTAAAATCCGGTATATCCGATATATAGAGATCAATTTTATTATAGACTATAATGATTCCGTTATATCGATATTTTACTGATTTTACTTATCATACGGTTTATTGATTTTACTGTGTATATTATAAAGTTTAACAATTTACAATGATTGAAAAATTATAATTTTTTACCGTATTGTAAAGTAGCACGAATAAATAAAAGATTTTATTTATATTTATTTGTAATGAATTTAAATAATATATAATATCATTGATTTTTTTTTTTTTCTTGGACTACCAGATTATTATTAACAATTGATAAAAAAAAAAAAATTAAGAGGACAAAAAAAAATGCTTGTTAGAACTACAAGATTAATTATAAAAATTCTCTACTAGTTTTATTAAATTTTTTTTTTAATGACATTAAACCATATTTTTTTCTTATGACAAATTTTTTTTAGCAAAATGATCGATTTTTTTTTTAGAAAAGTTGTATAATTAAATTACGTTAACCATGATAGGAAATCTAATGCATGGAATGTAACAACCTTGTAATGAAATTGTTGTGCGTTACTTTTACCGAATAAGAACTTAACGATTCGATTCATTTCCAATTCGGGAACTTGTATTACTACATAAAGTTTTTCAGATTAAATTTTTTTTTATTCCTTTCGTTACGAACACAACGATTAACGGATATAATGACTGATAACAAATTTTTATCAAAATTATCACAAAATTTACTCGAAATTTTAGATGACAATGAATATTATGACATTACAATTGAAGTTGGTAATGATCCTTATGTAAAGATATTTCGAGCGATTATTTTAAATTATCGTTCTCCTTATTTGAAAAGGATTTTATCATCAAATAAAAAGAAGAATGATGGTAGTTTAACACATATTAAATTACCAAATATTTTACCTGAAATTTTTCAAATAATTCTTAGGTAAACAAGGTTTTTTTTTTTTTAAAAAAAAAAAAAATAAATTATGAAAAATAAGTTATTTTCTTTAAATAAATTTTTTATTCTTAAATTTTCGTATAAAAATATTTTTCTTTTTTTTTTTTTTTTTTTAGGTATATTTATGGAGGAAAAATTTTGTTGGAAGAATATGATCCTTCAGACATCATTAAAATTTTGATCAGTGCAAATGAATTAAATCTTCAAGAATTAATTCCCTATTTACAATCTTTTTTAATTAAAAACAAAAAGAATTGGTTAGAACAAAATTTAAGTTCAATATATCAAATGAGCTTTGAAAATGATTCTTTTTCAGACCTTCAAAAATTTTGTATAGAATTAATAACAAAACAACCAGAAAAAATTTTTAATTCACCTGATTTCACTTCAATTTCAGAAAAATGTTTGATCTCCATTATTGAAAATAATGATGTTCATATGAGTATGGTTCAAATTTGGGATCATGTACTTAAATGGGGTATTGCTCAAAATCCTGAACTTTCTTCAGATCCTTCAAATTATTCAAACGAAGATTTTAACGTTTTAGGCAATACTTTGCAAAAATGTATTTCTTTTATTAAATTTACTGATTTTACCCCTAAAGAATTCTTACATAAGGTATACTCGTACAAAAAGATTATTCCTGAAGAAATGTATGAAAATTTGATTAAATATTTTTTGGATCATGATTGTAACCAGTCAGAACCACAAATGATTAGAGGAACTAGTATCCAAATCGAAAGCAATTCAGGATCACAAATAATCAGAACTAGTGATCAAAATAACGACATTCAAAAACAGGGGATACCTCCAAAACAACGAGTAAACACAAGAACTAGTAATCAAAGTGACAACAATCCGGAACCAGAAATGCTTCGAGAACAACAGGTAAACACAAGAACTAATAATCAAAATGACAACAATGCAGAACCGGAGGTATTTCGAGGGCAACGAATAAACCCAAGAACTAGTAATCAAAGTGTCAACAAAGAGATGTCTCGAGAGCGACGAGCAAATACAAGAACTAATAATCAAAATGTCAACAATCCAGAACCGGAGGTGATTCGAGGACAACGGGTAAACGCAAGAACTAGTAATCAAAGTGACAACAATCCAGAATTGGAGGTGATTCGAGGGCAACGAGTAAACACAAGAACTAGTAATCAAAATGATAACAATCCAGAACTAGAGATGTTTCGAGGACGACAGGTAAATATAAGGGCTAGTAATCAAAATAATAGAAATCCAGAAACAGATTTATCCTCAATTCTTGGAAGGTTTCTTTTAAGTCAGAAAAGGGTTGAATAATTAAAGAAAATTTACAAAAGCATAATCCAGAAAACATTACGATAAAATTTGGATTGATAGAATATATTATATGCAACAATCGACATATTGAACGAATTGGAATTTGGTAAAATTCATTGAACTATAGACTTTCTTTTTTATGAATAAAGAAAATATATTCTATTATAATTGAAAAATGGTAATATCCAAAATAGAGTTAATGAACCAAGATCTGATGGTAAAAAAATTTGTGTTTGATAACTTACATTTTTTAAAATACATTATTAATTTTATAGATTATTGCAAGTAGATGTTCTAATAATAATTTAAATTATCGTAACTAGCAACTAATATGACTTAAACACTTAAATTACATTAAAACGCGTTTGTAAGAGACAATAGAGAATTTATTAATTAGAGATGCTATCGCAAGCAATTATATTACTAAGTGTTTCGCAACCTTCAGTGCAAGTGTTTCTGTCTTCTGAAAGTCCTTTCCTAGTTCTCGTCAAAATTAATTAAGAATTTATTTACGACACTTCTTAAATCCAATAATGTTAATATCATAGCAACTTGTATTATTTGATTCAAATTTTTGATAACGATAATTTCTTTTAAAGTGTTGTTATGGCATAATGGATTTGACGAAGTCGAAAAGTTGAAGCCTTTCATATTTGTAATAATCGTAATGTTTGTGATTTCTGAAAATTACTATTATTTACAATTAACAAATAATTATTTTACAATGCAATTCATTGTTTAGAAATCAACTATCAATTCGATGCATTTATTAAATACGGCAATATTCAGATAAAAATGTGATCGAATATATAAAAAACTTTATTAATGTTTACATAATTCATTTTAATCATCGTCATTTAAAATGGTATGTTAGAAATTAATCTTCTGATAAATAATTCACATTATATGTAATATATAAGATTCGACTCATCATTGTAAAATTGTGAAACGAAATTCAAATGATGTCACTTTGACAGTATTACTCTTGTTAAATAAATTCTAGAATTTGAGATTTTATTTATTATACTATTATATCACTAAAAATTATCATACATCTTGTAGTTATGATATAAATGGTAAGTTCAATTTGCATGAAATATGAAGTATTATTATTAAAATGATTAATTATATTTGCTTTACTGATTTTAAAAAAAAAATTAGATGATACAAAAGGCGATAAAAAATCATATTTGTTCTGATAAATCTATATTTCCTTCTTTTTTTTTTTAAAAAAAAAAAAAAATGTACAATAAAGAAAAAGAAAAAATGAATAAATTAGGTATCGGCAAAAGTGCATCAAAATCAAAGAAATTTTCAAGAACTTCAAAAGTATGTTATATTCATTATAAAAGAAATATTTCAATTAAATTAAATTTCGCTTTTTTTTTTTTTTAAAAAAAAAAAAAAAAAAAAAAAATTTCGTTAATATATTAATAACAATAATCTTACAGGCTGGTCTCCAATTTCCAGTTGGACGTATTCATCGTTTTCTTAGAAAAGGAAATTATGCATCACGTATTGGTACTAGTGCACCTGTCTACCTTGCTGCGGTTATTGAATATTTGGTAGCCGAAGTACTTGAACTTGCTGGTAATGCAGCTCATGATAACAAGAAATCAAGAATTATTCCTCGTCACATACAATTGGCTATTCGTAATGATGATGAATTGAATAAATTATTTGGTAATATTACAATTGCTCAGGGTGGTGTCTTGCCTAACATTCATCAAATCTTATTACCAAAGAAAATTAAAAAAAGTAAAATCGTGAATATATTCAATCTTTTTTTATTTTTATTTTAACGAAAATTAATTAATTATTTTTATCATTGTAATAGGTGAAAAAAATATTCCTCAATATTTTGAAGTGATTGAGGAATGTGAAAAAGAATAGACAATAATAATTTATTCTTTTTACTTTTTTAAAATATTTGAATTATAAACGATCGTTTATTCTTAACATAAAGACGCTAAATCTTTTTAAATTTCGGCTATATCTAACTTTTGTTGATTCAAATATACACATTTTTGCTTTAACAACATAATATAATAAAGTTATTTGAAAAAAAGTTATATTTGCAATTATCCTTTAGGCGAATGGCCATTATTATCAGTAATAATATTAATGTTAGCTTAAACATTAACATTAAAATTAACGTTTGGCGTTCCCAATAGACATAATAGTAATTCTGACTCTGAAAAATATGTAAAAGTGAAACCATTAAAATTCAACCTTAAGTAAAAATATGCAACAAAATAATTGTATTAACTTTCTAATTCTAGGATTCGGTATAAAAAAATTAGATCATTATTTTTGTCTATATCTCTTTGTACATAACACGTTATAAATTCAATCACATGTTTAAATTCAAATGCAACTTTATTTTAGTATAATGCGACGAAAAAAAAATTTTTTTATTGTTTTTCTTATATATTAATCCAGCAATTTACTAGACATGGTGCAATAATTTAAGTGTACAATGTATATATTCAATGTTTTTATTATCATTTAATAATCTACTATACATCGTTTTAAAATCACATGACAATTTTTGTAACAAATTCATATTTAAGTAACGTTATTTGTGCAGCAATTTTAAAATAATTTGATATTTTTTAATAATCATTTAAGTTAATTCCAAAAAAAGTATGACGATCTTGCTTTTTATTCATTGTAGTTTATTTACACAAGAATACAATAAACTGTAGTATCACGTAAGACCGGTAATATTGGCTTGGAAGCAAATTCTTCATGTCGCTTCCAATTCCAATTAAGTCATTAGAAGCTTCTAAGAATGTAATTTAAATAATTCTTTGCGCGTTATGGAAGATTTCTTAGAAAATTACATTTCCATCAAAAACTTCTCAGAAATAATGTATAGAATTACAGAATTTGAAAAAAGAATTCCTTATTTAAGAATTAATTTTTTAAAAATGTATTTAATGGACAAATTTCTTGGATGAAATTGAACTAATAACTAATTTTTTAAGAAAAAAAAAAAAAATAAACATGGAACGACAAATTAATTCTAAATGTAAAATTATATCAAACAATACATCTTTAATTCAACCTACACAAACAATTGTTGAGTCAAAATACAAAAAAAGTAAATGCACCGAATGTAATAGAAGAAGGAAGCCTTTAGATGAGAGTCATCAGATTTGTCATGTTTGCTACAAAATCAAGTTAAAAAACGTAAAGCAAAGTGGAAACAAAATTATTGATGATTTTATCAGATATACGCAAATAAATCTTATTAAAGATACAGGAAAATTGGAATTTGTTCCATATGACCAATTCAAAAACATAAAATTTATTGCTGAAGGTGGATTTAGCAAAGTTTATAAAGCAAATTGGACTAATGGTCCAGTTATTAATTGGAATGGTAAAAATGATAAACGTACAAGTAATTATACAGTTGTCCTCAAAAAACTTATAAATTCCAAAAACATTACATCTAAGGAGTTGAATGAGGTAAGAATTTATTAGTAAATCTTAGTTTAAAATAAGTTAATTAGTAAACTTGACTTATTTTTTTAGCTCAAGATGTTTTATGACTTGTCTTCAAAATTGAAACGTACTTGGGACTATAGGAGCTACATTTGTGAATATTTTGGAATTACTCAAGACCCTAATTCTCAAGATATTATGATTATCATGCCATATTATAATTCAGGTGATTTGTCCAATTATATTACTAATTGTTTTTATAATGTTAGTTGGTATGTAAAAATGGAGAAATTGAGAAAAATAATACGAGGACTTTATAATATGCATAGTGTAAATATTATCCATAGGGATTTTCACAGTGGAAATATCTTTTTTGATGAAAAAAGTGAACATGATTATTTCGTTGGCGACATAACAATAGGCGATTTGGGAATAAGTAAATCAGCAACTGAATCTGAAAGTAATGAAAATTATGGAATCATTCCTTATATGGCACCAGAGATCTTTCAAGGACAAAAATATACTAAAGCTTCAGATGTATATAGTTTTGGAATGATTATGTGGGAGTTAATGACAGGTAGAAGACCTTTTTGGGATCGAAGTCATGATACAGAACTTATTCTTGATATATATGATGGTTTACGTCCACCAATTGTCACAAATGCGCCTAAAGGCTATATTGAATTAATGAAAGAATGCTGGCATTCTGATCCAAACAAGAGACCAAATGCTACTTATATTTGTGAAGTAATTAATAAAATACTATGGGATGAAGAAAATAAAAACTCGACAGAAATTATAGATTCATCAGATTCTGGACCAGTAACAAAAAATAATCCAGGTGCCATTTATAAGAGCAGACTTTTAAGTGCGATGATTAGTTCTGCAATGTCTTTAAGGTGTTCAAGAAGCCAATCTATTAATTTAGAAATAATCAAAAGAAGGATTGAAGATGATTTGATTAATGAAGGCATGATATTTGATGATTGCAAATAAAATTTAATCAATAAAACTTTAGGCTAACATTTATTAATTAAAAATTATATTTAGGTCAAAGTCTTAAAAGAAAAAAGTTAAATGATAATGAAGGTATTATTTTTTTTACAATAATATATCAATTTCATAATTTTGATCTGATAAATTTTGTATATATTCTTTAGATTATCTTACAATAGAACTCGAATTTGATATTAATATGAATCTAAATAACAATAGTAAATGAACATATAATATATGTACTTTTAATTGGTAACTACTTCAACATAATTTTATAGAATATTTACCAGAGAAATTGATTTCGGTTATTAACATAAATTCATGGAAATTATATTTGATATATTGTAATAAATATACTACCACTTACTGTATCTTATTAAATCAAATAAATCATTAGTATTTCATATTTATCTCTGACTAATAAATATCGTATTACGGTAAAATTTTGATAGTGTGGGGTAGTGTACGTGTAGGGTGTCAATATTCACTCTGATTTGGGGAGCGTGTAGTCACGTGACTTTTGATATGTGGCTTTGAAGTTCGAACGGCCGAATTCAAGTACTTGTAAAAAATTTTTTCTAAATAATTATATATTGGTATAAGAATAAAACACATATAAGTTGGTTAAAAAAAAACTAATAATCGAATATTATATATATTGAAAACTTCTTAATATTAAAATTCAAGTGACTACACGCTCCCTTAATACAAATAAAATAAAATATTAATAATGTGAAATTCCAAAGAACTTTGGCTCGACATATGAAAGTATATTCACGTGTATTAGTCTGGCACAAAAAAAAACTAATCGTGTTTTTTTTGATGAGTTATTCAGTAAAATTCACAACATATCATATTATTCATATACTCACATTCGGTAAGTCGTTAGATTCAGAGCACTGATCCGAGTACAACAGTAACCGAGTTTTACATGGAACATTTTTAAAAAAAGGTTAATCAAGATCATGTTCATTTAATTTTTGTAGTAATTAAAAAAACTGATGTAGAATTGATATATAAACGTATTTCATTTTTATTGATTTAAAGCAACATAGTAATTCCAGCATGATCGTTAGTTTCTTGACCTATTATTATTACTATTTGATATTAATCCTTCTTCCAATTATTATAACTATTATTAACTAGCTATAATTGATGAATTATCATTAAAAGATTACTTGTTCACCTTTATTGATTCATTAAAATGCTAGCCATACACATAAACGAAATTTTACAAGTACATTGAATATTTTAATAAGATATCGTTGCTGTATTAGCCAAATCTTTCAAAATTATTGCTACAATGCCACCCGTTGAGTCAAAACAACATTGATCAGCGTGAGAAAGAATGATAAAAGGAGGAGTTAAATATCAAAAATATTTTTGTTATTTAGACCGCACCAACTAAATTCTTTCCCTCTTTTGGTTTTTTCATGTAAAAAAATACATGTAATTTAGATCAAAATTAGATAAACCTTTAAACTTCGACTGGAATTATCATCCAAGATTTTTGCTCGCACTTTTGACCAAAATTTTGGCCAAAATTAATAATAATTCTGGTCATGTGTCTTTGCTCAACATAATTTAAGAGGTCTCGATCTGAGGGGAAATAAACAATAATACATAAAATAAGAATTGGCTTGGAGCGACCTTATTCTCTTGAACCATTTTTTATTTATAAAAAAAAACTAGATTTTATTAACGATTTTGTAATTATTGAAACTTACAGTTTTGTTTTCTTTTTAATAAAATATTTTTTTGAAGAAAATTATTAAGCTACAATATAAAAATATTGGCGCCTTCCATGAAGACCCATTTTAATTTTCTCTGTTAATAAATATATCAAAAAAAAAAAAAATTTTCTTTTATGCTGAATTTTACAGATTCCTATCGCTATTTATTATACGGAAATATGGAACACAATATCCAGTAATGTAATTTAACTTTATAGTTTCTTTATATATTTGTAATGTGTATGAAAAGTGAAATTGAAATGGCAATTGGTTACCAAGTAATTTTGTTGTAAGAGATTAAAACCTGATCTTTGGATGGATCCATCGAAGTGAATTATTGGATCAATTATGGTCCGGATCAAGTACAAGTGTACAAGAAGGAACCCTCGGTACCTAATTTAAAATCCAATTAAGTAATAACAGTATAACATTTTTTTATGAAAATGATTAAATTGATTTTAGAACAATAAGTCAACAGTTTGGATAAGTAAAATAACCAAAGGAGAAACAATATCGCTAACGATAAAGAAAATTACTAAGCGATGTTCTCAAATTTTTTATTTGGAAATTTTCTGGCAGTAAAAAATTATATAGATATAAAGTCAGGGGCAAAATTCATTGGTCTAAGTGGTGTATTTTCTTATTACATTTACATATGCATTTTTGATTTTGATGAATCTTTCTTTATCAAAATTATAAGTTGTAATAGGAAATCAGAGGAAATCATTGTTTCTTAATCAGTTCCTTTCCCTCTCTCCCTTGGGTCACTCTTAGGTCTCCATTCATCATAAATGAATCACTCAGTTTCAATTTTAAGTTCGAGTTAAGAGTGACAATTTTATATTTCTGCTCATTTTCATGATTTCGGTTATATTGTTTCTGTTGGTTAATCAAAATTTGATCGAGATAAATTTGATATTATGTCGTCAATGGGTAAAATAAACTGGACGTACGATCTACTGACCAAATTGTTTATTCTGTTAACCCCAAAACCATATGCCCAGTTTACTTCAACATAATAATAGGAGAAATGGAAGTAATAATCAAAAGATAAATTATATGGATTATGAGGATGATAATAGTTTATTTTATGATGATGATTATAGCAGGATCTAGAAATATATATATAGGGGTCAGGTCCAGCCCAAAAAAAATTTACTATTAACTGTACGCATTTTTTCAGGGCCGGAATTACAATAATGCTGAAATAAATCTTTGGCTAGCACTATCTAAAATTATCTAAAAAAGGAAGATCTACATAATTTATTTGGACTATCCTATTATAGCGATGCCGAATTTGAAGAAATGAAAAGAATGGACAGACGAAGCAAAGAAACCTGGAACAGTTCCATTTGATGTCTCACTTCAAGATAAATAAAGGTTCCGTATAATCTTCGTAAGCGATCAAATTTCGATCGGCCAGAAACAAATATAACCGAAATTATGGAAATGAGCAAAAAAATAAAAATGTCCATCTTTAACTCGAACTGAAATTGAAACCGAGTGGTTCATTTATGACGAATGGAGATTAAAGAGTGGCCTGAGAGAGAGGCGTATGAAAGGAGCCAATTAGGAAATAACGATTTCTTTGATTTCGGATTTATCACTGATAATTTTTATGAATTATATTTCACAAAATCAAAAATGCATATGTAAATGCATTAAGAAATGCACCACTTGGATCAATAAACAAAGGAGTGAGGATTTGTAGGTTAAATATTTAATCTATAGAACTTGTATTATAAATATTTATCGTATCGTACATAGTTAGTTCAGTGCTCACTAAAAAATTTCTGATCCAAATAATTTATTAGAAATTTATATAATTAAATCATATGTTATACACGTTACCCTTTTATCAGTTAGCGTATTATGTGTAATAATCTTTCACTTTCATACTTTTTTTGTAATACAAATAAAAAATATTTTTATTGCTAATTTATATGATAGCAAGATTATTTATGAAATATCGAATGACTTCCATGAACAAAGTAATATTTAAAATCTGGCTGAATTAAACTAATCCCGACTGAATTATTTTGCTAAGCGTCGTGAATCGTAATCATTTGATCTTTTATTGTGTATAAAACTGTTCCTGTAATTATTTTTTTTTTTGCAACATATGACGATAGATTTATAATATAAAATGGCGTCCACGATAGCAAAATATACATTACAATCTAATACAATCTTAATCAAATGCCAAATTTACAGTATTTCTCACAGCATATATCCGTTTGATCATTATTCCAACAAATTTGAAAATTAATGGTAATTCTATATATGTATGGTAAATAGTTTGATCATTATCAAAATCATTAAAAAAACTTATAAAAAACATAGAACATTAGAACATATATTCGAAACCAAATAAGATTACATATATTCCTTTCTTTAATGCCTTAGCCACACGAAGTGTAACTTGCAGATTATGCAGTAAGTTCAGTTCTACAAGATTAAAAAATTGACCCATTAGTCGGTCATTTCAAAATACCAAATTAGTGTAAACTTATACTAGAAGACTAGATTAAACTAGAATTCATATGTATTATAAATCGATCATTGATCGAGCTGATGTGTTGATCAATTATAATAATCGATTACACTTCGATTAAATAACAATATAATCAACAAGTCATGATTCATATGTAAGTAATATAATATGAACACTATGATGTTTAATATATTAAGGATTCTTTTTTTTTATACCATTAACTGGAAATTAAAGGACCAAAAGGAACGCGAAAGATTCCAGAGGAAAACGACATGAGAAAGCTTTTTTATGTGCTGATTATCGTGAAAGCAAGAATTTCATAAAATACAACCAGATCAAAAGTTAAGATCAGGGATTTTTATTATCAGTCGCAAAATGACCTGTACGCGGCTTTATCGTGTGCGTAAGCAGTTCATCCTTAACGCAGGTCATCAAAAGAAGAAGAGATCAAAGTTAGGGATAAAAATCACGAAGGGGACGAAGAAAGTTTCAGACAATAGAAGATTGGGGACTTGTCCCGCTGCACACGTGACTAGAGCATCCCAAAAAGATGATCCTAATGGTTTAGACACAAGCTTACTCCATCAAAGCGGACATACAATAAGCGGCTATCCTTAAGGGAATGTCCGACCAGTTCTTATACAGTTTAGTGCCTGCCTGACATCTCCAGACGACCAAGAAAAGGAAGGAAAAGAAAAAAGTGGAAAGAGGAAAACCAACCTAAAAGCGTAATGAAGATAGCACCACTCATACAATTATCGTTAGAAGTTAGTGATGGTGTGTGTAACTAAAATCTAAAAACTAAATTAATTAAAATCCTCCAACTTTCTCAGCAGGTCTATGAAAGCATTAATGTTCTTCCCATTTTTTCCCTAAATAGCAGTTATCTTCCTGTACTCATGTATATAGCAGAGCTCGTAAATACAATAATTTCATAAAATAAAATAAAATAGGGATTCTTTTCCTATGTCACATAAATTTGTTCTTTTCAAAAAAATATCTGGAGACTAAGATTTTATTTAATAAATAAATTTAGACTAATCTGAAATTCCTTTGGCAACAACGTGAAATACTTCAAATTCCTTTATGAAGCATGAATTATTGGTATCTCTTATATGCTTTTCATAATCATTTTTTTTACAGATAACTTTTAGTTCATTATTATAACTATTTTTTTTTAAACACAGGTCCTTATCACCAAATGATGGTCCAAAATTTGTAAAGAAACTACCATATACAGCTTTCGTTTCATTCTTTACATAACTTAAAATATGATCTTCGATACCATCCTCACCAAATGAGAATATAAAACTATCTTTAGTAACGCCATAACTATCATTAAATTTCCATTCAATTGGGTTATACCCTCCAATAATTTCGTTACTATGCTTCATTTTAATAACCAATAAAGTACAAGATATATTTTTACATATTTCACAAAATCTATCGAATCTATACGTTCCACTTAACCCATCACGAGAATCACGATATAATAATTTACATTCGTATGAAGTTGTCATTTTATCCGTAATTTCTAATCTATTTATCCATTTTAAAATTATTTCAACATGCTTATTTGTAATGATGTTAGAATCAATATCTTTAATTTCTTTATCCCCTTCAACTATACGAGGCACCGATTTTTTGCTATCGTTATCCAAAAAATAATCTAATAAATCTTTATATAGTTCTTTTGGTAAAATTTTTTTATAAGGTAATACTTTCTTTAAAAATTCTTTTGAATCTAAATTATGAAACCTAATATAAGGAATACAATTTTGTAAGGTATTCTTTAAAGAATTGAAATCACCTTTTGAAAATTTTGTAGGATCAGAAGGAAGTTCTGGATTTTGTGCGAGTCCCCATTTAATCATATGTTCCCAAATTTGAATTTCACCCATTTTAAGGTTATTATTTTGAATGATTGTAACTAAAATTTTTTCTGGTATAGAAGAAAAATTTAATGAATTGAATATCTTATTTGGTTCATTAGAAATTAAATCATTACAATATTTTTGAAGCTTCGAGAAAGATTCGTTTTCATGGCTTGTTCGATATATCAAATTAAAATTATTTACTAGGTAATTTTTTTTATTTTCAATTAAATAAGATTCCAAATAAGGGATTAATTCTTGAAGATTAAGTTCATTAGCAGCGATCAAAATTTTTACGATTTCTGAAATATCATAATTTTCCAAAGACAATGTTCCTCCATAAATATATCTGAATCAAAAAAAAAAATAAATCAATAAATAAATAAAACTAAATTAAATAATACAGTAAAAGAACAAAAAAAAAAAAAAAAAAATGTAATATAATTTCGTACCTTAATATTACATGAAAAAATTCAGGTGAAACATTCGATAATTTAATATTCGTCAAAATTCCATCGTTTTTTTTTTTATTAGTCGACAAAATTCTTCTTAAATAAGAAGAACGATAACTTAAAATTACCATATGTGCACGAAATATTTTCACGTAAGAATCATTACCAACTTCAATCGTGACATCGTAATATTCTTCATCATGTAAAATTTCGATTAAATTTTCTGATAATTTTGACAAAAGTTTATTATCGGTCATTATAAATTTTATATACAAAAGAACGAGAATGAGAATTCTAAAAAAAGCCTCAAAATTCAAACCTTTTAATATTTTTTTTGGGGGGGAACAAGGTTAATCGATTAAGTCGTAAAAACGGATATGTAACTTTTTATCGTGCAAGTTTACGTTAGAGTGATGTAATATGCAACCTGTATCACGTGATCTTAAATTAAATTATTGATTACGTTTTCAACACAAACAAGTTACTGCAGTAATACATAATAATTAAGGTTTTATCAAAATCGCATAGCCAAATTATCATGATAAATTTCTTACCATTGAAACCTGTACCGTACCGGAACCCTTAATTAATTACGCCATATAGCTTAATTACGTCACATTATGTCATATGTCGTAAACAGAACATTCTAGTAAATACTTATTGCGCAGAACAAAATACGCGGTGCGCAGAATAAAATTATATATTTTTACAAGAATCGAAAAGTAAGCTACAAATTCGCAAATAGGATTTTTACACTGGGTACCCGCTTGTAATTGGCTATATACCCCTAGCAAGCCATAAGTTTTAAAATATAGTTATTATAACGAACGAATTTCAAATATAGCGAATTACTGACATATGTTTTATGAATAATAATTTTGATACGAAGAATTCTAGACAAGAACTCTGTACTTTGTAATCGAATTTAAACGTTAGATAAAATTGACTCTAACTATGGAGAAGATTTTCGCTATATCAAACTTTGAAAATTTTACATAAAACATTTACAAATTTGATCACATGATATCTATTTAAGTATACGGAATATTCTAGAATATTAATGACGTAATCGTAAAATTTATTATTAAATTGGTCGAAGTAACCTTTATTATAAATAATGCACCACAACATTTACGTTTTTATATTTAATAAAAAATAAATAATATTTGATAATCTTTTTCACATGTGTAATTTTTTAATTAATTATGTTATACCAAATTTAGTTAACTTGTTTCGCTAAAAAAAAGAAAATAATTGGTCACGCGATGATGTGAGAGTGAACTAGATAATAAAAATCATTTAATAAGCGTACGCGAAATTTTTGAACAATTAAAATACTTTACATCAAGCGAAATTATGCGCAGTTAACCCTAACTGATAATCGGGATTAGAGAGCCCAAGAATTAAAGAGAAATTTGTAAATTAAATAAAATAAATATCTTGTATTGTTCTTTAGAAAATTATTCTTTCTCAAACCTTCAAAAACATTAAAACAGTTTGATTTCTAAACTTGTTGGGTGTATTAAATTAAAATTCTATTCAATCTACAGGTAATTTTATTTGTACCATAATTTCATAAACGATATGTACAAATGTCATTTGTCTAATAGATACTGATATGAGATTAGGCGTAATTTTATAGTTAACATTTCACTCAAATCGTTATGATATCAAAAAGTTCTATCTAGTAGATGAATCTAAACGAACTCTTTGAAATGGAACTAATGTTATAAATATTTATATTATTACACTTCACTTTGGAGTGTGTTGTTTTTAGCACTGAATTGTAAACATTGTATAATTGCCTCGTGTTAAATATATAGATTATAGATTCGCTGAAAATTTTGCTATACGTATGTATTACTATCAAATATGATTATATATTCTAAATATCATGACATGCGTGCATAAATATATTTATACATTATTTTATTAATACTGGATAAAATAAATTTCAAGAGAGAACGAGAATTAGCGAAAAGAATTCTTGACGTACATAAATGAGCGACAAAAAGAATAGCGATAGCAATACTTTACGTTAAAATTGATCGTTACGACTCATCATATATTTTCGTTATGATCACTTAAGTTGGTTGTCTTAAATTGTGTGAACACCCGTGATAATGTTACTGATTTAAACCAAACAATAGTCTATTGCGTCTAAAGCGACACTACGTGCTCTACGTGCTGCCATTAGATTATTTTTTTTATTAATATAATCATATCACTTAGTCAGACTATTTTCTACAGAGATATTTAGTTGTCTTTTCGTTTAATAAAGAACTATAATATATACGAATCCACATTGTAAAATATTTTTTTTTTTTTTTTAACAATATTACATAATTTGAAATACCTCAAAATCCGAGAAATATGAATAATTGATTTCTTTTAACTGATTTTCATAAGAATATTTTTTACAATAAATTCTTAAATCATTAGCAAAATTTTGATATAAATGCAAGTCCTTACACCCGAATGATGGACCTTCGTAATAACAAAAGCTATTAAATAAAGCTTTCTTTTCATTTTTTACGCGACTTAATATATAATTTTCAATATTATCATTTCTAAAAGAAAATATAAAACTATCTTTAGTAATGCCATAACTATCATCAGATTTCCATTCGAGTGGATTGTACCCTCCAAGAATTTCGTTACTATCCACAACTTTAATGATTGTTACAGTACGAGGTTGATTCTTGCAATTTTCATGGAATTTTATAAATCTACTATTCAATTTATTAGATCCATCACGAGAATCACGGTACAATAATTTGAATTCGTATGAAGTTGTTAACTTGTCGGTAATTTCTAATCCATTAATCCATTTTGAAATTAATTCAGCATGTTGAAATGTAATGATTTTAGAATCGATATTTTTTGAATAATTTTCTTCTTCTTCTTTAATTTTATGAGGTACTGATTTTTCGCTATCATTATCTAAAAAATATTCTAATAAATCTTTGTATAATTCTTTTGGTAAAATTTTTTTGTAAGGTAATACTTTCTTTGAAAACTCGCTTGCAGTTAAATTATGAAATTTAATAAAAGGAATACATTGTTGTGTGGTGTTCTTTAAAGTGTTGAAATCATCTTTTGAGAAATTTGTAGGATCAGAAGGAAGTTCTGGATTTTGAGCAAGTCCCCATTTAATCATATGTTCCCAAACTTGAATTTCGTTCATTTGAAGATTACCATTTTGGATAAGCGTGACTAAAAGTTTTTCTGAAATTGTAGAAAAATTTGGAGAATTGAATATCTTATCTGGTTCCTTGGAAATTAAATCAGTACAATATTTTCGAAGTTCTAGAAAGGAATCATTTTCAAAGCTTGTCTGATATATCAAATCAATATGTTGTTCCATCCAGTTCTTTTTATTTTCAATCAAAAAGGATTCTATATATGAAACTAATTCAAAAAGTCTCAGTTCATTAGCAGTAACCAAAATTTTAATGATGTCAAATGGTTCATATTCTTCTAATGAGATTATTCCTCCATAAATGTACCTAAGAAAAATGATGATAAAATTAAAAATATATTTATTAAAAGAATAATATATATTTTATTAATTAATGTATTATTTACCTCAAGATTACTTGAAAAATTTCTGGTAAAATATTTGGTAATTTAATATTTGTCAAAGTTCCATCATTTTTCTTTATATTATTTAACAATATTCTTAAATAAGGAGAACGATAATTAAGAATAATCATATGGGCGCGAAATATTTTTACGTAAGGGTCGTTACCAACTTCAATTGTAGTGTCATAATGTTCTTCATCGTTTAAAATTTCAAGTAAATTTTGCGATAATTTTGACAAAAGTTTATTATCAAACATTATAATTTTAAACAAAAGGATGAGGAAAAAGCTTATTATTTTTTTTTTTGAGTTACCATTGACCGCTTAAAATTATCCCCATGAAGTAACTTAATGCATGCAACCAGCGATCACATGTTCTATTTACATTTTTAGTAATTGAATTTGATCTCTGCGACTAAAATATTTAGGATCTGTTTAACATTACTTATTAATCACAGATTGATTTATAATCTATATTCTTCAATGCGTACGACGTGTACGACTGATACTTTGACATAGTTGGACGCGAGCATGTACCGCGCGACTATTTGTGCTTGTTATGAGACGAATGACACTGTGAACTATGTAGGAATCAATGCATCTCCCTCCTGGTATACACTAACAGTCTCATAAGAAGGTCAATGGTACGAAGTTGAAACTTAATAAGATCGGTTTCTTTTATTTATTTGTTTTTATAAAAAAAAGTTGATGAACATATCAATAAAACAAAAGAAACCGATTTTATCAATAAAACGTTCTTTTTTTTTTAAAAAAAAAAAAGAAAGATTCCGTCAATAAATTATTTTTATAATTTTTATTTCCTATTTATAAATAGCGATAACAATAAAAGGCTGTCGATACCTGAAAATATTAGTAATTTGGTAATGTTAATTAATAATATAAGGAACATATCTTGTATGGCATTCTTTAAAGTGTTGATAGAAATTTGCAGGATCAGATGGTAGTTGTGGATTTTGAGCAAGTTCCCATGTTCCCAGAATTGAATTTCATCTATTTGAAGATTATCACATTGTATAAGCGTGAATAAAAAAGTCTTTCTGGAATTGTGGAAAAAATTTGAGAATTGAGTACAAATTATTTTAGAAATAGTTTTAAATACAAACAGACAAAATTTTAGCAATCTTTAAATTAGAAAACAAATCTTCGATTCAAAGTTTATAAGTCAATGTTGTTTTTGCTTCTTCTATGATCATTATAAATTTATTAGTGATTATCAAAAAATAGTTTAATCAATTATTTATTCGTTAAAATATTTATACCTTTATTTTTAATTTTTCGTTTTACAATAATTCATATGAAGAACTGCTTTACGGCAAGTTTATTTTCTTAAAAAATATATGTGGTTTTTTGTTGTTAAATTGCATATTATTCTACATTTTAAAAAAGTAGGTCTTAAGGCTAAAAACTTTGATCACGATACGTAAATTTCGATTATAGTTTGTTACATTATGATTTGACAAAATTACGGGCGTTTAAATTGTCTTATATGTGGCATTTAATTACAATACTTGTTATACACTCACTTATTGGATATTCGAGCATATGATCGGGCGTTATCTATATTTTGTAATATCATATCAAATAACAGTTTTACCAATAAAGGCTTAATCAATTATTAACATGAGTAATTCTATTGGTGAAAGTTTTCTTTTGTTTGGATCACCAGATCACCAAATAAGTGTTGTCCAGAATTTTTCGTATTTTAAGATAATCTGCATCTAAACTAACCCGTATGTTACATGAAAATTTAAGGGTTTGACGAACTACAAATTAGGATGAAATTTTCTTTTTGTATTGAAAAAAAAAAAAAAAAATCATCGATGGTTGAGAATAAATTTTTGTCAAATTTATCACAAAATTTACTTGAAATATTGGACGATGAAGAATATTATGATATAACAATTGAAGTTGGTAATGATCCCTACGTAAAAATATTTCGTGCTCATATTGTTATTTTGAATTATCGTTCCCCTTATTTGAGAAGAATTTTATCAAAGAACAAAAATAACAATGATGGATCTTTGGTTCATATTAAATTATCAACTATTTCACCTGAAATTTTTCATATATTATTAGGGTACGGAATATTTGTTTGCGCTAAAACATGTATATAGTATATACTGTATATTTAATTATAAACGTTTAATTTTTTTTCAGATATATTTATGGAGGAAAGCTTTCTTTGGAAGAATGTGATGCTTCAGATATCATTAAAATTTTGATTGCTGCCAATGAACTTAACCTCCAGGAATTAATCTCTCATTTGGAATCTTTTTTGATTGAAAATAAAAAATATTGGATGGAAGAGAATTTTGATTTGATATATCAAACAAGCTTTAAAAATGATTCCTTCTTAGGACTTCAAAAATATTGTACTGATTTAATTTCCAATGAACCAATCAAGTTATTCAATTCTCTAAATTTCTTTTTAATTCCAGAAAAACTTTTGGTCACGATTATTCAGAATGAAAATCTTCAAATGAGTGAAATTCAAATTTGGGAGCGTGTGATCGAATGGGGACTCGCTCAAAATTCAGGCCTTCCCTCTAATCCTACAAATTTTTCAAAAGACGATTTTAACACTTTAAAGAATACTTTACAACAATGTATTCCTTTTATTAAATTTTATAATATAACTTCGAGAGAATTTTTGAAGAAAGTATTACCTTATAAAAAAATTTTACCAAAGTTATTATATAAAGATTTATTAATTTACTTTTTGGAAAATGATGGCGAACCAGTTAAAGAACCGGTACCTATCATAATTAAAGAAACCTATTTAAAAGATATTGATTCTAAAATTATTACATTTCAACAGGCTGAATTAATCACAAAATGGATTGATAAAATTACAAACGAGTTAACAGCTTCATATGAATTCAAATTATTATATCGTGATTCTCGTGATTGGACCAATGGATTGTTTAGTAGATTCAAAAAATTCCATGAAATTTGTAGAAACCAATCTCATACTGTAGTAATTATTAAAGTGAAAGGTAGCAACGAAATCCTTGGAGGGTATAATCCTATTGAATGGAAAACTGACAGTAGTTATGGTATTACTAAAAATAGTTTTATATTCTCTTTTAGTAATGATGGTATTGAGGATTACATTTTAAGTCATGTGAAGAATGAGAAGAAAGCTATATTTAATAGTTCTTTTCATGATATTGGTCCATCATTTGGCGATGGAGATTTATATTTATATCAAAATTATCCAAATAAAACCGGTGAATTAAGAATCCGTTGTAAAAAAAATTCTTATGAAAGGCAGATTAAAGAAATTGGTGAATCATGTTTTTCAGAAGTTGAGGTGTTTCAAATTGTATAATAATTGATATTGGAATCGAATTTCCTTTTATCGATAGCGCGTTTATTAATTTATAAAAATAAGTTATATTTAATTACATAGAAAGAATGGATTACATTCATTTGTATATATACTGTATTTTACTGGAACAATATAACTTCCAGACTATCATTGAAAATACCTTGATTTTCACTTGAACAAAATTGGGATAGTTTCACGGGAATGACAGATCACCAAATTACGGATAAAATGTTTTGCCATATAAAAAAAAATTAAAAAAATTTAATAAATTTATTAGCAACTTTATTTATAAATTTTTTTTACTTTTAGGTAAACAAGTGTTATTAACGTTAAAAAAATAAGGGAATTTGAAATAACGAAATTCCAAGAGTACAACGTTATGAAGCTACGGAACGGATAATGAATAACGTCTCTCATAAAAAATTTCAGGTTGAAAGACAGGATGCTTAACAAATATCTAATCCATTATAATAATGATCATCTATTATGTGTTTAAAATTGGTTGATCGAAAACGTAAACTTCGCCCAAAATTCAAGTTGATCATATGATATTTTCGTAAAGAATATCTGGATTCCTGTTTTGAAATTGGAAATAGAAGTTAGATCTTGTGATAATAAATCATATTCAACTATTTTATTATAATTTGATGCTTTAAACCAAAAATAAAGAATAGGATTTTTGGTTTAAGTTTTTTTTTGGATCAGCTATTCTGGCACAAAATATGATCGGCAATATGACGTAATATAAGGCTTGACAAAGATTCTTGGAATTCTCGTTCTTTATTCCTTTTCTTTTCTTTTTTTTTTCTTTTTTTTTAAAAAAAAAAAAAACAAAAATTCAGTATGACCGATAGTAAACTTTCATCAAAATTAACGCAAAATTTACTTGAAATATTGGATGATGAAGAATATTATGATGTTACAATTGAAGTTGGTAGCGGCCCTTACGCAAAAGTATTTCATAGTCATAGAGTTATTTTAAATTATCGTTCTCCTTATTTGAAAAGAATTTTGTCAACTAATAAAAAGAATAATGATGAAACCTTGTCACATATTAAATTGTCGAATATTTCACCCGAAATTTTTCATATATTATTAAGGTACGAAATATTTATGTTTTTTTTTATTTATTTTTTGATTTTTTTTTTTTTGCTCATTTTTATTTATTTATTTATTTATTTATTTTTTTACGTTAAAATATATTTATTTGATTATTTATAAACGTTTCAGATATATTTATGTAGGAGACCTTTCTTTAGAAGAATGTGGCGCTTTAGACATCATTAAAATTTTGGTTGCTGCAGATAATCTTAGTCTTCAAGAATTAATTCCATATTTAGAAACCTTTTTAATTAAAAACAGAGCGAACTGGATGGAAGAAAATTTTGATTTGATCTATCAAACATGTTTTAAAACTGATTCTTTCATGGAACTTCAAAAATATTGTAATGATTTGATTTCAAAAGAACCAAATAAGATATTTGATTCTCTAAATTTTTCTTTAATTCCAGAAAAACTTTTGATCACGTTAATTCAAAATGAAAACCATCAAATGAGTGAAATTCAAGTTTGGGAGCGTGTGATCGGATGGGGACGTGCTCAAAATCCAGACCTTCCTTCTGATCCTACAAGCTATTCAAAGGAAGATTTTAATGCTTTAAAGAATACTTTACAACAATGTATTCCTTTTATTAAATTCCGGAATTTATCATCAAAAGAATTTTCAAAGAAAGTGTTACCTTTTAAGAAAATTTTACCGAAAGAATTATACAAAGATTTATTAGAATATTTTTTGGATAATGATAGTAATCCGAACAAAAAATCAGCACCTCGTATTGTTAAGGAGATTAACTTTAAAACAAAAAATATTGATTCTAAAATCATCAAATTTCAACATGCTGTATTAATCTCAAAGTGGATTGATAAATTGGAGATTACAGATAATATGATAATTCCATACGAATTTAAATTATTATATCGTGAATCTCGTGATGCAATTTCTCGTGATGGATCTGGTGGATTGCTTCATAGATTTAAAAAGTTCCATGAAATTTGTAAAAATCAAAGTCGTACTGTTACAGTTATTAAAGTGAAGGATAGTAACGAGATTCTTGGAGGATATAATCCGATTGAATGGAAATTTGATGGTAGTTATGGCGTTACTAAAGATAGTTTTATATTCTCTTTTAGTGATGATGATATTGAGAATCATGTTTTAAGTCGTGTTGATGATGAAGCGAAAGCTATATGTAATGATCTTTATAACGGTCCTTCGTTTGGTCATGGAGATCTGTATTTATGCACAACTTTTGGTGGTGGTTTAAAAATCTTTTGCAAGAAAAAGTTTTATGAAAGACAGATCATAGAAAGAAATGATGCATTATCTTTAGAATTTGAGGTATTTCAAATAATTTAAGTTTTATGCTTAAATTTTAAAGAATATTTTTTTTTTTTTTACGTGATTCATATGTTTTAGTGAGTTATAATATATATATTTTTTTTCGTCATTTATTTTAATTTTTTGATGATCTGAAAAATTAATAAAATAAAATTACTATAAACAAAACTTATTAAATTAATAACAGAATCCACTTTATTACATTTTTAACAAAAATTAATATCCATATCGCGCTAATAAAAGTTAGTAAAATGCTTAAGGAATGCGTCAGGATTGAATACATCTTAAATCAAACTTTTAATTTTATATATTCGGAGTGACTAACGACCATTAGGTTATTCACCAAACAAATTGAGGCAATAATTAGTACTTTAGATTAAAAAAAAGAAATGTTTGAAAATTAAAACAGTGAATAATTATTGTAAAGTTGATAAGAAGTTTATTTAAGAATTTTTCATTACATGATTGTTTTAATGGACTTTGATTTTCATCAGAAAAGAATAATTTATAATAAATTCTACCGAATGAATAAATTAATTTAACACGTGATTTTTTTTTTTTAAAAAAAAAAGTCCATTAAATTGTCATTACGTCACAACTAATTTTTTAAGGTTTGATTTACAATTTTAACACAATGATATATTTCAAAAATCGTCGTATGATGCGTTAAATAATTCTATATTGACGCGACATATTCTCTAATTATATAATCTGTTATTTATTTATCTGAATAATTCATTTGCAATTTCAGATAAAACTATATAACAAATCATTAAAAGCAATCATTAGAACTAGGTTGTATTGTTTCTGATTGATATAATCTTTTATGAAAACAGATCGTAGAAAGAAATTATACGCTATTTTTAGATTTTTTTGGAGTATTTCAATTATATAGGACTGATAATTAAATCCTAAATTTAATATTTTCATACAACTTTTTCTTGTAATTGGCTCTTAAATTGTCAGCTTGTATGTATAAATACAGATCACTCTAACCAAACGATGAACCGTTATAAAGATATTTATATATAGCTTTCGTTTCATCATTTACATGGCTTGAAATGTAATTCTCGATGTTATTTTTACTAAAAGAGAATATAAAACTATCTTTGGTAATTCCATAACCTACATCAGATTTCCATTCAATCGGATTATATCCTCCAAGAATTTCATTTCTGTCCTTAACTTTAATAACTGTTACAGTACGAGATTTATTGTTACAAACTTCATAAACATATCAAATACTCCACCAGACCTATTACGAGTATCACGATATGATAATTTGAATTCATATGGATTTGTTAAATTGTCCGTAATCTTTAATTTATCAATCCACCTTGAAATTATATCAACATGTTGATTTGTAATGATCTTAGAATCAATATTTTTTGTTTGAATTTCTTTAATATGAGGCCCTGATTTTTTAGTTGAATCGTAATCATTATGACATTATCTAGAAAATATTCCAATAAATAATTGTATAATTCCTTTGATAAGACTTTTCTATAAGGTTTTACTTTCTTTAGAAATTCTTTGAAAGGTAAATTGTGGAATCTAATATAAGGGATACATTTTTGTAATGCATTCTTTAAAGTATTGTCATCCTTTGAAAAGTTTGTAGAATCAAAAGGAAATCTCAGATTTTGTGCTAGTCACCATTTAATTACATGTTTCTAAACTTGAATTTCGCTCATTTGATGATAATTAATAACTTTTCTGAAATTGAAGAGAAATTTGGTGAATTAAATAATATCTTTAGAAATTAAATTAGTATAACATTTTTAAAGTTCTAAGAAAGAGTTATTTTCGAAACTCGTTTGATATAACAAATCAAAATTTTGCTCAATCCAACTATTTTTATTTTCAATTAAAAAAGATTCTAAATCGGGAATTAATTCCTGAAGGCTTAGCTCGTTCGCAGCAACTAGGATTTTAATGATATCAGAAACACCATGTTCTTCTAAAGAGAGTTTTTCTCCATAAATAATTAAATATTCCTTAATGAAAAGTTGTAAAACATATAATTATCTATGACGAGATATTTTTATTAAGATTATTTGAAATGTTTCTGATAAAAAAATACTTGGCAACTTTATATTTATCAAAGTTCCATCATTTTTCTTTTTATTAGTCAACAAAATTCTTCTTAAATAAGGAAAACGATAATTTAAAATAACCATATGGGCACGAAATACTTTTACGCAAGGGTCACTACCAATTTTAATTATACTACCAATTTTAATTATAATATCATAATAGTCTTCATCAAGTAAATTTTGCAATAATTTTTGTAAATTTATTATCAACCATTATAAAAGATATGTGAATTGAAGAAATTATTTTCAATTATTTTCGGACACAAGGTTCATTGATGAATTGATGAATCGGGTAAAATTATCACGTGAAGTAAGGCATGTTCTAATTTTAATATTAAGAAATTTTATTGATATGATACATTCTCAAATTGTAAATTTTAAGATAAATTTTATGGCAAATAAATAAAAAAAAAAAATTTTAAAATATACCATTGCAACCTTAATAAATTATAAAATATTAGACTTAGAATTTAATAATCAGTCTCACACAATTGAAATACCTCAAAAAAATCTAAAAATAATACATCGCTATTTCCTATGATTTGTTCTTCATAATTCATTTTCTTACATTTGATTATTATATTGCCACCAAGATTTATGGATAAACACAGATCTTTATAACCAAATGATGGACCAAGATAAGCACAATTACATACAGCTTTCGTTTCATCATTTACACGACTTAAAACGTAATTCTCAGTGCTATCATTACTAAAAGAGAATATAAAACTATCTTTGGTAATTCCATAACTTTTATCTGATTTCCATTCAATCGGATTATATCCTCCAAAAATTTCATTTCTGTCCTTTACTTTAATGACTATTATAGTACGAGGCTTATTATCACAAGCTTCATGAAATTTTTTGATCCTATTAACGCCAGGCTCATCACGATTATCGTGATATAATAATTTGAATTCATATGAATTTGTTAATTTATCTTTATTTTTTAATCTATCAATCCACCTTGAGATTATTTCAACATGTTGATTTGTAATGATTTTAGAATCAATATTTTTAGATTTAATCTCTTTAACGATTTGAGGTTCTGATTTTTTAGTTTGGTCGTAGTCATTATCCGAAAAATATTCCAGCAAATCATTATATAATCCCTTTGGTAAGGCTTTTCTATAAGGTTTTACTTTCTTCAAAAATTCTTTAGAGGTTAAATTGCGGAATTTAATATAAGGGATACATTGTTGTAAGGTATTCTTTAACGTATTGAAATCATCTTTTGAAAAGTTTGTAGGATCAGAGGGAAGTTCTGGATTTTGTGCTAGCCCCCATTTAATTACATGTTCCCAAACTTGAATTTCGTTCATTTGATGATGATGATTCTGAATAAGCGTAATTAATAGTTTTTCTGGAATTGAAGAGAAATTTGATGAATTAAATATCTTATTTGGTTCTTTAGAAATTAAATTGGTACAATATTTTTGAAGTTCTAAGAAAGAATTGCTATCAAAACTCGTTTGATATATCAAATCAAAATTTTGTTCAATCCAACTTTTTTTATTTTCAATTAAAAAAGTTTCCAAGTAGGGAATTAATTCCTGAAGGCTTAGTTCATTAGCAGCAACCAGGATTTTAATGATATCCGAAATATCATATTCTTCTAAAGGAAGTTTTCCTCCATAAATATACCTAAAAAAAAAAAAGAAGTAAGTTGTAAAAACAATGATTCTCGTACGACGAGATATTTTTATTTATCTTACCTTAAGATTATTTGAAAAGTTTCGGGTAAAATATTTGGTAATTTAATATTTATCAAAGTTTCATCATTTTTCTTTTTATTAGTTGCCAAAATCCTTTTTAAATAAGGAGAACGATAATTCAAAATAACCATATGAGCATGGAATGTTTTTACGTAAGGGTCGTTACCAACTTCAATTGTAATATTATAATATTCTTCATCTTCTAAAATTTCAAGTAAATTTTGTGATAATTTTGGCAGAAGTTTATTATCAATCATTATAAAGGATTGGAATGAAAAAAAGACCAATTTTTTTTTTTTCGGACACAGGGCTAATTTAACATGATTCGGTTAAAATTATTTCCGTAAATCCAGATCATGTGTTATAATATAATTCTCGTTTTAAATGTTGATCTTTATTTGAATTAATGCTTTACATTCTTCAACTGTAAGCTTGTAAGGTTATGTAAATTTGTACATCACTTCAATTTGGCATCACGTAATAATGAATTCTGGTCGACATTATTGATGTCTTGAGCCCATTCAATATTTTAGGTAGTACTTAGGCCACTCCAAACCAATTTTTTGGTTAACATCAATAACATAGGGGGTCGCAATATGGGGGGATAAAAAATAATAAATGGAAAAAAATACATGGCCAGAATTATCATTAATTTTGACTAAAATTTTGATCCCGGCCAAGTATTAGTAAAGATGTGTTTAATTCCGGCCTAAACTATAATCTATATGCATTATTTTACATAAAAAAATCAAAGAAAGAGGGGCGGGGTTATGTTAAACGAAAAATTTGGTTGGTGTGACCTTATTAGAATTGTACTTGTATATATTCGGGTCACTATTGGATCACATTAAAAGAATATTAATAAGTACATTCGAAACGCATCTAACTAAGATGTATTTTATTAAGAGTCAAACTTTAATTCATATATCGATTGTACAATGATAATAAAAAAATTTATCTATGGTTAAATTAAAATAATGTTAGACAAGTTAAAACGGCCGATCATTATTGTAACTAACTATTCGAGTCTATAAGACTATATTATTTCCGATTAATATAATCTCACAAATAAATTATGAGAATATTAGGCTTAAAATTTAATCATTGTTCTAAATACTTCAAAAAATCCAAAAATAATTCATTAGTTCCTATGATCTGTTTTTTATAATGCATTTTTTTACAAAGGATTTTTACATCACATCACATCAAGAGTCGTGTGAAAAATAGATCAGTAAGATCAATAAATAAACGATGGACCGTAATAATAGTAATTATATAAACGATGATTTATTTTAAAAATTTTCGTACTGGTGTGTTAATATATGGAAAATAGGATCAATTGAATTACAATATTGTACGATATGGTATTTATACGAATAATTTATTTACAGTTCTAGGGAATAACAAGACAGATTTATATGAGAAATAAATAAAAGATAATAATATATACTATCATCGCAACATTGGTTGTATTATTTCTGATTAGTATAATCTTGTAAATAAATTATAATAATATTGGACCTAGAATTTAATCATCATACCTACATAATTGAAATACCTCGAAAAAATCTAAAGAAAATGATTTATCACTTACTATGATCTGTTTTTCATAATACTTTTTCTTACAACGGATTTTTATATTTCCAAAAAAATCTTCGTAAAAAAGCAGATCTCTATAACCAAATGATGGGCCATAAATGCTATCATTACGTGTAGCTTTCGTTTCATCATTTACACGACTTAAAATGTAATTCTCAATTCTATTATTATTAAAAGAGAATATAAAACTATCTTTGGTAATTCCATAACTACCATCGGATTTCCATTCAATAGGATTGTATCCTCCGAGTATTTCATCTCTATCCTTTACTTTAATAACTGTTACAGTACGAGATTTATTATTACAAACTTCATGAAATTTATCCATAAACACACCACCAGACTCATCATTAGTATCCCGATGCAATAATTTGAATTCATATGAATTTGTTAATTTATTTGTATTTTCTATTCTATCAATCCACCTTGAAATTATTTCTACATGTTGATTTGTAATGATTTTAGAATCAATATTTGTTGATTGAATTTCTTTAACAATATGAGGTACCGATTTTTTAGTTGGGTCGTAGTCATTATCCAAAAAGTATTCTAGCAAATCATTATATAATTGCTTTGGTAAGACTTTTCTATAAGGTTTTATTTTTTTTAAAAATTCTTTGGAGGTTAAATTGCGGAATTTAATATAAGGGATACATTGTTGTAAGGTATTCTTTAAAGTATTGAAATCATCTTTTGAAAAGTTTGTAGGATCAGAGGGAAGTTCTGGATTTTGTGCTAGTCCCCATTTAATTACATGTTCCCAAACTTGAATTTCCCTCATTTGATAATGATGACTCTGAATAAGCGTAATTAATAGTTTTTCTGGAATTGAAGAGAAATTTGATGAATTAAATATCTTATTTGGTTCTTTAGAAATTAAATTGGTACAATATTTTTGAAGTTCTAAGAAAGAATTGCTCTCAAAACTCGTTTGATATATCAAATCAAAATTTTGTTCAATCCAACTTTTTTTATTTTCAATTAAAAAAGTTTCCAAGTAGGGAATTAATTCCTGAAGGCTTAGTTCATTAGCAGCAACCAGGATTTTAATGATATCCGAAATATCACATTCTTCTAAAGGGAGTTTTCCTCCATAAATATACCTAAAAAAAAAAATGAAAGTTGTAAAAACAATAATTCTCGTACGACGAGATATTTTTATTTATCTTACCTTAAGATTATTTGAAAAGTTTCGGGTAAAATATTTGGTAATTTAATATTTATCAAAGTTTCATCATTTTTCTTTTTATTAGTTGACAAAATCCTTTTTAAATAAGGAGAACGATAATTCAAAATAACCATATGAGCACGGAATACTTTTACATAAGGGTCACTACCAACTTCAATTGTAATATCATAATATTCCTCATCTCCTAAAATTTCAAGTAAATTTTGTGATAATTTTGGCAGAAGTTTATTATCAATCATTATAAAGGATTGGAATGAAAAAAAAAAAACAATTTTTTTTTTTTCCGGACACAAGGCTAATTTATTATCATGGATCGGTTAAAATTATTTCCGTAAATCCCGATCACGTGTTATAATATAATTCTCATTTTAAATGTTGATCTTTATTTGAATTAATGCTTTACAAAAAAAAAAAAAAAACTTTTCGATTGCCGATCACACGTCCAAAATTTTCAGAGAAGAATAGTACATAGAAAACATTTTATTTCACAAGCAAACACCTATTTTTCTTTACATTTTTGAATCGTACAATCGAAATCACAGGAGAAACATATATACAAAAGCATACAAAAATATCAGAGTAAAACCTTCTTCTATAAAATTCAATATGTCTACCCGTTCCACTAGAAGTTCGGTTAGAAATACAAAAAGAAGCTCTTCAAATATCAACAATAACAACCAAGAAATGATTAAAAGTGCCAATAACGCAACTCAGGTTAATAATAACCCGCAAGAAGACGACACTTCCGCTTCTACAACATCTACAACTAAGAACGATACTAATAGACAAGAAACCCCGAACAAAAGAGTCAGAACAACAGAAGGAAGCAATAATGATGTACTCATGACTGAAAATACCAGTTCCCCAGACACTCAAACAAATACAAACGAAACAACAACATTAAAAACTCCAGTCTTAGTTTCCTTGAACGAGTCACTTCATGCTCCCATGAAAGACAGAAACCCTCTCATTACTGCGCCCAATGAAGATCAATCAGGGGCTAATCCAAAAACCGGTTTATCTAACAAAGGAAAGAATAAAATTACAGACACCAATCAGGACACACTTATGCACGAACAACTTGATTTGTCTAATTTTAAAGGGGAACAAATTTTTAGATTATTTTGTCCTCTCAATCATTTTCCCAATAATGATAAACCACACGAGGTACTTAACAAAGTACGTTCACACTTCGCCAACAAAGAAAGTTTTAAAGGATGTTCTATCGATACCATATGCAAAATCTCCATAATAGTCCTAACCTTTACGAGTGATGTCGACAAAAGCGCATTAGATGGCGTTAACATCGGCGCATTAAGAGTCATGTTCCATGACTTTAACGAAGAAAACACCTCTAATATCATCAAACAAGAATTAACAAACATATTCAACCGCAGCATCAAATTTGTTGACATACCCCAATCATACCCCACCGAGGTATTTGTCAACATCGTCCAAAATCAATATGGCAAAATCCTCACATATAAAGAAATCATCAGACAGAGACGTAATACCACCAAACAACAAAGACCAAACCAAAGAAACTATAAACCACAACCACCTATCTACAAACAAATTCATATTGTATTTAAAGACGAAGAACCAGTAAAAAATTTCTTCGCTAAAGAGATCTACAGTTTAAAAATAGAAAACTGGGTATGTCATATTTTACCAGCAGATCATTCTCATCCAGAACATAATAAAAGAAGCAAATTTGGTTACAAAATAACAGGTCTACCAATGAATACACAACTAGGAGATTTACACCCGATCCTTACACGCATTAATGCACAAACCTGCACCTTCGCACCTACAAACAACAGACAATTGCAAAAAGCTGCTTACGTCTATGTTAAAGAAAAAGATTATAAAGAACAAATCTTTCGAATCAAATGTTTCAACACAATCATTTATGTTTTTCCACAAAACATACGTCTTTCATGCACTATTTGTGGAGATCCAACCCATGAATACACAAATTGTATGAACAAGCAAGATCCCAACCAACGCCCTAAAGCGTTAACAATCGATAGAAATCACAACAAAAAACCAACCATAAATCAACAAATTTACAATCAATTCAAATCAATTATCGCCACACAAAACGGAGAACGAATCATCCGTATGGACCAAAACAAACACATGCAACAAACAAAAATTAACCAACCAACTCCCTATATCCCCAACATACCAGATAACACAATGAAAATTAATCGTTTAGAACAAGAAATTAATACCTTAAAAACCCAACTTAAGGTATTAGCCGATGAAAATAACTCACTCAAGAAAGAACTTACGACAGTCAAAGAAAGTATTGCGACCAATACTAAAGAACTATTATACATGAAAGAACAACTCAACCATGTTAACACAAAATCGGACATCATGATCCAAAAACTAGATGAGATCGCGCTATACCAAAACAATTCACCTACACACATTACCAGAAATGAATGTGCAAACCAAATGACTGATATCACTATGTCACATCCCAACGAAACGCCCAATACTAATAATAACATTTCCACAGAAAGACAACGAAAAATACAAATGGTTTCATTACCTGAATACGAAGGCCAAAACACTACGTCGGCACCTGTTCAATACCCAATGGAAGACATCAATTCTATCCAAGGCCATTCAGAAATTGGCAGGATGGAAAGAGAATACGACGCTGAATATTATGACCAAAATAACGAGAAAGTTGAGTATAACTACAACAATATGGAAACTTCGGAAGGAAACGAAGGACTCCTTTCACGTTTCACTAACTATATAGGAGGCAGACCGCCTAACCCACATCGTTACTGAAATCGCCCTGTTCGATCAAACGAATAGACTAGGAGCCTCGATAACTCCTAGCATCAGAACGAACAAATTTATAATACAAAAACAAAAAACACAAAAAAATAGAGATAACTTCAATAAAAATCACAAAAAAAGAAAACATGATGAAATAGACCAAAACGTACTACACAAGCATGACACCAACAACCCAACTAACGACACAGACAGACAATTCTTTAACCCTAACTTTAAAAATATAGGTCAATTTTTTAACCCATACATCACCTTTTCTAATAACAAACACTACACACCATGCATAGGTATCGCCACACACAATATTAGGGGTAATTTCAAAAATAAATTACCAGACATACTCAATACAATGATCAACAACAACATACATATCCTACACATTTGCAAAACACACGAATCGCAAGCTCTACATCATGAATCATCCAAAGCACACCGATCTTTCTCCATACAAAATGTCATCCACACACCAAACCTTCACTCCGACATGGAAGAAACTACACAATTCCATATCATTAACAATCCAATAAATGATGGTAGCAGAAACGCTGGCAACACCTTCATCATTTCAGACTATTTTACAAACACATAGCCAAAATCCACACGATACCGGGACGCTATATATATATAAAACTAATTTTCAAAAACAAATATCAAATTAATCTCTTTGGTTTCTATCTGCCCACAAATAGTACCACCAATCGACAAAACATTTACAACACAATAACTGACACATACAAACAACACTTTTGTAATAAAATCAACACACACATGTACAACTTCGTATTAGGGGACTTCAATGACAACGACGTCTTTTTTAACGAAGACCAACTTATTCCTATACGAAAAGATCAGAAAACAGTACCAACTTACTGAAAAAAATTTTTCGAATTATTAAGAGATCAACAATATTGTGACGTCCAAAAAAAGCTGTTAAAACACCCACCCAACACATTTAAAAACTCTCATGGTGAATTTAGATTAGATTACATTTACGCGAATAATCTGATACTTAACTGTATTAATAATACTGACATAATAACGGACTACTGCTACGCTTCAGATCATGACATGGTAGTCATGCATATATTAACAAACGATCTTTTCAGACCTAACATAGATAGGACACGATCACACGACACGGAACAACCCACTAACAAAAAAAGAACCCTCAACGACCATTATTTTATCAAAGACAATGAAACCTGGTCAAAATACCATAACAAAGTCAATCATAAACTAAATGAACCACTTTATAATCAAATTTTCAAAGACACAATCAACACACACACGATTAATACGCAAGCGGAAACTCTTCATCAAACGTTAATCAAAATTGCAAAAGACACTTTTAAGATTAAGAAATTCAAACCTCAAGATAGAAATGAGGAACCTCTCTTAATCAGACAACTTAGCAATGCAAAAAAGAAAATTGGTACACTTATACACCATTTCAAATTTTTTGTTAAACTACACATCCTTCCGACCGACCCACACAATACCAATACTTTACCACCTGACCTGGACAAGTTTTACTGCAAAGACAAATTTTGGACCGAACGAGCTGTAACCAAACTAACAACACTTAGCAAGAAATTCAATTTTACGTATAGCTGGCCGAACATTCTTAATGATCAAAATCACGACGACATTAAACTTCAACTCACAAACTTACATGAAAGCATTAACAAAGAATATGCACGTGTAACCAACAAACACAACTTACACAATATCAACAAATACATCGAAAGAAGACAACAAGACTTCAATAATAACCAAACCAGAATGTTAAATTCAATACTAGAACGTAAACCACAAAAAATTACCATCGACCGTTTGATCACCACAACAGACACGGATGAAATACAACTAATTACAAATGAGGAAGAGATAGACACATTAACAATTAATCATTTTCAAAATATAGGTTCATCATCACACGTTTCAACTAACTTCACCACCATGGACAAATTACCAACTTTCTGGCAACATATATACAAAACCAAACCGAAACCTCAGATACTTAAAGACCAATTAATTGCCCCCATCACGAGCAGTGAATTGCAAATGACCATACAATCATTACCAAACAACAAAGCCCCAGGACCAACGGGGATCACCTATGAATTTTGGAAACATTTCCCTAAACGCCATCATACGATACTACTGACTTTATTTAATAATATTTTACAAACAGGACATATACCGTCAGCATGGAAATCAGCGCTTTTATATCCGATACCCAAACCGGAATTTTGGAATTACCAACTTGAAAAAACCAGACCTATAATCCTACTCGAATCATTACGTAAGATTTTTGTCAAAATCATCACTGATCGTCTCAACAAATTCCTTCACACCACCAATGCTCTACAGCCAAATAATCAGGCTGGCATCGCAGGATCTTCGACTGCTGAAATTATTTTAACAATACAAACATGCATAGATATCAATTTAGCACAAAATCGTAAATTTTACATCATGGTCCAAGATTTAAGCAAGGCGTATGATCGCATTAATCTTGACCTTTTAACTAAAGCCATGGACCGCCTTGACCTACCAAATATATTCCAAACAATGATAATTAACCTTTTCAAAGGCCACAAAAATAGGATCATTATAGGTGACCATTTAACGAACTCATTTGACCTTACCACGGGTATTATTCAAGGCGAAGTTATCTCTCCTATATTATGGGTATTGTATTATGACCCACTTTTCGAAGCGATCAACAACACCACGATAGGCGGTATCGACCTACAAGCAGAATATCCAAAGGATATTTACGACTCCGACTTGACAGAAAACTCGCATAAGTTACAGTTAAATTGTAAATTACAAGGATATCTTGACGACACGACGTGGCTTAACAATTCATTACACCACCTAGAAGAACATTTAAGAATCGCTGACGAATTTTATAATTTCAGTAATATCAAAATCAACAAGTCAAAATGTCACCTCTTAACAAACGATAAAGCATTAGTTAAAGAAGGTACTACAAATATTCAATTTGGTTCCACTAACATCATTGTTGATGTAGTAGGAAAGAACGACAACCTCAGAATATTAGGAGCACATTTTAACGCCTTTAACAATCATAACAAACTCTATCATAAGATCATAAACACCACTAATCATATGACGTACATGATTAAGAAAAAGAAGATAACGGAAGATATGATCATATACGTCATCAACAAAGTTATATTACCAAGACTAGAATACATGACACAACATATTATCGTACCTGCTCACATTAACAACAGAATTAATATTATATTGAGATCAGCATTTAAATCTGTTGCTAATCTACCAAAAAACTTTTACACAGCAGCTATACATACCCCTATTGCACCCAACATCATAGACTTTCACGATTTACAAATTCGTGCTAAACTGGCTAATTTTTACGCTGCATCATTTAACCCTATTACATCAGACTGTATTAAAATTCTCCTTTTACTCTCACAAACCAACTTTTGGTATCCCCGTTCGCCCATTAATATCATACAAACATTTCCCAAACCGCTTACAAAATTTAATAATATCGAACGATTTATACATTTATTATGAAATTATAATTTCACTTTCACTACAAATTTCGCATTTTCTACAAAAGGAGGTTTCTTTCCGATTGTCGATTACCTTATTAATCCGACTTATTTTTTCAGATATATCAAATCTTTGAAAACGAAAAGGATTATGTTCCTTGACCAAATCATACAACCTGATAGTTCATTTTTCAAATCCTGGGACGAAATCCGATGCACAACACCTAATAAGAAAGGACCAGTACCGCTATGGTATAAACATATGATTGATCAATACACCATTAACCCTAACACGTTACGACTTAATTTTGATCTTCCTGGGTTATCACAACAACTATTACGATTAAATCGTCCTAAGAAGAACTTCACATCACCCAACCAAACACTTTATCCTTGTAACACATGGACTTATTTTTGGTCACCAGTAATTAAAGATATAGTATACGGCAAGATTCTTAGTAAAGATAACCATAGCCCATCCTCTCCAATGATGATTATGGAACACTGGGTCCCTACTACGATAAACACATCGAACAATCAGGATAACGAACATATGCCTAAATCACGTGATAACATCCTTCAACAATGCGAAGGATGTAATCTACACTATCCATACTATCTTGCTGATTTAAGACCCAAATGTATCATACTCCAAGCTTTGGACAAAAGTTTAGACTTAAAGATCAAACCGAAAAGTACGCTTCATAATAACCGGGATGTACTACGGACACGTAAATCGCAGCAAAGACCACTTTGTCAAACAACCAAGAGTCACCATACATTACGAACTCTAGCATACAATGACTATTTACGTATACATCAATTGCTTAACTCGGACATAATATCAACAATTAATACTGATACGATGGATTCTCAAATTGAATCATTTCAATATCCTTTATCTTTTTTACATTTCTATTTCCTTTTATCTTATGAAACAAAACAATATTTATATCAATTTTATAATGTTTTATTAAATTTTCCTTTTGATCAAGTTATAGATATATATACAGATGGTTCTTGTCATTTTGATCAACACCAAGAGGTAACTATGGGTCTAGGCTGGCATGTTACTCGTCCTGTTACTCCTATTCCAATTTCATTTTTGGGCGCTTATAAACATTTCCCATCATCCACTAAAGCGGAAGCATACGCGATTTGTACAGCTCTGCTTATTTGTCCTCCACACACGACTATTAATATTTACACAGACTCACAGTGTTGTATCAACACCTTCCACAATATCACACAAAGACTTGTCATACCCAGAAGACAACTGAAAATTCCCAACCATCATATATGGTTTGTAATTATGAAAATTATCAAAGATAACAGTTTAACGGTCAACCTTCATAAAGTCAAAGCACATTCAGATAATGAACACAATGACAAAGCGGATACCTTGGCCAAGACTGGCCATACATCATCACACTTAATTTTACTCGACAAACATCACATACCGACGAACATCCACATAGTGTGGGATCAACACCACGATAACATTACGATTGATCACAATATCCGTCATATTGCCCGGGACATCGGTAACCGACAGAAGTTCTACGCTTGGTTAGATTACAAAACCAATGCCGACTTAAAGACTGCTTCCTTCAATCAGATAATTGACTGGCCTTGTACAGAAAAATTTTTTAATTTTAATCCGGACGACCGACCTACTAGTCATAAACTTACCAAATTTCGAGCCTGGCAACGTAAATCAATTAATAACCTCGTCCCTACCATGGACATAATGTCGCTACGCTACCCCAATTTATTCCGCGATGTATTAAACTGTTGGAGTTGCAGACTACACCCGGAAACTAACACCTCGCTCTGGCTTTGCCCGATCAACCTTGAAGTATTACGCCCTCATATAGTCAAGTACACGCAGGACTTACAGCAATATATTAGACAAACGTGCGATCATGGGGATTTTCTACTCACGCAAGAGATCAACAACAACGCTATTTTTAAATTTTTCCTAACACCCATAGGAAGCATAGCTCCACCGGACGTGGCTAGCCCTTTCCTTCTAACATGTCGACAAATTATCACACATGATTTTAGTACTCTTTTCAAAGGCAAATACAAGAACAAAAAAACACTACACATAACTATACTTCACAAATTTTACGAACTTACTCAATTAATAAAACGAGTTATTTGGAAACCCTGAAATAATAGCTTCAAGAAATGGAAAACTGTTCATCATGTGAAAAAACACACTTATCGTCAATACCGTCAAAGACATAAACGAACATCAGGCCCTGACGAAGCTCAACTATACACTGCTGACGCTAATCATGAATCTCAACGATGACGCACTCGTGCTGACAACTTTAACACCCGACACTTTTATCAAACCGCTTCCTTTAGGAGTTTACAAGATCACAGCGTTGCTTTTATATATGCAACGTCGAGTAACTTTCGCCACCATGGACCATGGTCTTCTCATGTCGTTGATACGACTTCTTCATATAATATAGATTTTTTTCTTTTTTCTTTTTATAATTTTAGTTCTTCTGTAGCTTATAGTTTTTTCTGGGGCGTTTGATTTGAAGTCCTCCTAGGACTCAGTAGGTAGGTTTATAACCTTTCTCTGGTTCGGAGGCGGACAAAGCTGGGTCTTTTAGAAACGGTGATAGTTAGTTATGGATCATTTATTTTCGTTCCTGTTTTTCTTGGTCGACAATATTGTTTCTGTTCTAATTGTTTGTACGCCTTATAAAAATAAAAATAAAAATAAAATGAATTAATGCTTTACATTCTTCAACTGTAAGCTCGTAAGGTTATGTAAATTTGTACATCCTTTCAATGTGGCATCACGTAATAATGAATTCTGGTCGACATTATTGATGTCTTGAGCCCATTCAATATTTTAGGTAGTACTTAGGCCACTCCAAACCAATTTTTTGTTTAACATAACATAGGGGGTCGCAATATGGGGGATAAAAATAATGTCATGGGAAAAAATACATGGCCAGAATTATCTAATTTTGGCTAAAATTTTGATCCCGGCCAAAAAATTAAAGATTTGTTTAATTCCGGCCTAAACTATAATCTATATGCATTATTTTACATAAAAAAAAAAAAAAATCAAAAAAGAGGGGAGGGGTTAGTTAAACGAAAAATTGGGTTGGTGTGGCCTTATTAGAATTGTTCTTGTATTATTTAGTAACAGAAAAAAAACAAATAAATTAATAAACAATTATATTCGGGTCACCATTGGATCACATTAAAAAAATATTAATCAGTACAGTACATTCGAAACGTATCTAACTCAGATGTATTTTATTAAAAGTCAAACTTTAATTTATATATCGGTGGTACGATGATGATAAAATAATTTATCTATGGTTAAATTAGTCTACTTTAGGAATAATTTAAAACGGCCGATCATTACTAACTTTTCAAGTCGATAAGACCATATTATTTCCGATTAATATAATCTCAAATAAATCATGAGAATATTAGGCTTAAAATTTAATCATTGTTCTAAATACTTCAAAAAAATCCAAAAATAATTCTTTAGTTCCTTTCCATTTTTTTACAAAGGATTTTTGCATAATATCAAGAGTCGTTCAGAAGATCACTATAAATAAACGATGGACCGTAATAATAAACGATGATTTATTTTAAAAATTTTCGTACTGGTGTGTTAATATATGGAAAATAGGATCAGTTGAATTAAAATATTGTACTGATATGGTATTTATGCGAATAATTTATTTACAGTTTCAGGGAATAACAAGACAAGTTTGTATGAGAAATAAATAAAAGATAATAATATATACTATCATCGCAACATTGGTTGTATTATTTCTGATTAATATAATCTTGTAAATAAATTATAAAAATATTGGACCTAGAATTTAATCATCAGTCCTACATAATTGAAATACTTCGAAAAAATCTAAAGAAAATGAATAATTACTTACTATGATCTGTTTTTCATAATACTTTTTCTCACAACGGATTTTTATATTTCCAAGTAAATTTTCGCAAAAATGCAGATCTCTATAACCAAATGATGGGCCATAAAAGCTAACATTACGTGTAGCTTTCGTTTCATCATTTACACGACTTAAAATGTAATTCTCAATTCTATTATTATTAAAAGAGAAAATAAAACTATCTTTGGTAATTCCATAACTACTATCAGATTTCCATTCAATAGGATTGTATCCTCCGAGTATTTCATCTCTATTCTTTACTTTAATAACTGTTACAGTACGAGATTTATTATCACAAACTTTATGAAATTTATCCATAACCACACCACCAGACTCATCATTAGTATCCCGATGCAATAATTTGAATTCATATGAATTTGTTAATTTATTTGTATTTTCTAATTTATCAATCCACCTTGAAATTATTTCTACATGTTGATTTGTAATGATTTTAGAATCAATATTTGTTGATTGAATTTCTTTAACAATATGAGGTACCGACTTTTTAGTTGGGTCGTAGTCATTATCCAAAAAGTATTCTAGTAAAACATTATATAATTCCTTTGGTAAGACTTTTCTATAAGGTTTTACTTTCTTTAAAAATTCTTTGGAGGTTAAATTGCGGAATTTAATATAAGGGATACATTGTTGTAAGGTATTCTTTAAAGTATTGAAATCATCTTTTGAAAAGTTTGTAGGATCAGAGGGAAGTTCCGGATTTTGTGCTAATCCCCATTTAACTGCATGTTCCCAAACTTGAATTTCCCTCATTTGATGATGATGATTCTGAATAAGAGTGATTAATAGTTTTTCTGGATTGAAGAGAAATTTGATGAATTAAATATCTTATTTGGTTCTTTAGAAATTAAATTGGTACAATATTTTTGAAGTTCTAAGAAAGAATTGCTTTCAAAACTCATTTGATATATCAAATCAAAATTTTGTTCAATCCAACTTTTTTTATTTAGGTTTCCAAGTAGGGAGTTAATTCCTGAAGGCTTAGTTCATTAGCAGCAACCAGGATTTTAATGATATCCGAAATATCACATTCTTCTAAAGGGAGTTTTCCTCCATAAATATACCTAAAAAAAAATGAAAGTTGTAAAAACATATAATTATCATCTCTTCTATTTGTAACTTTTTCCAATAAAAAAAAAAAATAGAATAAAAGAGTATTGTTGCAAAAAATATGTTTTTTCCAAATAGTATAATATTTAATTTAATAAAAATTAAAATTGTATGGACTTCATCTCTTTGTCTATAAGCTAGGAATATTCCTAAATCAAATACTCAACGGTCAACCGATATTCTACTACGACGGATATTTTTATTTATCTTACCTTAAGATTATTTGAAAAGTTTCGGGTAAAATATTTGCTAATTTAATATTATCAAAGTTTCATCATTTTTCTTTTTATTAGTTGACAAAATCCTTCTTAAATAAGGAGAACGGTAATTCAAAATAACCATATGAGCACGGAATGTTTTTACGTAAGGGTCGTTACCAGCTTCAATTACAATATCATAATATTCTTCATCGTCTAAAATTTCAAGTAAATTTTGTGATAATTTTGGCAGCAGCTTATTATCAACCATTATAAGGAGTAGATTGAAAAAAAAACTTTTTTTTTTCGGACACGGCTAATTGACGTGATCGGTTAAAAATATCTCCGTAAATCCCGATCGCGTGTTCTAATATAATTCTCGTTTAGAACTTAGATCCGGATTATCCGTTGATATTTACTGAATGCATCCGTTCAAAGATTGTAAATCCGGATATTCGGATATTAATTCTAAATGTCAATCCGGATGATAAAATCCGGATATTCACAGGATATTCACTGGATTTTTTAAAAATTTAGATCTAAATTTATTTCACAATTTTATAATAAAGTTATGGGTTTAAATCCCCCGTACGAACGCACCCAATCACGTGATTTAATTTTGATTGGTTAAATAAATTATTAAATTTAAAAATTTACGCATCCCCTTATAATATAAATTTACGCGCCTCCCATAATATAAACTTATGCGTCTCTTATATTTTTGTAAAGTTTCGAAATATTGATGTTTTTTACTAACGTAATTATGAAATTATGAAAGATTTATAAATACTGTAATTACAAAGAAATTTATATTACAATTATAAAGACATACTACATTGTAAAAATAATTTATAGCAAAATAAACAAAATAAAGTATCATCACAAAGCATCGTTTTAATAAGAAATAAATAATAGAAGTAATACACCAAACAATGACAATTATAAAATCTGCAATACAAAATATTAAACAAATGAAAAATCGTTGTAAAGTCAGTAAACTCATAAAGAAAAACATTACATTCCAGTATAGTATGTCTAAAAAAGCTAATATTTCTTCACAAAAGCAAGCAAAAGGAGTGTTTAACGTAATGAACCATTATTTAATTAGAAAAAAGATCCTTTCCTTTTAATTTACCCTTGCATCTAAGAAAATAAGTAATTCTATAATGAATACAACAAGAAAAAGAAACATTCCATTAAAAATGTTGCCTATTGATTAAAAATGATCTCTCTTTGCAATTTGCCTTGTGATCATATCTGAAAAGGCCGGTATTCCTACAAGAAATGTTTTGTTAAAAAAATGCTTCTTAATCAAAAAAAAAAAAGATTCTCTTCCCCTCTAATTACCTCATATTTGGCATTTATTTCCAAAGAAAAAGAAAATTTTGCTAGGAACGTTTCTTTTAAATTAAAAAACAACTTGTTCCCTTCCCATTTACCTCATATTCGCGTCTAAGAAAGCCAGTATTCCTACAAAATGAAGAAAAGAAATATTTATTAGAACTGATATTACTTAACAAAATAACTTCCCCTTATTTACCTTATTCCAAATTTAAGTAGTGTTTTACAAGAGAGGAAAAAGAAACTTAATCAAAAACTATCCCTCGTATCCAAGTCTGTAAAAGAAAAAATAAACGTCTTGTTAGAAACACTCTTTAAAAAAAATATTTCCCTTTATTATTTACCTTGTGTTCGGTTAGAAACATTTTAAATAAAAAAACTTTTTCTCCTTCGACCTTTTTTCATTTACTTTGGGTTCGTGTTTAATGGTGTTTCGTACTTTCATTTCTACAAAAAAAGAAAAAAAACGGTTTGTTGGAAAATAAATAAGAAGTTTTTCTTTTCCTTTCTTACTTACTTTAAATTTGTATAGTAATAAAAGAAAAGGGAAAACATTTCATTAGCAAATAGAATATTTCTTAAACAAAGACAGCCAATCAAAATTTATTACGTGATAGGGGTACGCTGCAATACCCCTGCGTAAAAAGCTTTTTTCGTAAAGTTAGGGTAGTTATTATAGTTATCTAATATAATATTGTATATGCTATTTTTTCTTTATCAATGGAAATTAGTAAATTTACTATAAAATTCATCGGTAATTATTAATAAAACAAAAATGTTAACGTCTGCTTTATTTGTTATTTAATGGCTAGTATATTACATATTTAGAGATGAATGTCATCAGTTATTTCTAAATGTACTTATTTACTAAACATTCCACCTACAATCGACCCATTTCTTTTTAAGAAAATTAATGATTCAAACAAATCAGGTTTCATGGAGGTGTGTTTTGCTGTCATAATATTTCCTGCATCACTGAATAAGTCTCTCACTTGCAGCTGATGTAGCTTGAACTGCCAAATACTTTCATGTTAATTCAGATAAAATTAAAAATTCTTTTTTATGAATATTCCACCATTTTAAAGCATTGATACTTTTTGCTTGCTGAGAAATCGCTAAATATCGATCAACTTTTCATCCTTGCTATTATTAGTATCGTCAGATTCAAAAATACTTCTTTGGTAAATGCGATTTTTTTTTTCTTAATTCCTAACAAATCATTTTTAGGATTTTCAATTATTGTAAAACTTGAGGCTTTTGCAGCTTCATATATGTCTCTAAGATCCTTCTAAACTAATTTATGACCTCGAAATTATTTCTACGTGTTGATTACTAGTAGTAATTATTTTATAATCAATATTTTTTGATTGAATTTCTTTAGCAATATGAGGTTCCGATTTTAGTTTGGCCGTAGTCATTATCCAAAAAATATTCTAATAAATCATTATATAATTTTTTGATAAGACTTTTCTATAAGATTTTATTTTCTTTAAAAATTCTTTGGAGGTTAAATTACGGAATTTTATATAAGGAATACATTGTTGTAAGGCATTTTTTAAAGTATTGAAATCATCTTTTGAAAGCTTGTAGGATCAGAAGGAAGTTCCGGATTTTGTGCAAGTCTCCATTTAATTATATGTTCCCAAACTTGAATTTCCCTCATTTGATGATGACTCTGAATAAGCATGATTAATAATTTCTCTGGAATTGAAGAGAAATTTGGTGAATTAAATATTTTGGTTGTTTCTTTAGAAATTAAATTAGTACAATATTTGCGAAGTTCTAAGAAAGAATTACTTTCAAAACTCGTTTGATATATCAAATCAAAATTTTGCTCAATCCAATTTTTTTTATTTTCAATTAAAAAAGTTTCCAAGTAGGGAATTAATTCCTGAAGGCTTAGGTTTCTTCCATAAATATACCTAAAATAAATGAAAGGTTGTAATAACACAATTATATCATACGACGAGATATTTTTATTATCTTACCTTAAGATTATTTGAAAAGTCTCGGGTAAAATATTTGGTAATTTAATATTTATCAAAGTTCCATCATTCTTCTTATTATTAGTTGACAAAATTTTAAAAAACGATAATACAAAATAACCATATGAGCACGGATATTTTTACGTAAGGGTCGTTACCAAATTTAATTGTAATATCATTATATTCTTCATCGTCCAAAATTTCAAATAAATTTTGCGATAATTTTGGAAGAAGCTTACTATCAATCATCATAAAGAAGTGAATTGAAAAAACTTTTACAAAGCTAATTGATTAACATGAATCGGTTAAAATTATCTCCGTAAAGTAGGATCATTCCCAATCACAATTCTCGTTTTAAATATTGACACCGCTCAGTGCATATTGAACTAAAGATAGCCAATGGTCCTACTACCGGATCGCGGTCTTTACCCTTTTGTGGCACAGCAGGAGTCCGTCTTACAAAATTTATTTTTTTTACACTATGTTTTTTTTCTCTTGTGTAGGAACGGTTTAAAGCCTCAATTCTGCCGGTCTTTCTTTAAGTTATTTTTTTTTCTTCCTTTATATTTTTTGTTTCATAATTTATAATTTGATTTTACATACACTCTACTTTTCTGTAACCACTGTTAAATCTTTTTTTCATAAGTAGCTTGAGACTCTAGAAATGTTTGACATGTGCTTAATAGAAATTTTGTTAGCTTTATTGCGATTTCTTACCATTATTAACATTTTTTCTTCTTTTTTTAGAAACAGTTTTAACTTTAGGAGCCTAGATTTTTATGAATAATTTTTTTTTTGTTTTTATGTATGTTTCCTTTATTTAACTATTATTAACTCATATTTTATTTTTTATATTTCTATTTACTTTCTACCTACTTTACTTTTTAGAAACTGGTTGGGACTTAATTAAATTTGGTGTGTTACTTCAGTGAGTACAGTATTTGTGTGTATGTATTTGTGCTTTACATTTCATGTGTTCTTAACAATTATTAAACTTTTCTTTTACATTCAGGCAGATGTTTTGTAATTGAGGTGTTCTTTAACTATTATTGATTGGGATGGTTAACAGAATATAATTATAAATTATTTAATAAACTTTAAATTAATAAAAATTAATTTTCAAATACCGTATATCACGGGCCATAGTACCCCGAGTAACTTACAAATCCTAAGGGTTGACTTTACCACCGTATCAATAACTCAAATTTTATTATGAATTGAATGTGTTTAAAAGATTGTATAGTAACCAGAAAATTATTTTTACATAATATCTAGGCAAAATTAGATTCATTAAATAATAAAACCAATAGAAAATGGAACTTTTTGTCGGGTGAAAGGGGTACTATGCATGGGAAGTACTGTGGCCCGCGATATACGGTAATATATTTTTATAGAAGTTATGAACGTTTATATTTTTAAATGTTGTATCAGAGCAAATGATTTTACCAGTAAGATCATTGTGAAAAATTATACCGGTAAACAAAAACCTGTCAATCGTTAATTGGATATGTTGATCGGTCTTTAGAAGACCGTGATTCAAAAGACTGCCTGGGTTGTTGGTTTATCACATGATCGCAAAGACCGTGTCCTGTATGGTCCGGTATTTTTGCATGAAAGACCGGTTCGGACCATGATCTTTAGGACTACTGGCCACCTTTATATTAAACTAATGCTTTACATTCTTCAACTATAAGCTTGTAAGGTTATTTATATTTATACATCCCTTCAACATGATATCACGCAATAATGAATTCTGGTCGGCGTTGTTGATGTCTTGAACAATTCTAATAAAGTACTATTTAGGAATTTTAAAAAATATAGAATGGGTTCTTTCATTTATTTTAGTAACAATAAAAAAAAATTAATTAATTAAATATATTCGAATCACTATTTGATTACAGAAAAAAAAAAATATATTATAAACACACTCCAAACACACATAACTCAGATGTATTTTAAAAGAAAACCTTTAATTCATATATTTGATGGTACAATGACAATTAAATAATTTATCTATGATAAATTAATATATTTTTAAATTACTGGTTCTTTACATTTGACTCTTGCCAGGATCGAGTCAGTAAAACTGTATTATTCCTGATTAGCATGACCTCAGAAATAATTATAAAATATTAGACATACAATTTAATCATTAGCTCTAAACAATTGAAATACCTCAAAAAAATCCAAAGATAATAATTCATCGTTACTTCCTATGATCTGTTTTTCATAATGCTTTTTTCTATAAAAGATTTTTGCATCGTCGCCAAAAGTCGTGCATAAAAACAGATCACTATATTTACCAAACGATGGACCGCTATAACGATCATTCCATGTAGCTTTCGTTTCATCATTTACACGACTTAAAACGGAATTCTCAGTGCTATCATTACTAAAAGAGAATATAAAACTATCTTTGGTGATTCCATAACTATTATCAGATTTCCATTCAATCGGATTATATCCTCCATGAATTTCTTTTCTGTCCTTTACTTTAATAACTGTTACAGTACGAGATTTATTATCACAAGCTTCATGAAATTTTTTAAACCTATCAAGAGTAAAATCACGAGTATCGCGATATAATAACTTGAATTCATATGAATTTGTTAATTTATCTGCTGTATTTTCTAATCTATCAATCCACCTTGAGATTATTTTAACATGTTGATTTGTAATGATCTTAGAATCAATATTTTTTGGTTTAATCTCTTTAACGATATGAGGTTCTGATTTTTTAATTTGGTCGTAGTCATTATCCAAAAAATATTCTAGTAAATCATTATATAATTCCTTTGATAAGACTTTTCTATAAGGTTTTACTTTCTTTAAAAATTCTTTGGAGGTTAAATTGCAGAATTTGATATAAGGGATACATTGTTGTAAGGTATTTTTTAAAGTATTGAAATCATCTTTTGAAAAGTTTGTAGGATCAGAGGGAAGTTCTGGATTTTGTGCTAGTCCCCATTTAATTACATGTTCCCAAACTTGAATTTCGCTCATTTGATGATGATGACTCTGAATAAGCGTAATTAATAGTTTTTCTGGAATTGAAGAGAAATTTGATGAATTAAATATCTTATTTGGTTCTTTAGAAATTAAATTGGTACAATATTTTTGAAGTTCTAAGAAAGAATTGCTTTCAAAACTCATTTGATAAATCAAATCAAAATTTTGTTCAATCCAACTTTTTTTATTTTCAATTAAAAAAGTTTCCAAGTAGGGAATTAATTCTTGAAGGCTAAGTTCATTAGCGGCAACCAGGATTTTAATAATATTTGAAACATCATATTCTTCCAAAGTGAGTTTTCCCCCATAAATATACCTAAAATAAATGAAAAATTGTAAAAACATAATTATCGCACACGAGATACTTTTATTTATCTTACCTTAAGATTATTTGAAATGTTTCCGGTAAAATATTCGGCAATTTTATAGTATTTATCAAAGTTCCATCATTTTTTTTCTTTTTAATAGTTGACAAAATTCTTCTTAAATGAGGAGAACGATAATTTAAAATAACTATATGGGCATGAAATACTTGTACATAAGGTTCATTACCAACTTCGATTGTAATATCATAGTATTCTTTATCGTCTAAAATTTCAAGTAAATTTTGCGATAATTTTTGTAAAAGTTTATTATTTTCCATAATAAAAGGGAGTGAGTTGAATTAATTCAGTTTCAAGTTGCTCAAACCTTTTATTAACTCACACAAGGTTAATCGATTAACCAGTAACCGGTTAAAATTACCTCCGCAATTAGGGATTTTAATCGGTCCGATCGGTCCAAATCGGCCCGAAAACAATTTGACAAATTGCAAATCCCAGAAAAGTGGGATCACTTACCTACCTACCCTAAACGTTCTGGGAATAAATTTTATTAACTTTTTTTTTAAAAAAAAATCATCGGCAATTTACTTGGACCGATGCCGACCAACCGGTCCTGACAGTTACTAGGACTGGTTTCAAATTTTATTCATTTCTGATTTCGGATTGAATATCACTTTTTACCAATAAGCTTTCCTATCTAAAAACGATCCGGGAATAAATTTATTAATAATATTTTTTCATTAAGTCATATCAAAACTTAGCAATTTGCTTGATTTGGGCCGATTAACATCCCTATCGTAATATGATCACATGTTCTAATACTTTAAAATTGGCCATTTCAACTTTGTATATGGAAACTTTTATTTTTCATCTGAAATATATATAAATAAATTGTCTTTCGGATTATAATGATAACATTACACAATTGAAATACTTCGAATTCTATTACAGCTATTAACAAAAAGAATGGAACACGCAATTCGTTTTGACTGCGTATGAAATATTTTCATACCATTCATACGCAGGTCAAGTGTATAGTAAGTTGATAGAACTGTCGTACATATAACCACGGATTGCTGCATCCGCCATCCAGGCAGATATTACCATGCGCATGACTGCGTATGAAAAATTTCATACGCAGTCAAAATCGAGTTGCGTGGTCCATTCTTTTTATTAAATCTCCGTCATACGTTGCAGTATGAACTTCATTTAAGGAGATTATAAATTTCGTTGCCGCCGGTGTAAATCGTAAAAATTATTGATTTATTTTGATCAATTGAGCGTGTTAGGCACATTGAATATCAAATTTTGTAGCGACTCCTTTAGTCTTGAGATTTATTTGAAAAATTTACTAGCGGTGTGGCGTTATAGTATAACCGCTCTAAATATAGTAAATTGTTAAACTCTTAATTTAAGTTTTTATGTTCAGGTTCAAACTCAACCTCAAAATCTAAACTAATGAAGGAGTGATTTACTTTTATATTTAATTTCACTTTTTTTTTTTTTTTGTACTAGAAAATATTTTTTGACGATGTTAAAATAATTATACATACATATATATATAAATATTTTTTTTTTTTAAAAAAAAATATGAATATAATAACCTTTATATCTTTTAATAATTCGGCATTATGATTTTTTGAATATTTTTAAAAAATTCATTAATATCTATATTAAAAAAAATCATACTTTTTGCTACCGTAATTATTTACGGCAAAATTTTACATCCGTATTTTTTCTCGACCAATAATAACAAAGAAATTCTTTAATTAAACATGATGACGAAATGTTTCACGTAGTGTAACAATGCTGGATGCGTGGACGCGACTTACATGCTTATTAAATCAGGGGGTTCTTTTTTTTTCTTTTTTCCTTTACTCAAAAAACCAAAAAAAAAGAAAGCATATAAGAAAAAAAAAGAATATATATACGTATCCATATCTTAATTATAATGGATGATAAACTTTTGCAAAAATTATCACAAAATTTACTTGAAATTTTGGATGACGAAGAATATTACGATGTTACAATTGAAGTTAACAATGGTCCTGACGTAAAAATATTTCGCGCTCATATGATTATTTTGAATTATCGATCTCCTTATTTGAGAAGAATCTTGTCAATTAATAAAAAGAAAAATTTTAATGATTTTGTACATATTAAATTATTAAATATTTTACCGAGAATTTTTCAAGGCATCCTGAGGTAAGTAAAGATTAATTTACGCGTAATTTATTAATCGTTTTTATTATTTATGTAAATATTAATTAATTATTTATTTCTATCATAGATATATTTATGGAGGAGAACTTTTATTGGAAGAGTATGATGTTTCAGATATTATTAAAATTTTGATCGCTGCTAATGAACTTGGTCTCGAGGAACTAACCCTTTATATAGAATCTTTCTTAGTTAAAAATAGAAAAAATTGGATAGAACAAAATTATAATTTTATATATCGCATAAGTTTTGAAAGCAATTCTTTCTTTGATCTTCAAAGATGTTGTATCGATTTAGTTTCAAAAGAACCAATTAAGATTTTAAATTCTCTGAATTTTTCTACAATCTCAGAAAAATTTTTGATCTCGTTAATTCAAGAAAATAATCTTCGAATGAGTGAAAGTCAAGTTTGGGAATATGTGATTAAATGGGGACTCGCTCAAAATTCTGAACTTCCTTCTGATCCTACACGTTGTTCAAAAGATGATTTTAAAGTTTTAAAGAATACTTTAAAACGATGCATTCCTTTTATCAAATTTCAGAACTTAACTTCAAAGGAATTTTCAAGGAAAGTATTACCTTATAAAAGAATTTTACCAAAAGAATTGTACAGAAATCTATTGGATTATTTTTTGGATATTGATATCAAAATATTAGAATCTCGTGTTAAAGAGATTAAATTAAAAATTATTGATTCTAAAATTGTCACATTCCAGCATGTCGAATTAATCTCAAAATGGATTGATAAATTAGAAACTAGAGACAAATTGACGAGTTCGTGCGAATTCAAATTATTGTATCGCGATACTCGTGATGGGTCCGATGGAATGTTTAATAGATTTAAAAAATTTCATGAAGTTTGTGATGACAAGTCTCGTACCTTAACAATTATTAAAGTGAAAGACTGTGATGAAATTATTGGAGGATATAATCCTATTGAATGGAAATCTGATGATAGTCATGGTATTACTAAAGACAGTTTTATTTTCTCTTTTAGCAATGATGATGTTATTTTAAGTCGTGTAAGCGATGATAAAAAGGCTATTTTTAACGGGCTTTGTTATGGTCCATCATTTGGTGATAGGGATCTGTATGTATGTAAAACTCTTGGTGGAGAATTAAGAATTCTTTGTAGAAAAAAAAGTTATGAAAGACAGATCAGAGAAACACACACGACCTTTTTAGAATTTGAAGTATTTCAGATTTCTTAAACTAGGTCGAAATTTGTAGGAGATCGATGATGTTATGATGAAATAGAAATAAAATAAGCGTTATAATTTCACCTGATAATGCAATATTTTTTAATTTTCTAAATAAGATGGGTTGCGTATTGAAAAAGTACTTGTTTATGTACGTTTACAGGCGATCAATGTAGTATAATTTTTCTTGTTATCATAACTCATAGTTTAATAAAGATTACTTGATCAACAGTTGATTAAATTGAAAGAAATATTAATTAGTAAAGAATAAAATCAAGGCAGAAAATTATACACATTTAATAATTAATTTTTACTGATGAAATTTTATTATTTCTTTTAATTTGATCGATTCTTTAATAAAATACAGTTAAATAATCTGTAATAATTGATTTAAAATATGATATTAGTAACACGTAGATTTTAATGTTGCATTATTAAAACACTTTATTTGTGATCATACATGTGGTGTATAATAGCGTTAATCGACGAGTTAATCGACGTTATCTCACCGCTTCACTTTTCAATTTTTGAAAAAGTAACAACTATCAATTTATCTGATAGTGTCAGTACATTTTCATCAGAAATTACAAACTATTATAACTTAGTTAATTGGCCGCGCCAATACTATAAGATCATGATTTATAATGCAACAATTTGTAAAAAGTCTAATTGCAATTATACTTCAAAATCGCAAAATATAGAGATGCTTTCAATTCATTTAATAATTTAATATCATCATTTATTCATTAAACCGATTCGTATTTCATGATCTAAATTATGAGTCTGATATAATTGTCTAACATTTGTCAATTAATTTAAATTCCTTTATTATACAATCCATATTAAATTACATTCATTTAATATCAATTTTTTTTTTTTTGATTTTCTCAATTCTTGTTTTTATTTAAAATTATGATTGATGATAAATAATATGTATCCAAATCATCGAAATTTTTTAAATCCGTACGTATAAAAAAAATTGTTCATGTGATTAATTGGGGACTTACTCAAAGTCCGGAACTTCCTTCTGATCCTCGGACTTTTAAAAGGATGAATTTGTAGTTTTAAAGAATATATTACAACCATTCAGTCCTTTGATTAGATTCCGTTATATAAACCAAAGAATTTTTTAAGAAAGCATTACCCTAAAAAAATTTTATAAAGGAACTACATAATGATCTATTAGAACATCTCTTAATGGTAATTGGTAAGTAATCTCCAATTAAAAAATCAGAACCTCGTGTCATTATAGAAGTTCGTAACGATCTGATTAAAAAGTCAGTTCCTCATACTATTAGGGAGATTAACTCAAAACTGTTTACTCCGAAGTCGTTACATTTCGACATGCCGAATTAATCTCAAAATGAATTAGTAAATTAGAAATTGTAAATAATTCAACAACTTCATATGAATTCAAGTTATTATATATCGTGATGGTCTAGCGGATTACTTACGATAGTAGACTTAAATAGTGTCACGAAATTTGGATGAATCAAGATCGCGCTGTAGTATATTTATTAAAGTGAGAGACGGTAATGAAATACTTGGAGCCGATTAAATGGAAATTTGATGGTGATTATTGTGTAACTAATGATAGTTTTATATTCTCTTTCGGGAATGGCCGCGTTGTAAATTTTAAATTAGGTCGCGCAACGAATGAAAGGAAGGCCATATTTAACGGTTCTTCTTACGAGTATGATCCATTATTTGTTAACAGTGACTTGCACTGTATCAACTTTTATGTATGAATTAAAAATTCATTGTAAGAAAGGTTCTTAAGAAGAGATCAGAAGAACTGGCGACATGGATTATAAAATAAAATATTTCAGATAATCAAAAAATAAAAAAAAAGTGGTGTCAGAGATCTCGGAATACCTTTATAAATTCGAAATTTTATTAGTTAGATAACTCGATCGTTTTGGATTAGTTGCGAGGATAAACCTGTAATATCTAATTATATGCTTCTTCATAAAATAAATAAATTTTTAGCTCGAACGTATTATATTCCTAAATTTAACTAGAGATTGCTTCCAAAATTAATTAATCTATTTTTATGGCCAAATTTAAATGTGGTACAGGAGGTCCATCATTTGGTAATGATCTAGTTCGATGTTATAGAATGTCTTATGAAAAACCGACAAATTAGTGAAGTGTCTTAAGAGAAATTAAAATATACCATAATTTACTTTAAAAGCACTTATTTTGATAAAAAGAGAATAATTTTAACCGTTATCCATTAAATATGGTGTATTTTAAAATAAAAATTTGAAACATTTGTTATATTTTCTAACAACTGATACATTAAATTTACTTAAGAATTGATATAATGAATCGGATGTAATCTTACAATTTACATTATTACAAACAAATATTTTTTCGTATTCTCATAAGCAAAAATATTTTTTACGATCAAAATATTGATTTATTGCGCGAACCAAAGTTTGCATTGAAATAATGAGATAATTGTCTATTGTATTTGTGGTTTGTAAAATCTAATAATTTACACGAAGATTAATGTTTTTTGATCGATCGTATCTGCAGATTGATACTAATCAAGATTTACCTCTGATATCCGAATTCAAAGAAGAAATTTACAGTGCCACAACAGCGCTGAAATTGACAAAAATATATATTATATGGTACAAATATATGTTATATGGTACATACAGTATTTTGATTTGATTATTAAGAAAACAAACGTTTTTATGATCACTGATCGTCACGGAAGTTTAAATGACACGTGATCCCGGTTCTATCTATCACATGCTTATACATTCATATTGTTTATAAGATTCAATTTGGTTAAGTCATCTTTATGAATATGTGTCTTATGAAATTGATTTACTGGTTACATAAGGGCTTAACCGCACCTTTGTTCAATTAGGTCTTTTATTAATTTATAATGATTTATGAAAATTTTTTGTCGAAATTATCACAAAATTTACTCGAAATTTTGAACGATGAGGAATATTATGATGTTACTATTGAAGTTGGTAATGACCCCGACGTAAAAATATTTTGTGCCCATATTGCCATTTTAAATCATCGTTCCCCTTATTTGAGAAAAATTTTGTCAACATGTAAAAAGAATAATGATGAAATTTTAACGAATATTAAATTACCAAATATTTCACCCGAAATTTTTGAAATTGTCTTGAGGTAAAAAATATATAAATTAATGATATTTATGTTATATTTTTAGTAAATATATTTCTTATTTTATTATCATCATATTATTTAGATACATTTATGGAGGAATGGTTTCATTAGAAAAATATGATACTTCAGATATCATTAAAATTTTAGTTGCTGCCAATGAACTTAGTCTTCAGGAATTATTTCTTTATTTTGAATCCTTTTTAATTGAAAATGAGACAAACTGGATGGAACAAAATTTTGATTTGATATATCAAACAAGTTTTAGAATTGATTCTTTGGAACTTAAAAAATATTGTAATGATTTAATTTTTAAAGAGCCAAATAAGATATTTAATTTTCCATGTTTCTCTTCAATTCCAGAAAAACTTTTGGTTACAGTTATTCAGAACGATAATCTTCAAATGGGTGACATTGAAATTTGGGAACGTGTGATTAAATGGGGACTCGCCCAAAATCCGGAACTTCCTTCTGATCTTGCGAACTTTTCAAAAGATGATTTTAGTACATTGAAGAATACTTTACGACGCTGTATTCCTTTTATTAAATTTTATGATTTAACCTCCAAAGAATTTTTGAGGAAAGTATTACCTTATAAAAAAATTTTGCCGAAGGAATTATATAAAAGTTTGTTAAGTTATTTTTTGGATAATAATGACGATGACGAAACAACTAATAATAGTGCTGTTGAAAAGGTTGGATCAAACAACATTGATTCAAAAATCATTACACTTCAACATGCTGAATTAATCTCAAAATGGATTGATAAATTAGAAATTACAGACGAACTAACAAATTCATATGAATTCAAATTATTGTATCGTGACTCTCGTGATGGGTGTGGTGGAATGTATAATAAGTTTAATAAATTTTATGAAGTTTGTAAGGATCAATTTCGCACTGTGACAATCTATAAAGTGAAAGACAGTGATGAAATTCTTGGAGGTTATAATCCGATTGATTGGAAATCCAATGGCAAATACGGTATTACTAATGACAGTTTTATATTCTCATTTAGTGATGGCGGCATTGGAAATTATGCGTTAAGTCGCGTAAAGAATGAAAGTAAAGCTATATTTAATTGTAGTCATAGTATTCCATCATTCGGTCATGGGGATATTGAAATTTTTAATGGAACAATAATTTGTTGTAACAAAAGGTCTTATGAAAACCCGATCAGAACAAACAACGAGTACTGTATTTTAGAAGATTTTGAAGTATTTCAAATTGTTTAAATTGGGAAGGATTATAAAGACAATATTTAAATTAAGGTTTATATATAATTACTTTAAAAATACTCGTTCTAAATAGAATTAAAATATTTATACTTGTATATTATTTTAAATAGAAAAAATTTTGGTCATTAAATATTGAAATACTGTATATGGTGTGAAGCGTTTATACTTTATATAGTTTCTAATAACCAATTTTGCATTTCTTCTCAAGAATATATTATTTTGATTTTTAATCGGAATATTTGTTATGTTTTAATTTGCTACAATCGCTTCCTTATCATTCTTTGATTGTCCATCCACTGCTACGGAACTCTATTCCACTAGCTTCAAGCTCTGAATTTTTTTTACTCTAGTTCCTCGACTCTAACATCACGCCTGGCATTCTCCTCAATAATCTACCTCAGTTTTACGTTCTCAGTCACAACCTCTGCAACCTTTATTCTAAATTCAGGAACCTCAGCATTATTCTCGCCCTCGATTTCAGCAAACTTCTTCCCGAGTTTGACAATCTAATCTAAGAGCTTAGTTTTATCTCTCTCAATGAATCAATAGATTGAGCGTTTAACATTGATTTATACAGGTGGGGACAATTCAAAAGTTCTTCATCATAGATATAAACGAAGCAATGCCTCATCATGATCCGGTTTCATTTAATGTTTTGGATAAGAATCAGTTATACATATTTTGACTCACCGAAAGTTTATATTCCAAAACCTCTGAACAAAAAAGAAGTAAATTAGCTCTGCAAGATCTGAGTTGCAAAGTTTCTTGAATAATTTTTTCGCTAACACTTCTTAAAAATTGAGACACGTCGGTTATGTTTAGGCTCGGAGGAAATAATAGTTTTTCTTTTACAATCAGGTGCTACTTTAGACTTATTTGTTATATTTGTTTCGTATGTCGCACTGTTGTTGAGACGAATAGTTGTCCCGAAGTACAGTGCTAAAGCAAGTGTTGGGTACGTTACAATAATACGTATATTATTAGCCTAAATTTAAAATAAATATTTATTTATTCATTTTTGTTATGTTTTGTATCAAAAATCTAAAAAATGAATTCAAAGATTACTCAGTTCACATTATATTACTCATTAGACTTAAGCTTTTCTAACATACTTTTATCAACACTCATTAGACTCGAACTTTTCAATACTACACATACATATACTCGTTTAAAGCACAATAAGTAACATGAACAACTTTAATAACTCTACTCCTGATGCCTTATCCTCCTCTAAGGCAATCATGGAATCGGTACATGGTGAGTCTTAATTTTGTTTTCTCAATTCTATGAGTAACAATGGAAAGGAAGTTTCTTAAATATTCTTTACTCTAGATTTGGCAGTGATGGCGACGAAGAACTTGGAGACTCAAAATATTTACGAAAAACTTTTACTGCCGTACAAGTATGTCTAAATTTTTTTTTTTTAAAGGCAATGCGTTAATATTTACCTTTGATACATCAGGAACGATCAAGTACTCTTTCAAACGGACTTCAATGGCAATCCGATAGCAATACCGACAAAGATATCAAACATACCCACATTACCAATCACAACTATGCCGGATGCGATATGCTTCTTATATTTGTCCGAAGAAGAAAAAAAGGGAGAAGAAAAGAAGAGAAAATAAAGGGAAGAACGAAAGCAAAAATGATGGTAAAAAAGGAAAGAAGAAGAGAAAAAAGAAACAGAGAAAAATACAGAGATCAATGAACCCAGAGACATTCTTGCATCAACATCTGAATCAGTTAGCAAGCTGGATGAGTATTCTGGAACCAGTCAGTTACTTCGCAAAATGTCCAACAATGGTAAATGTGTCCTGGACGACAAACCACAAAAGAATAACAGCAGTCTCATATGGAGCATCAGTTATAGCTCCGAGAATGGAAGACAGAGTTCTCCTGGCTATGATTCGAAAGAACAACGATTTATATCTTTTCCCACGAAGTTCAAATGGACAAATAAGCCAAAGGATAGAGAATTGGGACTATGTGAATTGTGCGGAAACAATTCCCTGGACTTACCTAGTCAGGTTGAGACCGAATATTCCAATCAAAACGTGCACAATCAATGTTCAAACAAAAAAAAAAGATAACATCTTGTCGGAACTGTGAAACTTGCCGAGATACATTTGTGAACACTTAGATAAAAATAATCATCTTGGGTTTCACCAAATCACAGAGAGAGATTCATTGGATTTTGTTGATGCAGGTTATATTGAATATCTTGATGAAAAAATTAGTCATCTGGTTTTTAGATAAAAATTGCAATATGACATGGGAAAAAGCCTTATAGATGGCCTCACAAATAAATTTATATATCCAGAAAATATTTGTGTAGTCCTGGAAGACACTGATGAACGGATTCCTGTTGAAGAGTTCAACCATCAAATGGAAGAAAGATTTAACCAAATGATTTTTAAAAATATTTGTTAGAACAATTTGTTCATCCTGCATGCTCTACTTTCATTCACAAAATATATTAATACAAACCAAATCTGTACAATACCCCTATACGTCAATAAGCCTATATCTGATATTGGATTGTTTTTGCTGAAGTGTCTTCTGAGTTAATACATTTTCCGGAATTCAGTTTGAGTATCGGGGATGAGAATTTTAACTGCAGGTTTTTTGGTGCTAGGCATGTTACTGGTTGATACATTGCTGATAAATAATAAAATAATAATATATTGTTTTTTAAATAAATTATTATTCAAATAATTTACTTCAATTAAAATTAACAATATTTTATACACGTTTCTTGATTAAATTTTATACAGTAATAATCATTATCAATTAACTATTATAATTTTTAGATCTTAGTGATTTTTTTTCCTTGATTGGCTACGCGATTATTCAACATGTTTATTTGTTTAACCAATGTTATTCGGTTTTACTAATTTCGCCCAGGTTCCCATTGGATCCGACGTAGAACTAGCTCGGATTCCATGTAATGACGGCAGAAGACATGGGTCAGATGATTACAAATGATTACACAATTTAGGTAGGGGGCGAAATTAGTATAGCTGAATAAGCCGATGCTATTCTTATAATCATTTATGTCGTCATTCATTAAATTTCATTTATTTAATAGTATTTGTAATATTTTGATTCGAATAAATATGTGAAATAATTGAGAAGTACTTTTTGTAAAAACATTCAAATTATTCAATTTATACAAAATTATGATTGAACTTTAGGATTTAAAAAATGAATTCCTTTCGTTACAAAGAGAAACATGATAAATCGTTAATTCAACTTCATTGTATTTAAAACAATCTTCATTTTTTTTATTCACATATTATTTAAAGCCTAAATGTACAACGAGCATATCTAAAAAAATTTATAATTACCTATAGATTAATTGCATTATATGTAACAAGCTTCAAGTAAAATTTCCTTAATTTTGCCATTATTCTTCAATTTTGATTGGTTTATATAGAAGTTAATATCCAAATTCAATTTTTAAATTTATTTATAAAAAAAGATGCGCTCTTATGCAAATAATTATTTACATCATACATCACAACATTACGATGATTATTACTTTACTCCTCTCAGATAAAGTAATTTGATGAATGATTGAATAAATTTTATGAACAATAACAAATAATTAAATTACAATTCATCGTTTAAAACAAAATGTTTTATTTAAAATTAACTTATTTTATTATCTAATTTGTTATATTTTTATATATTTATACATTTTCCAAAAGAAATTTGTCAATTTTATTGCTTGAAAAGCGTTACAATATAAATTAATTAATATACAGTATGTTTAATCAAAAACTAATATAATTGTGCAGATAACTTGTATATTGGAATGTCATCATAAGCTAAGAGAAGAATTACTATTATTATTTTTTTGATAAATATCTAGAAATAGTATATGAATTTTTATATCGCCTACTTTATAACATTAAATTATTCTAGCCCATCTAATCCTTGCTCTCAGAGTTCCTGCATTTCTCTCAGTTTACCGATAAAAATTTCATTGCAATTGTAACATTTTTTGATAAAGTTTGTTTTGCAAGACCAACTCTCATCTTGCAGTAATTAGTTTTGGTTGACAACCAACATCTTATAAGTATAAATTAAACAGTATCTTTTGGATAGTCAAATCCATTTGATGTCCTGAGCGATCAACATGAAGACAATATGATGGATCACATTGTGTATGATCTTAAAGTTTGTTTAACTAATTTGATATAACCCTGCGAGTGATACTTTTCTCCAAGAGATGTGACACTTGTATTGCAGTAAAAAGCATAATAGGACCAATTTCTTTTCAATAGTCCTAATTTTCTCCATGACTCCCTATTGAAAATATATATATTGTAAATGCCAGTTCTTTTATGCTGATAAAAATAAGCGTTATATGTGTATGTAGCAGAAGGTTTAATAATTTGCGAAGTGAAATAAAGTATAACAATTTACTAATAAATGTATCACTGTTGGTCAATTCTCGAATGTAACACAATAAAACTTTAAAAATAAAACGTAAATTAATCGGTTGTCTTTACATCGATTTAAAATGCCTATTTATACTGAAAATAACTACGCTAAATTCTACCTAACATATCTAACATATTAAATTAATGTTACTTATTTTATTTATTTTACATGTTATATTGCATATGTATGTATGCTATGTTTAACATATCAAACATTTGCAATATTCGTAACATATACTATGACATTCGTGACATTCGCAACATTCGCAACATGATCGGCGATCCCGTGACTATTCGACTATGACAATATTAATATATGCAATATTTAACACATTCATAAATAATTTGCCTAAAACTACTATAATCTAAAATACAATGAGCTTCATCGATCACAAAATGCACTTTTGCCACATTTGTTTCGTGATTTTTGCTGTTGAATTTTGTATAATATAGTTATAAACATCTTAAATTCATCTAAATATGAGAATGAGGTGAATTGTTTTAAAGCGACAGATCTTTCTATGTATATATCATTAAAATTAGGAAGAATGGTTAAATTCGTATAATGATGAGTGAATTATGGCCTTTTTAATCTTAAATATGCATTATCTTGATTGACTAAAAAAGTTTAAATAATTTATGTTGATTATAAAGATATTGCAGCTCTTTTTTGATGATTAATTTTTTGTGCATTATCACTTATCAAGATCTATCTTTGATAGTCACTTTAAAAATTATACTATCTTTAATTACTGCAGCATGTATATAATAGGCCAATCTACCTCTAAATCTGTTTTTTTGAGCAGTAATCTGAATCTCTTAGGATTTTTACTTTTAAATGCCTGCTGACATAATATTTATCACTCTTTTATTAACTAAAATGTATAAATACATATTTGAAGCTGAACTAAACCCGTAAATTGGGTGTCTTTTAATATGTTATACTTCTTCAACAATTGGTACTAAATAATGAAATAAAGGCTTTTCTTGGAGTTTCTAATAATGTTATAGTTCATTTCTGAATTGACCCAATGGCCTAATCATTCAGCGGAGTTTTTATATCAAAAAGTGATACAAAGCTGTATTCTATTATTTTAATTATTCTAATACTATATATTCTAGAACTTGTTGATGATTTTGGCTGCTGATGAAATTCTATCCAGTCAGAAGTCATTGACTCAAATGTTGTGTAAAACTCGAATAATGACTAGATGTGTTATATAATATATTTCCATTTTTGATATTTCTTGAAAGGATTGAATAGTATGTAATGTTCCTTTACTAATAGGATGGCAAATCAAATAAACTATAGTCTTTTCATGGTTAATTGTAAAATTCATTTTGCCAAAGTTCAACATTTAAACTTATTTCATTATCATTAACTTATGTTTCTTTCCTGACATCTTTGTATGTAACGGATCATCAGTTCTCTTTCCACAATTTCAAATTTCAATTCTCTTTCTTCGATTTCCTTCTCATTTTTTCCAACTTAGTTTGTATAAAATCAGGTTTGTTGAATTGGTTCCGGTTTATACCATTTGATAAATGCTAATCGATGAGTTTTAAGTTCACCCAAAATTCTCATTGTATGCTCAAAATATAATTGTACTCATCCAGGAAATAAATCACTCATTTGTTTCGTTATCTTGGATGAAATTTGCTAAAACATTTGCATTTTTCAAGTATCGAGGTGCCATTACTGATGCAAAAATTTCTGCTAAAATTCAAACACATCCAAACTGATTAGCCATATTTGGCACAACAATAGATGGATTGGATGGTGATAAATGTATGTGCTCATAAGCATTGTTAAGTATCGGTTAGGATTTGATAAATGTTATTAAGTAAGCCACCTGATTTCTTTTTGGTATAAGCATTTTACCAGGAAATGGCTCACAACTGACAATTGTATCATCAACTTCTTGGCAGAAAATTTCCTAAATCAATTCAGCTCAGAAATTTTGTGATCTAGATTTATTAAACAAACAAATGCATTAGCAAAAGTTAAAGTTCCATTGATAATAAAATAATTAATTGTATCATTATTAAAAAATGCTAAGCTTCTGGCAGCTGCTCATGGTTGTATTAATTTTAAACCTTCAGCAAGCTTTGTATTAGATGATTGGGATGATACAAATTCATCAAGTCAACAATTCTGCATGATGATTCGTAAAATTCAGGTTCAATTTGATGATGACTATTGGGTATAAAAGTATCAAAAAATAAATAAAAAAGAATATTCTAATCATGTATGAAATTTTGTACAAAATTAGCCATTATTTTGTAATAAAATAATTAAAATATAAAGATATGTAAATTACATTTGCAATTTCTTATGAATAATGAATATTTTGTAATTAAATAATAAATTTAAAGTTTCAAACAATTGAGTATAGATGAGGTTTTGAATATTATGTAATAAACTTAACCATTTTACTTTGTTATTTATACTGTCAATTATTCTTTGAAGAACTACTGGATACTTCAAATTCATTGGCTGGTGTGAAAACATGTGATTTATAGTTTTTTATTTGCCAGATTACTTATAACTAATTTTCATTCAATTTAATATAATTAATTTCTTCATTGTATTGTAAATAATAATTTTGTATGATACACTATATTTGATTCATTTTCAACTATTTCATGCCATTCTTCAGATACACTGTTCCATGCTTAATAAGTACATTGTATAATTGTAATATCATTAACATTTCCAAATATGATTCCAATCTTCAATTGTTTTATAACATCAAATAGAATTCTACATGTCTAATCTTCTTTCATATAGTATTTTAAGTATCAGCAAATGTTATGTTGATTGTTTAATTTTGTAACTTAATATCTTTAAATTATAAAAATAGCATTATCTGACATTATGAAATTTTTACTGCATCATTTTTTTCCCATTCTACATCTAAGAAACTTCAGTAATCTTTAGTGTACATCTAGTAATAAATGTTGGATAAACGTAATAATTGCATCTGAAACTAGAATTCTAACCATAATATTAAAAATATTAAATGAATTTTAATGCAAATAAATGGATTTCAAATTAATTTGCTGTGTATTTTGGGCATCTACTGTTAATTAAATTTTATAATATTCTTATAAGCTCCAATATTTTAATCTTATAATTTATTCCAACTTTTACTAAATAATAATATTAAATAATTTTTTTAGTAGAAATGTGTTTTAGTTTATTTTATATTCTACTATTTTGTTGATTGAAATACCATTATTTTATAAGTATATGTATTGTTTAATCTTAATTACTGTAATCTTTAATTTTTAAATTTGGTTTTTGCAACTTGATGAATTTTTAACAATTTGAAGTTATAAAATACAGCTCTATATTTTTAATCAAACATTTTTCTTTAACGTTTTTGTCAGGAATTAAAATAACAGAACTATAGACATTATGCTTGTATTTGATTATTCATTCAAGGCTATTAATGGATCTGAAATTTATTTATAATCCTCAAGAATGAAGTACATAATGAATTGGTAAATATATTTACTAGTTGCCAACAATTAGAAAATATTGAATTTGGTGTGGATATATATATTTATCTGAAAAGAAGGTATTGGAAATTGTTGCAGATTATGTGACAAATAATTTTTATGAATTAATATTCCAAATTCAGGCTTTGCATCTCCTGAAGTCGTTCAATATATCAATTTCTTTTGCCTCAATGAGGTGAGTTTCATTTTCGTTGAGATCAAAAAAGCCAGAAATAGCAATTAATTTTCCAACTTGTAGTCTTGAAGCGAGCCTTTTAAAGCATGAGTCAGGCCCTGCTTCATATACTGTACAATATGTATTTTGAAATTGATCTTCTCTTTACTTGCAAAGCTAAAATTTCTTTAGAGATTATTAAAGACTAAGATTGAATTCATCATCTTTTTATAAAGTTTGAAATTTTGTAGTCCAATCAGATAAATAATCTTTAGTCATGTAGCATGTAGTATTCAAAAGTAGTCTAACTTTTCACAATATGTTGAGTTTAATAAATGCTGATTTTTGTAATAATTACTGGAGTTTAAGAATGAATGAAATTAATAGATTTATTTGTATAACTATTGTTATTATTAATTTTATAATAAGACTAAATAAATTGAAGTTTAACGAAAATATTTGGGAAACTAATAAATCTTTTAATATATTCTCTTTTAAAAATAAATGTTTAAATTAAATTTGTTAATATTTGATAATAATAATAATTACTATTAGATTTAAATTTTTCAGCATATTTATCTTTAACATGAATGTCTAAATTAAATTTGTTAATATTTGATGATAATAATAATTTTCATTAGCTGATTAATTGATAAATTCTGTTAAGACTCTTAGAGTGTTAACCAACAACATATAGAATTTGATGTCATTTCAATTGTAACACCATATTCAGAATAAAAATTCTTTCTATTTTCCAATATTTTCTAATATTTATAAACTTGTATTTGAGGTTTGCATCATGCTGCAACACTTCCTTTTCCAATAAATTCATTAATAATAGTAAACTTTCTTTCTTAATAATGATTGATTAAGTGTGAATAAAATACATTAATAAAATAATATTATTTTCACTAGTACCTGATCTACATCCTTTTTTTGGAATCTGGTTTTGCATCAAGATTGTAGAAAATAATTTATTTAAAAAATTATTTCAAATAATTTTTTTTGTGATCATTATTTTTTAAATCAGTAATGTTATAACTATTACAACCAATCTATTTATTAATCCTGTAGATTATAGAGGTAGTTGAATTATTGTTTTTTTGCTAGTATAATAAAGTGAAATCTATTGCTACTTTATCTTTATCTTTATCGATACACGTAATCATTATATGCTCATTAATTGGTATACTGAAAGCTGTGAGTGTACTTCAGAAGTCTTTTGTTATTATTTATAATAGGAAACGTAAGAAACCTTCTTATTCCTGACTAAGTATAAGTGTAATATGTCTTTATTGGTTTTTTGAAATATGCAATTAATTACCTTTTATAATAATTATTATTCATCATATCTTTATTTGCAACATCTTATAATCGCAAATGTATTAATCTATATATATATTGTGATGGTAGTTGAATTACAAGTTTTTAAAAAGAACTATCCAATAATAATCTAACTTTTCACAAGAGGGAAGGTTGCTCTCCTTCAAAGTAGTGGATAATTTAACAACATTAAGAGCAGCCTCAAGTTTAAACTGACAGTTACTGATAATTCTAAAGAAAAAGGTAATGATGACCATTAATCCTCAAATACAATATATTTAAATCATCATCACTAGAATAATAACGTAAAATTTGTTGCTAAATGACTTTCTTCTGCTTAATAAAGAATATATTTTTATCAATTTTTTTGAAACGTGCAGTTATGTCTATTTAGTTTGCAACATTTCTTCTAGTGGGTAATTATGAAGGTTTCACACATTTTAATGTGAAATAATCTTAGAGGTACAAGAATTCCATCTTCAGGCGATATCCATTTAAAAACCAAAGACTTTAAGAGTGCATTCATTCAAAACTATCATTATCATTATAAAGGTCCAAGAAGGCGATGAGTTGTTCAGTGTTGAAGGAAGTGGAAAAAGGCATTGTGATTAACATTATAGCGTAAAATATATCACACATCTTCAGAAGACTTCTTTTAAGAAACATTATTTAAATAATAAGACCGTTTAAGGTTAGTTCTTTCTTTAGTTTTATAAGTGATTTGTCTATATTAATAGCTCCTTTCACTTCTTTAAACAAATAATACTTATATAGTGTGTTAGCACCTCCGTCCAAATTTTGTACATATTAATTAACGTTAAATTATTGAGTTTTTCATGCTATTCTAGTAATTTATAATAAATTACTTCTTTAAAATGATTGGTCAAAATTATTCTTATAAACAATGAGTTTTTAATATCATTTTCTTTTAAGTGCAAGAAAGTAAGCTTTTGATTTTTAGTTTTAGAGTATAGTGATATCACAACCATAAAGGTCAAAGTTCTAGATAATGATGACTTACGTTTATTATTAATTGCACATTTAATGATTAATTTAAGAGTGCATTCCCCTGCTGATTTAGGAATCAAAAGTATTTGATTGTCTTATAGTAAGATATTCCTGGCCAGTGATAGAATAGTTACTTTCTGTATAATTTAAAGATCTGCTAGCATATGTAATAATTCCAAAAATCCTGGATTCCTGTAATAATTTAAGGAAAGTTTAGCTAAAAAACTTATGTTTGTTTTTAAACTGTTTATCCATTTTTTATTTGTAACAGGAAGCTCTTTATATGATAGCTCATGTTTTATTTTTGTTGAGTTACCATGTAAAATTTTTATTATGAATCGTTTATTGATAGCTTCATAATTTTCTGTATAAAATATTATGTCTATAGTTTTATCCTTAAAGGAATAAACTTGAAGTTTAAACTAATAGCCTGACATTCTGTTCATTGTATTAAGAGTTAATAGATTCCCTGTTCATTCCTTATGATTCCTGGATGGTTAATAAAAGTGTAAAATTAGCTGTAAAGTTAACACAAGCTGAATAAAATTTCAAAACATTCTTGTGCTATATTGGAATTTGAGAGTTTTCCAAATCTTGTTATATTTAGAGATTATATTTTGTTAGCATTTAATGATGCTCTATTTGCACCTGTATTAGTGGCATATTGTTGTATAATAAGCTAAAAGAATTCGTGTTAAACTCCATTAGTCCTTTAAGAACTTACGGGTTCAGAAGCTATTTACATCAAAGAATCAAAGGTAATAGATATTACAATCCAAAAAGATATATGTTGGTTATGATGAAATCTTATTTAATAATAAAAATACTCAACATAGTGCATTTTACTATTAAATTCTTTGTATGAAATAGTAGTTCAAGATCAATGTTTTTTCTTATGTTTAAAGATTTGATAATAATAGAATTATTGTTTTTCAGTTGATTATCTTTATGTGATAATGTCATTCATATTATCAAAGTTAAGTTATTCAGCATATTTAAAATTTGTAAATCAAAAGTATAATTATTCCAATACCAGGCTGTTGAATTTCTTTGACATTGTGTCATTATCCATAAATTCTAATATACACTTGTATTTTTTTTTATGAAATAAAGCAATATAGTTGTTATTTCTTTTATAAGAATTCTATATTTTATTATCTAGCTTTTTAATGTTTTTTCATTTATTCATTAATATTGTATAACAATAGATAAAAGGTGAACCCCTCTGGAACCCAGCAAAATTTATAAGTTCTAGAATCTTGTTTTACGGAAATCTTTTATAATGCAAGTTTAAAAGATTCTTTAAAATATAATGATCGTCCATCCATAGTAATACCAAGAATCTATAAATGTTTTAAGGTGTTGGCATATCTTATCAATCTTTTAGCTTCCTATGCTTTATTAGTTGCAAGATTTCTACTGTTTTTTTATCATGTTTTTGCAGTTCCCCAATACATTTAAATATAATTAAGTTCTGTATTAAATTTTGATAATAAGGAAAATAATCTTTATCCTCATGTTTTGTTATCTTGTAATATGATTTTTGTGATAAATTTTTAAATTTGTTATGTATATAATTTAGCTGCTCATTCCATGCTTCTAAGACTGGAAAATTTTAAATTATGTGATTATCATTGGAATTTTGTTTAGTACCAATGAAGCTTCTATAATACACAAAAATAACAACCGATCAAGTAAAGTCAGGGCCGGAAACAGTCACTCCAATGTAGCCGTGATTACTTCTTGCTGTCCACATATCAGTGGTCAAATGAATATACGTATCATTTGATCTATGGCTAATATGGGTACTCAATTAAGCAATAAGCATATGGTTGATTATTAACAAATTGCTGCTTACTTTTTAAGTGTCCACTTAAATTTGATGTACTACCTTCAGTACATGTATAAGTGGCTCCACAGTAGTTACATTTTGCTTTGGTTCCACTCAAATTATTAAATGAATTGCCAAAAATACAATTAAAGATCGTTAGAACTTGAATTAGCAAAAATTGTATGTATACATATTTATGTACTATTTTAAATATTTATGTCCTCTTTACTATCTCTAATATTAACAATTATAAATAATAAATGTTAGTTCAAATTGTCTGTTTTTTTTACAGCAAATTATATATTTGATATAACGAATTATAAGTTGAATTTATTGTTATGGAAATCTATTCCTTAAAGTCATTAATAGACCACCATTTGTAGTCGAAATATTTGATTCTTTGGTTTTGAGCTATTAGTACTATTTAATGCTTTAATGTATGAAAGAATGATAACATCATATTGCATTAGTTACTTCTCCTCTATAATTGTACTTGATTCCTCTTTTTCCCTTCTCCTCATCCTTTATCTTATACAAAGAAATCCTCCGATACTTCTAGGTTATACTCTTCCACGCGGTGATATATTTCTCCAGTTCTTGAAATCATTAAATATTTTATTGTAATTGTATTATAGCATTGTAATTATTGAATTATTTTAGGTAATCTATAATTTGTCCATTAATCAGCTAAGTTCGAATAAATAGATAAATCTTGTTTGAATAGGAATCAAATCAATATATAGTGAACAAGAAATAGAAATATTCTATAGTGTTAACTCAATTTCATCTGAGATTATTGGTAATTTACCTATTTTGTAGTTTTAAACAGGATGGAATATTTTGACAACCTAGCAAGTTCATTGATTACCCAAATTATACCATTGTTGCTTTCATGTGATTATACTTTCAACTATTGTAATAAATAATGAAAGGATATTGAAAATATGTTTAATCAATCATTATTGTCAATTCTTTCACATTTAATAACTGCTAAAATATTTTGCAGCAGTAAAACTATTTCTTTCTCCTCCACAAGCTTCATTCATGTATCTCATCACAAATATATTTTCATCACTATATTTATCCCTAATTTTACTTGTTAATCTAAACTTTCTTTTCCAATTTTCTCTAACTTTATCAACAAACAACATTTAAAATTTTATATGTAGAGATTATATAAGTATGTCTTTTTATTCTATAGACTATATTACTTATTTCTTTCACCGTAGATAATTTTGATAATAATTTTAGTAATAGATAATTCAATAAAATAATTTCAATATTAATTAATAATAGAAAATTGAAGAGAATTATTATCAATTAATATGAAGAATACCGTTTTGTTTTATTTTCTCGACTTTAATAAAAAAAGTCAACATAGGTTTACTAGCTTTAATCCATTAATGTAGTTGAAATTATATTGATTACCCAATGAAAAATAATGCAACTATGATCCAATCATATTGGTGACGTTATCAGTTGTTTCATTTTTAGCTAATAAATTAGTTTGTTATTATATGCACCTGATTAATTTTTATTGAATGCTTTTTTGATATTACATTTAGTTATTATATAGTTTGTTTTGTTCAAATGTTTAGATAGTGAATCGGAATATTTTTATCTAAGAATATGGAAAATATTTCCATTCAGAAGTATAATTAGTATTATCAAGTTAAAAGCAAAATGTATGAGACATATTTAAATAATTTCGTTATTTATATTACTAATTGATTCGTGGCTTTGATTTTGTGCAACAGTTTATTTATTTTATTGAGGCTATGATTATGGCTATGAACTTAAGGCTGTAATTTTCTTAATATGATTTTGAGACTATGATTGATTATGTTTATATTAATATCATAGAACAATATGAATTGCAGCTATGTTCATGGCTTTGGTTTTGAGGCTGTAATTATGGGTATAGCATTTTAGTTTTTAATAACAATTTTAATAAATATTATTAAACTCATTATAAAATTATTAAATCTTTATGATAGGCTATTAAAAATTATAGAATAACCGACAATAACAACGCGAAATTATGTTTGAAGATTATATCCAAAATTTAAATACTTGACCGTACTATAGATATGATATTGTGCCTGATATTTATTATTCGAAATATATTATTCGAAATACATTAATAAAATTTATTCAAATTTATGGGCTTGTGCCATATTGCTTAGCCTCATTTATATTGAATAGTTTCCATGCTAATCAGCGAATCAACACTGACACGTAAGCTCAACTTTTTTTTTGCTTAGTTCGATTTCCAAATTTGGTTTAAACTTTTGCAAAATTTATACTTACGCATCATATTATACAGGTAAAAATATTATGTGAAAAAAATGCTTTGGCTTACATAATCATTCATAAAAATTTTTTCATAGTTGCTGATGAATAATGAATATTAATAATAGAGAAATGACAATAGAGTAAAATAAACTATTATGTATATCATATCATACATAATATTATATTTATTCCAGCCCAAAAGATAATATTATAACAAATTTATTCCTTTTTAGCGGACTTTTAAATAAATTTCTAATATAGTTAAACAACATTTAATACTATAATACATTATATGATAAATTTCTATCTTACACGTTCCCTTTTTATATAACTAATTCATTCAATTACTTTTTAATTAATATTAATAAATTTTCATATCATGTTAAATCACGATTATTATTGTTATTTCTATTTCAGCTTAACATAATTTATGACATTTCAAATCCTGTTACAAATTTTAAAAGTCTTAACGGTTTTTTTCATATATTTTTCATCTGATTATCAACAAATCATAATCAAGTTTTGATTACCATTCAAACTGATGATCGAAGTCAATTTATTCCCTACTTGACAATATTATTATTGAATTTGTCGTTGCTTATCTACAATTATGATGAAATCTTTAAAAGTCCGTTGCAAGATTTACGAAATAATATTTAAATTTACATGAATTTGATTTACCTGTTATTTCTAATCGATTTATTACTTTCAAACTTTAAAATTATTCTTTAGATCTTATCGTTGAGGCGGTTAAGCTCATGATGCACTAATTTTGTTAAAATTATTCAAAAAATCTAAATAAATTGTTATATATCTTTGATATAATTTTTTTGTTGAAGATACTTCAATAATTAAATTGTGGAGTTTAGCATTGTTATAAGTTAGCTTTCTTAAATGGAAAATTGAAAGAAGCTCTAGCTTTACACAAGCATCTATTTAATCATATATCCATACTTTGGATATCATTTTTAATGAGCAATAATTTAATGAGTTAAATATCTCCCTTAATAAGCATCCGATCATAAATCGTTTTTAGTACGATTTTTAACTAGACACCAAATATTTCTGAAGTATGACAAAACCGTTATGCGTAATTCCAATGTTTTATTTTTTATGGGTCTTCTATCATCAAAAAGCATTAAACATTTTAATTAACAGGATAGTAAAAATTGATTCAAAATTAATTATTTAAAATCGATTAGTGAAATTCCGTTATGCAAATAGTTGTGAGTTATTTATGTCAATATAAAATCAATATTTATTAACACCAAATTTAGGGTAGATCTCCAGGCAGAATTAAGAACGCTGTGAAATCCTGCCTAAAATTTCTCAACTCTGATGTGATTAAATTAGAGGGTTACAAATACACAAAATCACCAAATAAGTAATAGTCGATTTACATTGCATATAAATTATACATTCTTCATTCCGATTACTTACTAACGTTTTTGTTGTATTTTCTTTTTGTAAAACAAAAAAAATGCCTTCAAAATTTTTGGAAGAGTTGTCCGAGGATTATAAAAAACTTTTTGAAGCTGAAATAGGATATGATGTTATTATATATGTAGGAGAAGAACCAAATGTCAAAGAAATTCATGCACATTCAAATATTTTATGTGCTAGGTCTCAATATTTTCGTGCTGCTTTTTTCAACGAATGGGCTAAAAAAGAAGGAAAATTTATTTTTAGAAAACAAAATATTAAACCGCATTTGTTTGATATTATTCTTAGGTAATACATACTTAACCTTCATGATATTTCTTTTTCAAAAAAAAAAAAGTACTCAAGTTTAAATTAATTATTAATTATTAAATTAATTACATTTGTAGATTCATTTATTATGGAAATATTGAGTTAAAAAAATTTACAAGGCCCTGATGTGTTGAACTTGTTGATTGCAGTGGATGAACTTAATATTCATTCATTGATTACTTTATATTCAGCAATATTTGATTGAACATCAAATTGAATTCTTACATCAAAATCCAACCGGTATCCTTGAAATTGTTTATCAGCATGAAACTTTTGCAGATTTATGGAATTTCTGTTTTGAAAAAATTTGTAAAGAATCCAAAATTCTCTTTGATTCATTAATTTAAAAGCTTCTTTATTAGAATTATTATTAAAACGGGATGATTTGAATATGGATGAAATTGAAATTTGGAATAGCTTATTGAAATGGTGTTTCGCTCAACAGAACGTAATGAATGACCCAACAAAATGGAGCAAAGATGATATTACGAAGATTGAAAGGTCATTGCATAGATTTATTCCATTGATTCGATTTTATGATATTGAACCAACAGAATTCTTTTACAAGGTTCATTGTTATAGGGACATCTTACCACAAGATTTAATTCATGATCTATTAGAGTATCATATTGTTCCTAATAAGAAAATTAAAGCTAATAAGCCTCCTTCAAGGAAGCCAAATCTAAAATTTAAACTTGACTCAAACTTGATTAAGTCAAATCTTGTTCCTCTTTTCGCTTCGTGGATTGATAAGAAAGAATCTCCATATTATGATAAAAAAGATATTCCCTATGAATTTAAGTTATTATATCGTTCAAGTAGGGATGGATTTGATACTAAATCATTTCATAAAAATTGTGATAATAAGGGAGCTACTATTTGTGTAGCAAAAATTCAAGATTCAACTAAATTAATTGGAGGTTACAATCCACTTGATTGGAGCGGAAATGATTGGAAAAATACTAAAGATAGTTTTTTATTTAGTTTTGCAGATTAGAAAAGTATTTCTATTGCCACAACAAAGTTGTCTTATATTAATGGAAATGGAAAAGGTAGTGCTGTTTATTGTGGTGCCCATCATGGGCCACAAATGGGAGATTTATACTGCGGTAGCTCTAATAATTGGTATTATTATGGTGGTGTGGATTACTATCCTAACTTAGATATTCCAAATAATGTTACAATAAAAGACTATGAAGTATTTCAGGTGATTAAAAAGTAAAAAGTAATTTTAACATTGAGGAAAGTAATTATTATGTACTGTATTTATGCTTAATGATAGCAGTCTTGCAACATGAAATTATTAGAGCCAGCGATTTTTTGCGAAATTATGTGATAAAGGTATTTCGAGGTGTTGCATCAAAACATTTGGTTGATTATCCAATTTTTATTATTGTGTGATAAATCTGGAATATACATTGATATTTAGATTTTTTTTTTACTAAATAACTAATTAAGGCTGACCATTTAATATTATATTGCATAGTTTAATGTAAACAAATTTATGCATCTTTTTCCTGCTGTTTTTATTCAATTTGAAGTAATAAAATTTATAGTGTATTTTATATTTCTTGCATGCATCTTTACATATTTCTACAAGTTTCAATCGTAATTTAATACAAATAATTTTAATCACTGTAGAAACATATTTATTATCTTTCTTTAAATCATTTTTCATAATTAGCTTTTATGGGACTAATTATAATCTAGTATTGAGAGCCAAAAACAAAAAAATCGCACTGTACTAGATAGAAATCGTAAAGTAAAAATATATTAAAACCACTGATTATCTAGTAAATGGCAACATTTTCTCGTAACTAATTGTTAACACATTTCTTTAACCTTAAAGATTTGAATAAAGTGGATTAAACTAATATTAATTGTAAATTACAAAGAATTTTGCTTCAAATATATAGACATTTCCTCTTTTAGTTTAAAAGTAAATTTTTTTACCCAAGCAAATTACTTTAGAAACACAAAATAGTGTTTTTTATTTGAATCAATGTCCCCTAATGATTCCATATTTAATATATATTACCGTATTTTATTGTAAATTATGATGTGTAATACAAAATAGAACTATAATAAAAAAATATTTATATTCAACCATAATTTTAAAATTTATTTGTAACTTTAAGAAAAACAAATGCTTTATTATTCTAATACAAAAAAAAAACATACAAAAATATATTTATGAATAAATATTATTCACGCAAATTCTACAAAATTTGAAATACTTCAAATTCTTTTACGGGCGAAGCAATATTTCTCGCTCTAATCAGTTTTTCATAATTTGCTTTGCGGCAACTAACACATAACCCGAGAAAGAAAGTTAAATGCAAATCACCATTTCCAAATGATGGACCGCAATTTGAAGAATTAAATATAGATCGTTCTTCATCCATTACACGACTTAAAATATAACCATTTTTTTCAAAAGAAAATATAAAACTATTTTTAGTAGTTCCAAAACTGTTATTAGATTTCCATTCAATTGGATTATATCCTCCAAGAATTTCATCACTGGCTTCCAATTTAATTAATGTTATAGTACGGGGCCGGTTATCACAAATTTTATGGAATTTATTTGGAGCAAATCCATCACGAGATGCACGAAAAATTAATTTAAATTCATACAAATTTTTTATTTTGTCTGTATATTCTAACCTATCAATCCATTTTGAGATTAATTCAACATGTCGAAATGTAATGATTGTAGAATCAATATTTTTTGACCTTATTTTGAGTTCTGATATTTCATCTGGCTTATTTGTCATAATCGGTTTGCTATCATTATTTAAAAAATCTTTTAATAATCCTTTATATAATTCCTTTGGGAAAACTTTTTTGTAAGGTAACACTTTTTCCGAAAATTCTTTGGAAGTTAAATTATGGAATCCAATTAAAGGAATACAATGTTGTAAAGTATTCTTTAAAGCGTTAAAGTCATCCTTTGTATAACTTTCAACGTTAGAGGGAAGTCTCGGATTTTGAGCAAGTCCCCATTTAATTACATTTTCCCAAACTTGTATTTCATTCAATTGAACATTTTTATTTTGAATAAGTGTGATCAAAAGTTTTTCTGAAATTATAGAAAAGTTTGGAGAATTGAAAATCTTATTTGGTTCTTTAGCGACTAAATCAGTACAATATTTTTGAAGTTGTAAAAAAGAATTATTTTCAAAACTCGTGCGATATATCAAATCAAAGTTTTGTTCCATCCAATCTGATTTCTTTTCAATCAAAAAGGTTTCTAAATAGGGGAACAATTCTCGTAGACTAAGTTCGTTAGCAGTGATCAAGATATTAATGATATCTGAAACCTCATATTCTTCCAAAGATAATTTTCCTCCATAAATATATCTGAAATAAATGCTTGTAATTAATAAAATATAATTATAATTACGAATATTTATTTATAATTTTTTTCTTTACCTTAAGATCACACTAAAAATTTCAGGTAAAATATTCGGTAATTTGATATGTGTCAAAGTTTCATTTTGTTTCTTTTTATTAGTTGATAAAATTCTTTTCAAATAAGGGGAACGATAATTTAAGATAACCATGTGAGCACGAAAAATTTTTACGTTAGGATCATTACCGACTTCAATTGTAATATCATAATATTCTTCATCATTTAAAATTTCAAGTAGATTCTTTGACAATCTTGGTAAAAGATTATTATCGACCATTACAATTATTAAAAATAAAAATGGATAAGAAAAAGTTAAAAATCGTTGCAGATCATTTTTAATTTGCTTTCTGACGCAGCATTACGCAATCTCTCCAAATATAGAAAAGTGCGGTAGTGGTAGATCTGTCACGAAAATCACATGATAGAGTATTGATAAATTTTCATCAGCGCGGCCTTGCTAAAATAAAGCCATTTATACCTTTTTTTGTAGCAATTTCGTAGTAATAATTATAATAATGAATACAAATGCTGCTTGTTATAATGACACGTTGGGGACTGAAGATTTTTGTCGCTATAACAAGATGTCATTATAACAATCTTTTTTATTATAACAACAACATATTTATAAAATAGTGCATGTCATTTTGTTATAATTAAAATTTGCATTACAGTTTATTATTACTTGTATAACGGACACTAAATACATTCCTATAGGCTATAGCGACTGTCGTTATATTCATGATGTTATTGTATCAAGCTTGATTAAGGCTTTGTTTATCAGCAAATTTAAATATAAAAAATTTATCATTTTAACTATATGTCAGTTTATCAGGACGTCATTATAACAAGCGGCACTTGTATGTATCTATTTCGCTTTCAGTTTTCCAATAAAAAAAAAAAAATTTGCATTGAAAAATTTTTAATAACTTGAAAATATGATAATAAAATAAAACAACCAAATTGATAAATTTGAATGAATATTATTCACATTAATTCTATGAAATTTGAAATACTTCAAAATCTTCTACAAAAGAACTTTTATCGTTTTCTCTAATCAATTTTTTATAATTATTTCTTACGCAACGAACTCTTAGAAATCCAAAAAATATAAATAAATTTATGTCACTAGTCCCAAATGATGGACCATTATATGGATTATTATTAATAGCTTTCTTATCATTGATCACACGGCTCAAAATATTATTATTATTCTTAAATGAAAATATAAAACTACTTTTGGTAATTCCAAAACTATTATTAGATTTCCAACCAATCGGATTATATCCTCCCAGTATTTCATCACTGTCCTTAACTTTAATAATTGTTACTGTAGTTACTGTGCGAGATTGATTATCGCAAATAATATGAAAATCTTTAGGATTAAATCCATCACGAGATGCACGAAAAATTAATTTGAATTCGTAAGAATTATTTGTTTTGTCCATATACTCTAATCCATCAATCCATTTTGAGATTAATTCAACGTGTTGAAATGTAATAATCATAGAATCAACATTTTTTAAATTTGTTCCAATAACCTCATTAGTTACACATTGTTCCAATTTATCAGTTTGTTCAATTGGTTTTCTATCATTATTTAGAAAATCTTTTAATAAACTTTTATACAATTCCTTTGGAAAAACCTTTTTGTAAGGTAATACTTTTTCTGAAAATTCCTTAGAAGTTAAATCATGGAATCTAATTAAAGGAATACATTGCTGCAAAGTATTCTTTAAAGTTTTAAAATCATTTTTTGAATAGCTTTCAATTTTAGAGGGAAGTTCCGGATTTTGTGCAATACCCCATTTAATCATATGTTCCCAAACTTGTACTTCACTTATTTGAACACCTTTATTCTGAATAAGTGAGGTAAAAAGTTTTTCCGAAATTGAAGAAAAATTTGAAGAATTGAAAATCTTAATTGGTTCTTTAATGATTAAATCAGTACAATATTTTTGAAGTTGTAAAAAAGAATTATTTTCAAAGCTCGTTCGATATACTAAATCAAAGTTTTGTTCCATCCAACTTGTTTTGTTTTCAATCAAAAAGGTTTCTAAATAGGGGAATAGTTCTTGAAGATTAAGTTCATTGGCAGCGACCAAAATTTTAATGATATCTAAAACATCATATTCTTCCAAAGATAGTTTTCCTCCATAAATATACCTAAAATAAATAATTACAAATATTAAAAAATTGCTTTTTAACGCCTATTTTTATAATCTTATAAAATTCTTACCTCAAAATCACATTAAAAATTTCGGGCAAAATATTCGGTAATTTAATATGTACCAAAGTTTCATCATTTTTCTTTTTATTAGTTGACAAAATTCTTCTTAAATAAGGGGAACGATAATTTAAGATAATCATATGAGCGCGGAATATTTTTACATCGGGGTCATTACCAACTTCAATTGTGATGTCATAATATTCTTCATCATCTAAAATTTCAAGTAAATTCTGTGATAATTTCGGTAAAAGTTTATTATCGACCATTATAATTATTAAAAAATAAAAGTGGTCAAGAAAAAAGTTGTTTTAATATATATTTTTTTTTCGGACGCAGCATTACGCCATCTTTCCAAATATAGGAAAGTGGACAGTGGAGTATCCTATCACGAAAATCACATGGTAGAGTATTAATAATCTGTAAAACGAAACACAAGAATGTATGATGCAGTGCGACACCTGACTACACTTTCAAACTTTTTTTATTCTGCGGAATTGAAGAAAACTCTATAAAAAAAGATATACTTAAAAAGTACTTAAATTTTAAAACACACTTAAAATATTCTTAAAATTGCAATTTTAATATATTTTAAAATTTGTATGCATATTTTAATAATATTTAGGTACATTTCAAGTATATACTTTTTTTTTTTACAGGAAAAATTAGAGAATTAAAATTGGAGAATTAAAAATCTTACTTGGTTCTTTAGCGATTAAATCAATACAGTATTTTTTAAAGTTGTATCCAGTCCACTTTTTTCATAATAAGAAAGTTTTTTGAAGCTGGTGAAATTATTATCGGATTAATAATAAAAAAAATTTAATGAGTCAATCAATCAAAAAGCTAAAAATCTGATAGAAGTGTTCGTAGCACAATTTCAGAATTCGGAACGGTCCTAATTCCAAACTAAGATCAAAAGCAAGTCGGTCAGATCCCTTGATATTAACCAAATCGGTCGATATTATTAGATTATTTAATAATACTTTTTATCTAAATATAAACTTTATTATGTCTAAGTAACAATAATTTAAAATCAACATCATATTAACATTGGATAATAACTTTTTTGGGCACTGACTTAATATGTTTCTATTATAAAAATAAAGAACTTATGTGTCTAAAGAAATAAAAAAAATTTTTTCTTTATCTATCAATTTTTTATAAATCTTTCTTAGAATGATTTTTTTAATTCTTTTTATTTGAAATACTAATATTTAATGTTATAGTTATATGTGTTAAAAAAAAAAAGTTTGAATGTATATTCGGAGGTCGAGTCAAATTTAGACTTGTTGCAACGTTGTCTTTTTTCAACTTTCGATAATTGTTTTCGGAATTTCGCATTATTAATGATACTTAGAATTCTAATATTAACAATAAACATTTTATAACACAAATTATGAATTCAATCAAATGAATCTTGGCATATCGTATTATCAAATTTTAAAGAAAAGATATTCATTTAGTTCAACTCTCATCATCAGAAATCACCACAAAAAAATAAATGTTCTACTTTGTTTTATTTAGATAAATGTTTGCAAATTTGTTTCAATACATGGAAAATAGAGGGAAATAGTTTATAGAATATATTACGAAGAAAGTTAATTCTGATATTAATACTCTATATAAATTAAAAACATATTAGGTAAATCATTCGCTATGTATATATTGTATATTTTATGTTTATAGTATACCATTATTATCAAAATCCAAATCAATATCCAATTCGAGTTCTCTTGTAAGATAATCTAAAGAATATACATAAATTTCATTATTGAAATAAAAATTATGGAATTGATATATTATTAAAAAAATAATTACCATCATTTTCATATAATTTTTTTCTTTTAATGCTTCGATCTAAATAAATTTTTAATTATAAATGTTTATTTCCTAAAGTTTCATCAATTACATTTCATTTTGCAATTAACAAGTATCATACCTTCACCATTATCATCTTTAATTAAATCATCTTCAAACCTTCTTTTGCCTTTTTCTAAATTAATAAATTGACTTCTTGAACTCTTCAAAGACATTGCTGAATTAATCATGACACTTAAAGATCTGCTCTTATAAATGGCACCTGGATTATTTATTGTTACTGGTCCAATATTTGATGATTCTATAATTTTAGTTGGATTGTTAAAACGATTACGATATTCTTTCGAATCTATTTTACTAAGTTTGTTAGTTATATCATCAGCCTGTGGTCTTTTCTGCGGATCAGAATGCCAGCATTCTTTCATTAATTCAATATAGCCTTCGGGTGCATTTGTAACAATTGGTGGTCGTAAACCATCACATATATCAAGAATAAGTTCTGTATCATGATTTCGATCCCAAAAAGGCCTTCTACATGTCATTAACTCCCACATAATCATACCAAGACTATATACATCTGAAGCTTTAGTATATTTTTGTCCCTGAAAAATCTCTGGCGCCATATAAGGAATGATTCCATAATTTTCATTACTTTCAGATTCAGTTGCTGACTTACTTATGCCCAAATCACCTATTGATATCCTACTTCTAATAAAATCATCAATTTTACCAAAAAAGATATTTCCACTGTGAAAATCCCTATGGATAATGTCTAAACTATGTATATTATTAAGTCCTTGTTCTATGTATATTAAGTGTTCTAGCTTATCAACCCAACTAATTTTATAAAAATTTTTCGTGATGTAATGTATCAAATCACCAGATATGTAATATGGCATAACAATCACAAACTCTTGAGAATCAGGGTCCCGAGTAATTCCAAAATATTTACATACATTACTACTACTATATAGTCTTTTCTTTTTTGCAAAAATATTATAAAATACCTTGAGCTAAAATAAAAATATTGATAGTTAATTTATTTATTATAATTAAGATTTTGTTGATAAAACGATAGAATGTTTACCTCATTCAACTCTTTCGATGTGATGTTTATGGAATTTTTAAGCTTTTTGAGAACAACTGTATAATTACATTTACGATAATTATTATTACCATTCCACCCAGTAACTGGACCATTAATCCAAGTAGCTTTATAAACTTTACTAAATCCTCCTTCAGAAATAAACTCTATATCTTCGAATTGATCGTAGGGAACAAACTCCATTTTTCCTGCACTTGTTACAAGATTAATTTGCGTATATTTGATAAATTCATCAATAACTTCATTTCCACTTTGTCTTATGTCATGTGACTTTATTTTGTAACAAACATGACAAATCTGATCACCTTCATATAAAGGTTTTCTTCTTCTATTACATTCGGTACATTTACTTTTTTTGTATTTTGATTTAACAATAGTTTGTGTAGGTTGAATTAAAGATGCGTTATTTGATAATGAAAAATCAATTTTACATTTAGAATTAATTTGTAGTTCCATGTTTATTTTTTTTTTTTTTCTTAAAAAAATTATAATTCTTTAGTTTGAGTCAAGAAACTACCTTTTCATGCATGTTTTTCAAAAATTTAATTGTTAAGCAAAGAATTCTTTTTCGAACTCTATAATTCTATATGTGATTTCTAAGAAATTTCTAATGGAAATGTATTTTACTAAGAAATCTGACATAACATGTAAAGAATTATTTAGTCTTACAAACAATGATATTCTTAGAAGCTTCCAATGTCTTAATCGGAATACGAAGAATTCGCTTCTAGTCTTCTAATGTCACTAGTCTTACATTGTACTGCATGTACTGCATGTAACGCACAATTAATTTGTATAACACTAATAAACTTTAACTATTTAGAAATGACATACTGGCGATACTGCAGTCAAATGATTATCAAAAAACAATTTACGCATTTTACTTTGCATGTGAAAAGCCATAATGAAAAATTTAATTTTACCTAAGTTGCAGTCTTGCAAATATTATTTTGCAAATATCCAGCGAATGAATAAAAACAAATAAAATATTGGATATGTTTTGTTTGATAATTTACAGTAGTATACATAAGTTATCGGATCCATCCCAGTCATAAATTTTATTTCACAGAAAAAAAAAATTGACGATTTAAATTTAGGATTAAACACGTGACCGCAATCGCATTCCGATCATAACGAAGATAAATTAAATTTTTAGTCTTAATGCCACGATTGTCATGTGTTTAACAGTCTCGATTAGAAAAGTCTGTTTTGAAATATTTTCTTTTTAATAATAAACTTTGCGTGCTTGTTTTAGTTTGTTTTGCAACGAATTTTTAATCGAGATGTGAATATTAAGTATAGGTCACTGTACTCCAAATAACGGACCTAATGTAGATCTTTACAATAGGTTTCTTTTCATCTTATTACTCATTTTACACGTCTTTGAAACCTAATATTATAATTATTCATTGAAAGAAATATAAAGCTACCTTTGATAATGTCAAAACTCTTATCAGAAATTCAGGTTTTATTCTATCCTCCAAGACCATTAACGCCTTTCACTTTAATATAAAAGATTAATTATTACAAATGTCATTTCTTTTGAAATTCTTAAATTCATATTTTTTCATCTCATTCGTGGCTTCGTGCCGACGTGCACCCTAACCTGTCAATCCATGGTAACATGCAATGATCCTAGAAAGAGCTAATTATTTTGCTGTTACCGGTTGTAATTAAAATCTTTTGATCTTATTTTATTAATTTCTTTGATTACACATAAAGTTTATCATGAAAATTTTTGAATAATGATAGTAAACCAATTAAAACGAATGAAAAATCAGAACCTTATTTTTTGGAAAAATTTTATTTGTAAAACAGAACTTTTCCTGAAAATTCATCAAAAGTTAAATTACTATGCAAGATGTTTTTAAAGCGTTAAATTTATCATTTGAATAACTATTAGTTTCTAGATTTTAAACAATTTTATATTCAATAAACTCGTACTTTCACTCATTTTGAACAAATCTATCGAGAAAATGATTTTCTAAAATTAAAGTTTTGAAAATTGAATAACTTACTTGTTTCTTTCGAAGTCAAATCAATACAGTAATTTCGAAGACATAAAGAGAATTATTTTCAAAACTCATTCATGTATTAAATCGAAATTTGTTCCAAGAAACTAGTTTCATTTGAAAAAAAGATTCTAAATAAAGGAATAATTGTCAAATACTAAGTTCATAGCTACGACTAATATCTATCCATACCCTTCTAAGGATTGTTTTCCGATTTTCCGTCATAAATAATTTTAAAATAAAGCGCGTATAAATTTAAAAAGTGACTTTTGAATATTTACTAATAATTTTTTTTTCTTTTTCTTTTTTTTTTTTTTTACTACGAGATACACACGAAAATTTTACGTAAAATATTTAGTAATTTGATAAATATCAAAGTTTCAAATGCTTTCAAATAAGAGGAACGTTAATTTATCGATATGAACACGAAATGTCATCTGCATAAAGCCTATTTACAAACTTCAATTGTGATATCATAACTAGGGAAACGGTTTCAGAACCGTTGTTAAGTCCGGAGTACAAATGTAACTAAATGAACCAATCATGCATCGACTCAATTTTTGAGCGGGCGGACAACGGGACATTTTGTACAACCTGGAGTAGAACATATATAGTCCTTCGTTATGCTCCGGACTAATAATCTTAATCGTAATTTTAGTAAAGTTCATTACAAATTATTATATATATGAATAATAATGATGATTATTATGGAGCTTTTATAGCTTTTATTATCCGAATATGAGACAATTAGAATTCACTAAATTTTAGATGCAAGTATTTTTTTGTAACTTTCTAGTTCGAAGCATTGATAAATTTATTTTGTTAAATATAATGTCAAACTTATCTCACGCTAGTCTTGTATATTTATAAGAATCCGTATTGACGGATATATTAATTACGAAATTTTCATTTAAAAATATTTTAGGTCATCGATTTTCTAACTATACTTGATACCATGTAACATTATAATTATTGAAATATATCAATTAAACGAGATTTGTTACTATAAAAAATTCTAAATAAAAAAAAATATATAAACATTTCAAATTTAAATAATTTTAAATACTTCAATCTCATCCACTACAAAATTGTCTACTTCATGTTTATCAAATTCAGAAATATATGATATTTCTATATCTTTGATCTGTTCTTCGTACGATTGTTGTGTACACCTAACCATCAATTCATAATTAAAATCATTATAAAAAAAAAGATCACCGTTACCAAATGATGGACCGTGAAAATTACTATTTTGTATAGCACTCTCTTCGTCTTGTACGTGGCTTAAGATGTGTTCATTAATATCATCATGATTAAAAGAGAATAGAAAACTATCGGTTGTAATACCAAAACTATTATCATATTTCCTCCACTCAATTGGATTATACCCTCCAAGAATTACATTTCTGCCTCTCAATTTAACAATTGTTACAGTACGAGATTGATTATTGCAAACTTCATGGAATTTTTTAAATCTATCAAAACCATCAACAGTTTCTCGATATAATAGCTTGAATTTATATGATATTTCCAACTCATCCGTAGATTTTTGTCCATTAATCCATTTTGAAATTATTTCAGCATGTTGAAGTGTTATAATTTTAGAATCAATAACGTTTGATTGAATCTCTTCAATCTCTTTATTTTCAGTATCATTAGTTACTGGTTTTTTAATTGGCTTGTTATCATTATCCAAAAAATCATTCAATAAATTATTATACAAATCTTTTGGAAAGATTTTTTTGTAAGGTATCACTTTCTTTGAAAATTCCTTTGAAGTTAAATTATGAAATTTAATAAAAGGAATACATTGTTGTAAAGTATTCTTTAAAGCACTAAAATCATTTTTTGAATATCTTTTAGGATCGGAGGAAAGTTCCGGATTTCGAGCAAGTCCCCATTTAATCACATAATACCAAACATGAATGCTCATTTGAAGATTATCGTTTTTAATAAGCGACAATAAAAGTTTTTCTGGAATTGAAATGAAATTTAATGATGTGAATATTTTTTCCGGCTCATTGGAAATTAAATTAGTACAATATTTTTGAAGTTCTACGAAAGAATCGTTTTCAAAACTTGTTTTAAAAATCAAATCAAAATTCTGTTCCATCCAATTTTTTCTGTTTTCAATTAAGAAGGATTCTAAACAAGGTATTAATTCCAGAAGATTAAGCTCATTTGAAGCAATTAGAATTTTAATAATGTCTGAGGGATCATATTCTTCTAAGGAGAGTTTTCCACCATAGATATATCTAAATTAAATAAAATATTTATAAAATTAAAAAAAATATATATACCTAAAAAATTGCTATTGTTCACTTTCTTTCATACCTTAAGACTATACTAAAAATTTCGGGTAAAATATTTGGTAATTTAATATTCGTCAAAGTTCCTTCATTCTTCTTTTTATTAGTTGACAAAGTTCTTCGCAAATAAGGGGAACGATAATTTAAAATAACCATATGGGCTCGAAATGTTTTCACATCAGGGTCATTACCAACTTCAATTGTAATATCATAATATTCTTCATCATTTAAAATTTCAAGCAAATTTTGTGATAATATCGGTAAAAGTTTATTGTCAACCATTGGAAGCAAGTGAGGATTTTCTTTTTTTTTTTTTTAAAAAAAAAAAAAAAAATTACTTTTAAAACAGTGTATGATCGACAGATGGACGAATTCGGAACGGGTCTTTAATAATTCCGTTTCGGATAAATGATCGATAAATGATCAACGAATTATGGTGGGTTTATTTGGCCCCATATGTTAACTACCTCCTGACTATTTATGATTCAACTTAATTAAAAATTAAAACTATGCTATTTTTACTTAGTTGGATCGTTAAGAAAGAAAATTTACATTACTATGTAAAAGACATTCCTTGCAACGGTAATGCAATTTCAAAATTTCATAATAAATGTAATAACAAGGGAACTATTATTGTTGCAAAATTTGTAAAAATTATCGGCCTTTTTTCACGGTGCAGATTTCCTATACATGTTACAATAATTGTAACATTACTTTTAAATATAAGTGCACTGGTGATTAACATAATAATAAATTCACATTACATTTATTTTACAATTGCTACAGATTTCTCCATTCAGAATAAAAGCAAAAATGAATAAAATAAGTAAAAGATATAAACTCTCACGAAAATTATGAAAAAAAATAAATCAATTTGACATAATTTGGAATACTTCTAATTCTTCTACAAAACATAATTCATCAGTTTCTCTAATTTGTTTTTCATAAGAAGTTTTTTTATAAGAAAATCCCAATCCACCGATACTATTGTATAAATACAAATCGCTATTACCAAATGAAGGACCGACGTAATAACTATTGTATATAGCAAATTTTTCATCTACTACGCGACTCAGAATATTATCATCATTTTTAAAAGAGAATATAAAACTATCTTTAGTGATGCCACAACCTTCAGATTTCCATTCAATCGGATTATACCCTCCAAAAATTTCATTACTATCTTTCGCTTTAATAACTGTTACGGTACGGGATTTATTGTCACATTTTTCATGGAAATCTTTAAATGCATCAAACCCAACAAGTACTTCATGAGATCCACGATACAATAACTTGAATTGGTATAAAGTTGTTGATTTATCTGATTTATCAATCCATTTTGAGATCAATTTAGCTTGTTGAATTGTAATGATCTTAGAATCAATATTTATTTCATTAATCTCTTTAACAATACTAGGTTCCGATGTCTTGGTTGTATTGCTACGACCTTCCATAAAACTTCCTAATAATTCTTCATATAAATCCTTTGGAAAAACCTTTTTATATGGTTTTACTTTTTTCCAAAATTCCTCAGAGGTAAATTGATGGAATCTAATTAAAGGAATAATTTGTTGTAAAGTATTCTTTAAAATTTTAAATTGGTCTTTTGTAATCTCTTTAGTGTTGGTGGGAAGTTCTGGATTTTGAGCAAGTCCCCATTTAACTACATGTTCCCAGATTTGTGTTACGCTCATTTGAGTATTTTCATTTTTAACAAGTGAGATTAAAAGTTTTTCTGAAATCGAAGAAAATTTTGGAGAATTAAAAACTTTTTTTGGTTCCTTAGAAATTAAATTAGTACAATATTTTTGAAGATGCAAAAAAGAATCATCTTCAAAGCTCGTTTGATGTATAGAATCAAAATTTTGCTCCATCCAGTTTCCTTCATTTTCAATTAAAAAAGATTCCAAATATGGGGTTAATTCTTTGAGACAAAGTTTACTGGGGGCAACCAAGGTTTTAATGATAACTGGAGCATCATATTCTTTTAAAGAAAGCCTTCCTCCATAAATATACCTAAAAAAATATATATTTTTTATTAGTTTTGTAAAATCATAAATAAATAATAATGGCCATTATATATATCTTAATTTTATCTTACTTCAAGACTATCTCAAAAATATCAGGCGAAATATCCGTTAATTTAATATGCACCAAGGTTCCTTCATCTTTCTTTTTATTATTTGATAATAATTTTTGCAAATAAGGAGAACGACAATTTAAAATAACCATATGAGCACGAAATGTTTTTACGTTAGAATCGTTCCCAACTTCAATTAAAATATCATGATATCCATCATTCTCATTTAGAGTTCCAAGTAAATTTTCGGATAAGTTTGGTAAAAGTTCATTATCGACCATTTTGAATTAAAATTTTTTTTATTAAAATGAAAGAGTAGGAATTTCAAAACCTTTTTTTTAAATCAGGAAAGAATGGTATGAAAATCATCGCAGATCGTTGATAAATTTGAAATAATATGCTTATGAGTTATGACCAGCATTATAAAAGATAGACACATAATTTATGAATTTATATGATTAAAATCATACAAAAGTTAACTATTATTGTTAAAATAGCCGATGTTATCATTGTTCATATAGACTATAACACTTTCTGCATGATTAATTATACTATTTTGAAATATAAAAACAAGATATAAAAGCAAGGATCAGCTTTTACACAGATACATATCCATTCTGTAATACCTAAATAAACTTAACCACCTCATATTAGCATTCATATAAAAAGAAACGAATAAATATATAATTTATTATGGTAAGAATAGTAATAACAATAAAATATCAATCTTGTACAATTTGAAATACTTTAAATTCTCTTACAGTATAATTACTATTGCTTTCTCTAATCGGTTTTTCATAACTAGTCTGTTTGCAACGAATCCTTAATTCGTGCAAGGTTTGATATAAACATAAATCTCCATTACCAAATGACAAACCGTAATAAGCACTATTATCTATAGCTTTCCTTTCATCCATTACACGACTTAAAGTATAATTATTATTCCTAAAAGAAAATATAAAACTTTCTTTAGTAATACCAAAACTATTATCAAATTTCCATTTAATTGGGTTATATCCTCCAAGAATTTCGGCACTATCTTTCACTTTAATAAATGCTACAGTATGAGATTGATTACTACAAATTTCATGAAAATTATTAATTATAAACCCACTATCACAAGACCCATAAAACAATAATTTGTACTTGTAAGGATTTGTTAACTTGTCCGTAATTTTTAGTCTATTAATCCATTTCATTACTATTTCAATATGTGGTAATGAAATTATTTTAGAATTAATATCCATTGAATGAATTTCTTTGACGTCCTTATTTGCGAAAAGTGATGAATTTTTAGTTGGCCTACTATTATTATTCAAAAAATCTTTTAATAAATCTTTGTATAATTCTTTTGGAATAATTTTTTTATAAGGTACAACATTGTCTAAAAACTCTTTTGAAGTTAAATTATGGAATCTAATTAAAGGAATACATTGTTGTAAAGTATCCTTTAAAACATTAAAATCATCTTTAGAATAGCTTTCAGTATTAGTGGAAAGTTCCGGATTTTGAGCAAGTCCCCATTTAATCACATAATCCCAAACTTGTACTTCATTCATTTGAGCATTTTCATTTTGAATAAGTGAGAGTAAAAGTTTTTCCGGAATTGAAGAAAAGTTTGGAGAATTAAAAATCTTACTTGGTTCTTTAGAGATTAAATCAGTACAATATTTTTGAAGTTGTAAAAAAGAATTATTCTCAAAACTCGTTCGATATATCAAATCCAAGTTTTGTTCCATCCAATCGGTTTTATTTTCAATCAAAAAGGTTTCTATATAGGGGAACAATTCTTGAAGACCAAGTTCATTAGCCGTGACCAATATTTTAATGATATCTGAAACATCATATTCTTCTAAAGATAATATTCCACCATAAATATACCTAACATAAACCGTTTATAAATTATTATTATTATTTTATATATATACACACTTATTAACATTTAGAAATTACTTTATATGATCATTTTCTTACCTTAATATTACATTGAAAATTTCTGGTAATATATTTGGTAATTTAATATGTGCCAAAGTTCCTTCATTATTCTTTTTATTAGTTGACAAAATTCTTCTCAAATAAGGGGAACGATGATTTAAAATAGCAATATTCGCACGAAATATTTTTACATGGGGATCGTTACCAACTTCGATAGTAATGTCGTAATATTCGTTATCATCTAAAATTTCGAGTAAATTTTGTGACAACTTTGGTAAAAGTTTATGGTTGATCATTATATTCTAAGATGAAATAAAGTTTTTTATTTTTTGTTGAACGTACAGTATTTAATAAGAATGGCGCATGATCAGCATAGCTTGTGTTCGGATAAATTCTACGCAAATTACGTAATCAATATGTCACACTTATCAGCATTATCATGATAGTTTCATATTACTTAAAACTTTGAGCTTTTAAATATTCATAAAACCTTAACTAATTAAATCGGTTAATAAGAAAAAAATGTGAAATTTTTTTTTTGATTTTTTTTTTTTTTTTTTTTTTTTTTTACTCATTACATAAGAAGTCGTATTTTATTACTCATAATAATCGAGTTCGTAGAATCCGTAACTGAAACTTCACATTTCTGGGCCGTATTAGATAATTTGACCAGAATTATTGCTGGACAATTTTAATCGACTAACATTTAACACTTATTTTAATTTACATTAAGAAATTTGTTTTTGAAAGATTCTAATAAATTTATAAATATTTTTTTTTTTTTTGTATGTTATTTGAATTACATTTTATGAACAGACAATTATGATCTAATTTAACCGTAATAATCACAAGTTAACCAGACAAAAAGAAAATATTAAAGAGTTAATTTTTATTATATTAATTATGGAATATATGAAACAGATAAAATTTCTAACCATTAACTCAATGAGAAAAATTTAGTTAAATTACTGAATTAGGAGGTTCTTCAAAAATTACCCAAAGAAACTGCAACAGAAACTAAGTCAAGCCAACGATGTTTTGATGGTCGGTGAGTTACCATCATTTGTAGGATTTAATTGTAATAGTTTATTTATAATAAAAAAAAAATTAAACACAATATTAAATACAACTACTAGTAGTAAGCTATATTTTAATCGTTATTTTCATTCATTATCCATTAAAACATTTTTTCCTATTTTTTAATTACTTGAAATACTTCATAATCCTCTATTATAAATTTATTTGGAATATCTAAGTTAGGATAATAACTATTATGACCGTTATATGCCCAATTACCAGAATTATAAGAGTATAAATCTCCCATTTGTGGCCCACGACAATTATTGCAATTAATAGCACAACCTGCTCCGTCTTCATTGATATAAGATAACTTTGTCATGGCAAGAGAAATTTTTTTCCAATCCGCAAAACTGAATAAAAAACTATCTTTAGTATTTTTCCAACCATATCCATTCCAATCAAGTGGATTGTAACCTCCAACTGATTTTGTTGAATTTTTAATTTTTGCTATCCAGATAGTAGCTCCTTTATTATCACAATTTTTATGAAATGATTGATTATCAATTCCATCTCTACTTGATCGATATAATAAATTAAATTCATAGGGAATATCTTTTTTATCATAATATGAAGATTCCTTTTTATCAATCCATGAAGCAAAAAGAGGAACATGATTTGATTCAATCAAGCTTGAGTCAAGTTTAAATTTTAAATTTGGCTTCCTTGAAGGAGGTTTATTTGCTTTAATTTTCTTATTAGGAACAATATGATACTCTAAAAGATCATGAATTAAATCTAGTGGTAAGATTTCTTTATAACAATAAACCTTGTAAAAGAATTCCGTTGGTTCAATATCATAAAATCGTATTAATGGAATAAATCTATGCAATGACCTCTCAATCTTTGTAATATCATCTTTGCTCCATTTTGTTGGATCATTCACCACGTTCTGTTGAGCGAAGCACCATTTCAATAAGCTATTCCAAATTTCAATTTCATCCATATTCAAATCATCTCGTTTCAATAATAATTCTAATAAAGGAGCTTTAAAATTAGTGAAGTTATTAGAATCAAATAGAATTTTTGGTTCTTTACAAATCTTTTCAAGACAAAAATTTCATAGATCCGTAAAAGTTTCATGTTGATAAACGAATTCAAGAATACCGGTTGGATTTTGATGTAAGAATTCAGTTTGATGATCAATCAAGTATTCCTGAATATAAGTAATCAATGAATGAATATTAAGTTCATCTACTGCGATCAACAAGTTCAACACATCGGGACCTTGTAAATTCTTTAATTCAATAGTTCCACAATAAATAAATCTATAAACGTAATTTATAAATTAAAAAAATATATATCATAAAGCTTATATAATTATTACCTAAGAATAATATCAAACAAATGCGGTTTAATATTTTGTTTTCTCAAAATGAATCTACCATCTTCTTTTTTAGCCCATTCATTAGAAAATGCAGTACGAAAATATTGAGACCTAACGCATAAAATATTTGAATGAGCATGAATTTCTTTGACATTAGGTTCTTCACCTGCATATATAATAACATCATATCCTATCTCAGTCTCAAAAAGTTTTTTATAATCGTTGGACAACTCTGCTAAAAAATTTGAAGACATTTTTGTTTGGTTATTTTTTTATGAAAAAAAAAAAAAAAATAATAATAAAACGGAAAGCATAAATTTTTTAGGATTAATTTATATGTTGTGTAAATGTAAACAATTATTTTTTTGCATAAGTTAGTGTAACCTATTCCGCCCTTCTAATACCTTATTATAAATAGATTATCCTATTTAGGTATAGTACAGTACGTTCTTATACAGTTTAGTCAAAGAACAAAAGATAATAATTTATACACTGCTTTATATAGGACCTTCCGCCATAAAAAAAACTTTAGTTATGTTGACATAATTTAAAACAAATTGTGATCAATATAAATTCCTGCGTATATTCATTTAATACTGTAAATGATTTCAAATGAACAAAATTCAAGCTCAAAATCTAGAACTTCTATTTTGGAACTAACAGATTTTTAATATGTATGTAACATTTTAAGGATTAAACGTCTCCGAATCGGCTTAAATGACTTGGTTTATTAATATGAATCATGTGATAAAAAATTATTTATTACAATTCAAAACTACAAAAAAAAACATTTGTTTTAACTTAGTGTTATTAAAAATTGTCCATATTTGAAAATAATTGAATCAATAATATGCAGTATTACAATCTTCAATTTTATAATATAAAGTAAATCACCTAATATTTATTTATAGTAATCTATCAAGTTGTTATAATTTACTTATTAATTAAATTCCTTTTTCAATTTTCATTATTTTTAATTACTTGAAATACTTCATAATCTTCTATTTTAAATTTATTTGGAATATCTAAATTAGGATAATAATCAACTTGACCTCTATACTTCCAATTATCAGAATCATAACATTCTAAATCACCCATTCTTGGCCCACAATCATTATTGCAATAAATAGCAAATTTTCCGTCATAATTATTAATATAAGATAACTTTGTTGTGGAAATAGAAGTATTTTTCCAATCTGCAAAACTGAATAAAAAACTATCTGTAGTTGTTTTCCAACCTCTTCCACTCCAATCAAGTGGATTGTAACCTCCAATTGATTTTGTTGAATTTTTAATTTTTGCTATCCAGATAGTAGCTCCTTTATTATCACAATTTTTATGAAATGATTGATAATTAACTCCATCTCTACTTGATCGATATAGTAACTTAAATTCATACGGAATATTTTTTTTATCATAATATGAAGATTCCTTTTTATCAATCCATGAAGCAAAAAGAGGAACATGATTCGATTTAATCAAGTTTGAGTCAAGTTTAAATTTTAAATTCGGCTTCCTTGAAGGAGGTTTATTAGCTTTAAGTTTCTTATTAGGAACAATATGATACTCTAAGAGATCATGAATTAAATCTTGTGGTAAGATGTCTTTATAACAATAAACATTGTAAAAGAATTCTGTTGGTTCAATATCATAAAATCGTATTAAAGGAATAAATCTATGCAATGACCTTTCAATCTTTGTAATATCATCTTTGCCCCATTTTGTTGGATCATTCAACATATTCTGTTGTGTGAAGAACCATTTCAATAAGCTATTCCAAATTTCAATTTCATCCATATTCAAATCATCTCGTTTCAATAATAATTCTAATAAAGGAGCTTTTAAATTAGTGAAATTATTAGAATCAAATAGAATTTTTGGTTCTTTACAAATCTTTTCAAGACAAAAATTCCATAGATCCGTAAAAGTTTCATGTTGATAAACAATTTCAAGAACACCGGTTGGATTTTGATGTAAGAATTCAGTTTGATGATCAATCAAGTATTCCTGAATATAAGTAATCAATGAATGAATATTAAGTTCATCTACTGCAATCAACAAGTTCAACACATCAGGACCTTGTAAATTCTTTAATTCAATAGTTCCACAATAAATAAATCTATAAACGTAATTTATAAATTAATAACTAAAAAGAAAAAAAATATCATAAAGTTTATTTATTTATTACCTAAGAATAATATCAAACAATTGCGGTTTAATATTTTGTTTTCTTAAAATAAATTTATCATCTTCTTTTTTAGCCCATTCATTAGAAAATGCAGTACGAAAATATTGAGACCTAACGCATAAAATATTCGAATGAGCATGAATTTCTTTAACATTAGGTTCTTCACCTGCATATATAATAACATCATATCCTATCTCAGTCTCAAAAAGCTTTTTATAATCGTTGGATAACTCTGCTAAAAAATTTGAAGACATTTTTATTTGGTTATTTTTTATGAAAAAAAAAAAAAAATAATAAAACGGAAAGCGTAAATTTTTTAGGATTAATTTATATGTTGTGTAAATGTAAGCAATTACTTGTTTGCATGTTAGTGTAGCCTATACTGCCCTTCCAATACTTTATTATAAATAGATTATCCTATTTAAGTAAGATAATTTATACACGGCTTTAGGACCTTCCGTCATAAGTTACGTCGGCATAATTTAAAATAAATTGTGATCGACATAAATTTACTTAATACTGTAAATGATTTTCAAATGAACGAAATTCAAGCTCAAAATCTAGAACTCCTATTTTGGAACTAACGGATTCTTAATTTGTATGTATGTAACATCATAAGGATTAAACGTCTCCGAATCGGTAATTCAAAACTACAAAAAAAGCATTTGTTTTAAAGGCTGTATTTTTCCTGTTATTAAAATTTGTTCATGTTTGAAAATAATTGAATTAATAATTAATATGCAGTGTACAATCTTCTATTTATATTAATCTATCGAGTTGTTATTAATTAAATTCCTTTTTCAGTTTTCATTATTTTTTAATCACTTGAAATACTTCATAATCCTCTATTTAAAATTATTTGGAATATCTAAGTTAGGATAATAACCATTATGGCTGTTATACTGTATTTCCAACTATCAGAATTAAAACAGCATAAATCTCCCATTTGTGGCCCGCGATGGTTACCACAATAAACAGCATAATTTACTCCATTTTCATTATATAAGATAACTTTGTTGTGGCAAGAGAAATTTTTTTCCAATCTGCAAAACTGAATAAAAAACTATCTTTAGTATTTCTCCAACTATTTCCACTCCAACCAAGTGGATTGTAACCTCCAATTGATTTTGTTGAATTTTTAATTTTTGCTATCCAGATAGTAGCTCCTTTATTATCACAATTTTTATGAAATGATTTAGTATCAATTCCATCTCTACTTGAACGATATAATAAATTAAATTCATAGAGAATATCTTTTTTATCATAATATGAAGATTCCTTTTTATCAATCCATGAAGCAAAAAGAGGAACATGATTTGATTCAATCAAGTTTGAGTCAAGTATAAATTTTAAATGTGGCCTCTTTGAAGGAGGTATTTTAGCTTTAAGTTTCTTATTAGGAACAATATGATACTCTAAAAGATCATGAATTAAATCTTGTGGTAATATGTCTTTATGCGAATAACCCTTGTAAAAGAATTCTGTTGGTTCAATATCATAAAACCGAATTAATGGAATAAATCTATGCAATGACCTTTCAATCTTTGTAATATCATCTTTACTCCATTTTGTTGAATCATTCATCATATTCTGTCGAGCGAAGCACCATTTCAATAAGCTACTATTCCAAATTTCAATTTCATCCATATTCAAATCATCTCGTTTCAATAATATTTCTAATAAAGGAGCTTTTAAATTAGTGAAATTATTAGAATCAAATAGAATTTTTGGTTCTTTGCAAATCTTTTCAAGACAAAAATTCCATAGATCCGTAAAGGTTTCATGTTGATAAACAATTTCAAGAACACCGGTTGGATTTTGATGTAAGAATTCAGTTTGATGATCAATCAAGTATTCCTGAATATAAGTAATCAATGAATGAATATTAAGTTCATCTACTGCAATCAGCAAGTTCAACACATCGGGACCTTGTAAATTCTTTAATTCAATAGTTTCACAATAAATAAATCTACAAACGTAATTTATAAATTAATATCAAAAAAGAAAAATATCATAAACTTTATATATTTATTACCTAAGAATAATATCAAATAAATGCAGTTTAATATTTTGTTTTCTCAAAATAAATTTACCATCTTCTTTTTTAGCTCATTCATTAGAAAATGCAGTACGAAAATATTGAGACCTAACGCATAAAATATTTGAATGAGCATGAATTTTTTTGACATTAGGTTCTTCACCTCATAGATTGCTCTTATTTTCAAAATGAAAAGAATGACACATCTTTTCAGAATTAAAATTTAATGCCATTAAATTATAATAATTTATTTATGACATTAACTTATATGTATTAAAATACTTTTAAAATTATAGTAAAATCATAAAAATTAGTAATATGATAAAAATCAGAAAATATAAAGTTAAAAGTTATACCATCCCATGATAAACTTCACCCTATATTAATTAAAAAGAAAAACAATACTGAATAAATACATAGGCCCCATCAAATTAATTAATTTGATAAAGTAAATGCTCCAACCATCGCAAAATACTGTGCCATGTAGCCATAAGTTAGTAATATACAAAATAAATAAATTAAATAAACAAATTAAAAGTTAAAAATCAAACAAATTCCAAAATAATTTTCATTAAAGGATATGCTAACCTTTTCATTTAATACAAAGTAAAAGTACCTGGCTTGTGAACTGAAGATGGGATCATGCACTGACAAGACAGTGACATTACCAAAATCAATATTCTATAACCAGGAATTACTCTTTTACTTTGTATAATAAAAAAGAAAACATACCTTTCAAATTTGAATAAAAATAAAAATTAAATTAAATTAACCAATTTTATGGTAATTATCTTAATATTATATAAATTTTAAGGATTTGAATCTTTTCATTTATTAATAGGAGAAGTACATAGTTGATTCCTCCTTCAGAATCAACAGATCCTATTAGCAAAGTAAAAGTACCTAGTGAACTGAAAATGGGATTATGCACTGACAAGTCAGTGACACTACCAAAATCTAGATTCTAAACCTAGATTACTCTTACTTTCAAAATGAAAAGAACACAATGGCAAAGTGGGGGTTAAAGGACCGTAAGGTCCGTCCCCCCTTGCTATTGTGTGTTACAACCCCCTGAATGTTAAAATCAATATCGTTTTTTTATTATATGAGAATTAGTTCTAAAAGATCTAGAATATTAATTTCTATATTGTGTTAGAAAAGCTTTTAGCCGTCTTAGAAGGTTAATTTCTATATCAATTTTTTATTAATATATTAGAAAAGCTTCTAAGACTTCTAGAATTGTAATTTCTCTATTGTAAATAAATCTAACGAAAAATAAGTCTAACGAAAATAAATATATCAGGAATTAATTCTACAAGGATTAGCGTATTAATTGGCATATTTATTAAATAAGTCTAACCAAAATAAATCTAACGGTACTTATTACCCCCTAAATAAGTCTAACGAAAAAAAATAAGTCTAACCAAAATAAATCTAACGGTCCTTATTACCCCCTAAATAAGTCTAACGAAAAAAATAAGTCTAACGAGATTTTTGTCCTAACTTTTCCTTAATCAAGAACGGGTTTAATGTAAGGTAACGCATCAATTAACATATTTATCAAATAAATCTAATGAGATTTTTGTCTCAACTTTTCCTTAATCAAGAAAAGGTTTAATGCAGGCTAGCGCATCAATTAGCATATTTAATAAATAAGTCTAACAAAAATAAGTCTAACGAAAAATCATGTGATTTTTTAAATCTAACGAACTTTTCTATATACAAGAATGGCTTCTGCGCAAGCTAGCCCATTAAATAGCATAATTGTTAAATAAATCTAACGAGATTTTTGTCCCAACTTTTCCAAAGCTGAAAACAGATTCAGTGGAGTCTAGATAACCGAATAGCAAATCAGCTTCTGAAAAATAAGTCTGTCTGCCTTGCCGGGAATTTATTAATCTAACGAAAAAATATATATCAGGAATTGGCTTCGTACAGGCTAACTCCTTATCTAATACATTATTTATTTGTCTAATGTTTCCGCTCTGCTGGGGGAATTTATAAGTCTAACGAAAAAATCACATATCAGTAAATAATTCTGGCAAGCTAGAGCACATAAAAATCATGATCTAAATAAATCTAACGAGAATACATTACATTCCTATTATACCCTTAGTATATTCCAGGTTTAAAGCTTTAGTCCGCAATCTGTCATAATACTGGGTAACATAATAGCCTCTGATATGTAATGGGCATCGGCCACAAGAAGAAGCGGTAGGCTTCCCGCAGTCAGAGCATGGTATCCGTTTTTTTGATTTTCTATGAAATCGGCAACCTTCAGGGCGAATACAAGGGTTATTGCAAACCTTTCCAGTATTGCAAAGATACGGACAAGAATATTCACTAATCATCCTATTTTTTAACACTAAAATTCAAAAGATTAATTAATAAATAGTTAATACTTAAGTTTTGTAATAGCCCAAAACCATTTTGGCAAGCCTGTAAATACTGCTTTTGGTAACGGCTCTATAACCGAAAACTGAAAAAAATAGGAAATAATTAATTAAAGAAAAAATTTTATAAGTAAGTAATAGTGCGACGGTTAGAGATAACACATATACCAAATGTCTGATGCTTACCCAGAATATATAGAAGAATTTAGTATAGAAATATCTGATTTTAATCCAATTGGTCCTACTGCTCATATACCATTACCTGAAACTTTGCCAAAACGTAATAATGGAATTATAAATATTCAAAATAATGATGACTGGTGTTTCAAGTGGAGTGTTCTAGGAGCTTTGCATCCGGTTAAAGTTCATCCAGAGAGAAATCCACATCGGCTATATGGAGGTTTTGTGGAAGAACTTAATATGGAAGACATCCCAATTCCAGTGCCAGTCTCAACACCTATTTATAAGAAGTTCGAAGAGAATAATCCAGAGATTAGCTTATGTGTTTATGAGTGGCACAATCAAAACAAATGTCTTGACTTTCGCTATATTTCAGAAAGAAGGGGAGATGAATATAAGCAAGTAAATCTTCTAGTAATTACGGAAGAAGATAGAAGTCATTACTGCATAATCAAAGATCTGCACAAGCTGGTATACAATCATAGTAAGCATAAAGGACGAAAATATCTATGCCGATATTGCCTTCATGTATATTCAGCGGAGAAAGGGTATAAGGAACATTTGCCGAAATGCAAGGGTTTGAATAATGCTCCTCAACGGCCACAAATGCCGATAAAAAATAAGAGTATCAAAGCTTTTTATAATCATAAATGCATGCAACCAAACCCATACCGAATATTCTGGGATTTAGAAAGCTTAACCGAAAATCTAACTCCCGAAGAAAAAACAAAACTAACCCATACTGAAAGAATACAGAGGCATAAGCCAAGTGGTTATTGCTATGTAGTGGTTCGCATGGATAGTTCACTTAATTATGAGATTGTGAGTCACGATCTATATAGAGGCCCAGATGCCTTGAAAAGATTCGTTACAAAAATCGAAGAGGAACTCCTAGCTATCCAAGAAGATTTATCTGCACCGGCTGAAATGATAATGGCACCAGGAGACTTGAAGGCGTATAATGAAGCGACTAAATGCTGGATTTGCAAGGGACCTTTCTTAAAACCAGCACCAGAGGTAATAAAAAAACTCGAAGAAGCAAAGCATAGATTATTAGAAGTTAAGGAATGGGAAACATGTATGGAAAAGGAGCATCCTGAAAAGAAAGAGGTGCAGAAAAGATACCGAGAAGCCTTAAGTGCTCTTAATCGAAAAGTAAAAGATCACGACCATATAAGTGGCAAGTTCTGAGGTCCAGCTCATGATGCTTGCAATAAAAAGTTACGGATAGGATCTTTTGAGACGAAAGTGCCTCTCATCTGCCATAATTTTCGTGGGTATGATTCCCATCCGCTTATGAAAGTTGTGAGCAAGTTCACGGCTGATAAGCTAAATTGCATTCCAGAAAATATTGGAAAGTATAAGGCCATGGATGTAGGTCAACTCCGATTTCTTGACAGTTTTCAGCATATGGCAATGGGATTAGATAAGTTAGTAGCATGTCTAGGAGAAAACCCAGAAAAGTTCCCCCTAACTGTCAAGCACTTTACTGCAAAAGGTTATTCGATAGAAAAGATTAAACTTCTTTTCCGAAAGGGTGTATTTCCATATGATTGGACAAATGCATGGGAAAAATTCGACAGAACAAGCCTCCCGCCTAGAAAGGATTTCTATTCGCTTCTCAGTCAGCAAAATATCAGTAAGGAGGACTATGAATACGCTCAAAAAGTATGGCAAACATTTGAGATGCAAAGCTTTGGAGACTATCATGATCTTTACCTTGAGACAGACGTACTCTTACTAGCTGATGTATTTATGAACTATACCATCATATGTCTGCAAGATGATGGCTTAGACCCTTCCCACTACGTCTCAGCACCAGGAATGTTCAACGATTCATTATATAAGAGCAGTGGAGTCGAACTCAAGCTCATGACAGATATGGACGAATATCTGATGGTTGAAAATGGTATCCGTGGAGGAATGACAATGGCAAGTCACCGATATGCCCAAGCTAATAATCTGAAATGTCCAGATTACGATTCTAGCAAGCCGGATTCCTGGATCATGTATGAGGATATGAATGCTTTATATTCAGGTGCAATGACCCAATACATGCCTACAGAAATATTGGGAAAAGTAAGCTTAGAACAGCTTCCAGACATACAAAGCATTGCACCAGATGCTGAAATAGGATATACATTGGAAGTTGATCTAGAAGCCCCAGTGCACTTGCATGATTTCTTTTCAGATTATCCTTTAGCACCAGAAAAGCAGATAGTTCCAGAAGAATGGCTTAGCTTGTATAATGAAAGATTAGTGCAAGATAAAGAAGTTGGGGGCGGAAAATATACAACAGGAGAAAAGCTCGTCCAAACCCTTTATCCCAAAAAAAACTACGTGATCCATTATCGTGCACTCCAGTTATACATGAAATTGGGGGTGAAAGTTACAAAGATTCACGGTGGATTAAAATTCCGGCAGTCTCCATGGATGAAAGACTATATTGAGGAAAATATTTGTAAACGCAAAATAGCTAAGGCCACTGGGGATGAGTTTGGAGTTATGTATTATAAGTTAAAAAATAATGCAGTCTTCGGCAAACAGATGGAGAATGTCCGTAAACATATGAGAGTAGAGCTACTTAGAACAGAAGAGGATAAAAAATTAGGCGTCTAGCAAGTTCACCATTATATGTAGGCTTTAAAGCATTCGAAGGGGGCATCACAGCAGTTCACATGTTAAAAGGAACAGTAACTCTAAATAAACCAATTTATGTGGGGCAGGCAATTCTCGACATTAGCAAGGCCATGATGTATAACTTTTGGTACGGTTACATAAAGCCTCGCTATGGAGATAAGGCCCGTCTACTTTATACAGATACAGACTCACTCATAATGTGGATAGAAACTGAAGACATATATAAAGATCGAGCAGAAAGACCAGATATTTTCGATCTTAACTATTCAGGAGACTTATTTCTAATGAAGGATGAGACAAAGGGGAACCCAATAGGCGAATCAATATGTTTAAAGCCAAAAATGTATTCAGTTCTTCCAGCAGGTCATGATCCTAAAACTCCCGATGATCCCGATTCAGAAGACCCTAAAAAGAAGCATGGCATCCAGAAGGCAAAGGGTGTTAAGAAATGCGTGGTTAAAAAGGAGCTTCGACATGACAAATTTCTAGAATGTCTCAGGACTAAGAAGCTAACCCGACATGATATGTATGGTCTCCGCAGTCATGATCATCAAATATATCTGGAGAGGGTAAATAAGATAGGACTGAATCCATATGATAACAAGCGCTGGATCTTACTTGATGGAATTCGAACCCTGCCATATGGACATTGGCGAATTGGATTATATAAACGCCTGATAGCATCTGGATTATCTCCTGAAGAAGCAGAAGAAAGGGCTATAAAAGTTAAACTTCGTGTCAAGGAATAGATCCTTTATAATAAATATTTTTTCCAGGTAAAAATTATCAAAGAATATAATTTTATTAATTAAAGTTTTTCTATCGTTATAGTAGAAACGATACAAAAATGGTCGATCATAAGGATATAGAACTTGCGCAAATAAAAGTCATAAAAACTGCATTGCGAAAAGGCAGAAAATATGATAATCTTGCAAAAAATTATGGAGAATATCTAAAAAAACTACGAGCTGAAAAGGATCCGAATAACTATATTAAAACACTTGCAGTAAAGATGTTCCCTAAGGAAGAAGCATATACTGAAAGGCTAGAAAATTATCGCAAAAGGTATGAAGATAATGATCTATTTACCAGCCTAGAGGAATTATATGAGCTTTATTATCAAATAGCTAAGGAGGAGAATCGTGAAAGGTCAGAAGATGAAATAGAGCAGATGCTCAAAGCAATGGCAATCTAGTCATCTTTGGCAAAGCTTTTTACAAAGATATTTTTTCTGGCATGTTAAATATTTGATTATAGAATAAATCACTAAAATGACAACCAGCATAGTCGGATTAGAGGATATTATAGATGAAGTAAAAAAGAATATCAAAATGGTATTCCAAAATGAGGTTAGAGCAGAAGATCGTCAAAAAGTTTATATAATTGGACTACAATTAACATTAGATAGATTAGCACGAGAGTTAGATTTTGTGCAAAATAATTATCAAGGAAATCTAATAGACTGAAAAGACTTGACTAGCCTATGAAATTCATCATCAACAGTATAGTCATAGTCATAGGATTGGAAAACTCTGGCCAGTCTAAGAAATTCATTCCTTAGTTCGTAAAGCGAACAGACATCCTGATAGTACCTGTTTAGTTCATAGTCCTGTTTTAAATAATATTGCATTTTACGACGTGTAAAATAGACTAAAAATTGTTTTTTATTATGAAGTAGTTGACTTCTACTATAGCGAGAAGAATTTAAGAAATCTTTATGATCATATAATATAGAAAGCGAAATAGTCCTTGTACTTAATCGATTAAAAATATCACTCCATGTATCACTTACTTTGCAATAGTTAACAATTTCAGTAAGACTGAGATCATCATCATAAAGGTAAGAAATAATATTATCACGAATACTGGGAATACTAATAAATTCAGCTTTCCTTTTTTTCTGAATAATAAGCTTAGATACAGCATTCCATTGGTGGTTTACTCTAGCACAACTCCTATAGAGATCTTTCCTACTAAGAAAGGCAAAGATAGCTTCTAGTAATTCGGGTAAAGCTAGGGTGTTATGCATATTTTAAATTAGCATATAATATTTGTTAATTATGACACATTTAAGAGTTATATATTTACCAGAACTATTAAATCATATTTTATATTTCCTAGCAATAGATAAATCCCTCTATCCCATTCTATTTGTCTGCCGATTATGGTACAGATGCGGTGTTTCTGTTCTATGGAAACGAGTTGAGCTAAAGAATAGTAACATACAAAAAATTTTTATGAAAATAATATGTGAGAAGCAGAAGAGTCTCTTTGGGACCAAACCATTTTATTATTTT